>JBAIZZ010000078.1:268227-351015 GCA_037355905.1 Heliconius aoede | reverse complement strand
TCATGGAATCCAGAAATTGCGAAGACTAGTGATTGATGATTGACACAAACTGACGAACGTTTTTCATATATATATATATATATATATATATATATATATATATATATATAGAAGAATCTTATTGTCATTGTTTTCGTAGCAAGAACGTCAGGGTTATGCAATGAAAATATTATATCGTCATTCAATTACAACGCGCGTACAATTTTCAAATAAATTAAATAGGAACTCGACCTTGTTACCAGAGCGAAGAAGTAAAATTAATTAAAATAAAAAATTAAATATTTCATTCCGTGAGGGAATCGATCTCACAACCGTCGTCAAGTCAACCCCTAACACTTTTGCCTCTGCACCATGATAACCTAAATATTTTTTTTTCTGATTACAAATAGAAATTTGTAAGCCTTTGTTTTGTACCAACGACACCACTTAAAATAAAAAAATAATAATTCAAAATCCAAAATTCAATTCAAAAACCATTGTTAGACGTATCCTTACAAAGCCACGACGGTGCTGATTTATCTTCGTGTAAGTATACGTGATGATTTCAGTACTTCAACTCTCTGAACATGGAACATGTCCACAATTTCATATACGTAATTGAAACAGGTTACCGCGCGTGACCTATCCCAAGTTGAGGTAAGGTTTTACTTCATAGGTATCCTTATTTATACTTCTTGACTCTAACACGTTAGCAATTTCTTTAGTAATTTTTTTTTAATATATAGTAACATATAACGAAGATAGACAATGTTTATATGTATTTATGTAAGAATGAATAAAATTAAAAATATATCCATACAATTAAGCCAAAAAATAAACAAAATATTAAAAAAAAAAAAAAAAGTAGAATATAATATGATAGTGAATATAATAGTAGAATATAATATTAATTGTATTGTTGTTTAACACTATATGGATGGTAATCTGAAATAAATTATTTTTATTTTTTATTTTATTTATTTATTTATATTTAACAAAGTGACTGACAGTCAACGTACAAACAAAAGTAATGAGTCTAAAAAAGTTGAAATTTGGCAATTTAGTAGCTGATTGGCTCGCCTCCACTCTCTGTCCTACCTGAGAGCCTCACTGTAAAATCAAAATAACGGTTCATTCATTTGGTTTTCATACAGTGGTAAAACAAACATCGTGGTTTATACAGTATGTTTCTTTTTTAACTTGACGCTGTATCTCATACCGGAAAGCATGGTAGACAGAAAGAAGCTGGGAACCTAATGTTAAGATCTTTTGCTCCCCACTTTGCGCCGAATTCTCGAAGCTTTGCGTGACGGAACTCAACACCGCTCTTTGAGCCCAACTAAGAAACTTCTCTCTTATTTTACATTCTATAACTTCGTCAAACCAAACAATCCGTCAAATATGTCAAGTTGAATCTTTAATTGATTTCCTTATATATATAACAATCGTCGAAAAAAAAATGGCAAATACATTTTAATTTAAACTAACATAGTTAAAATAACTTTATCGACATTACTGAAACACTTAGAAGTCAATTACTTGCGTGGCTCAAAAAAGTCAATACAATAGAATACGCCAATTAATACTAGTTATTCTACTTACAAGTAAAATTGGCTAAGTGCGAAAGGCATTCAAATATATAGAGTTCAGTACCATAGAATAGTAAATATATACAAAAATGTTATTATTATTTGGATTATTATTGGCAGCGTAGACAAACGAGCGTTTCTCTCACTCCACCCAATTTTCGAGACTACGTGTGAAGAGGTCACCAGAGTAGGTAAATAAAAAAAATATTCCACCAAATAAGAATGGAACCCAGAACCGTCGCATTTGTAGTCACATTCTGTCCCGCTGTACCAACGAAGAAACCCCTAAATACCATACTATCATCCAAATACCAACGAAACCCTATTAAAAATAGTTAGTTTAGTAATAACCAGCAGATGAATAAAATTGTAATGGTACGTAGTCGTGCGTGCGCGAGTGCGTGCAGGGCTATTCAATTACTTAAAGGTCAAACCACACTAGACGCAAGATAATCGCGTCTCAGCTGTCTTTAACCATTAATGCGGAGTTAGCCTTTTTTTTACATTATACTTGTTATTATTCTCATTAGAAAAGAAATAAGCAATTACTTTTATGCAGATGAAATACAACATTTATATTGTTAAATGTTAAAATGGCGGCCCACCCGGCTCATTTTTATTGGGGATACGTGTTGAGGGTACGAGTATATTGATTGTGTTGTGTGTTGCGTGTTGTTCTGTCGAGGGGTATGATATTTACCGTCGTGGCTCAGCGGCACATGGGTGTGACTGTAACGCGACGGTTGTGGGTTCGTTCCATTTCGTCGCTCTGGTGCCGAGGCAAAGCGCGGCGTCTGTCTGCCATTCGATACGCAATGTCTCCAGAATTCGGCAGAAACTGGGGAACGAAATGTCTTAATATGAGGTTCCCTCTGCCCACCCTGCTGTGTACGGGATACAGCGTGGAGCTGATTTTTTTTTTTGCCTACTTATATCATACATCTTCCTCAGTCAATTTAATAAAATGAAGAAAATCTTATATATTAATGAATCTTAAACCGGTTGCTCTTCTCAGTTAAATTTATTTAAAAATTTAAATTGACCTTTGAGCCTTTGATAGTTTAATGTTCATTCGAAGATTTAAAAAAGTCCTTGTAACATTCTATTTGGAAAAGAATGTTTTGCATTAAAAATGTATTTTTAAGTATAACATAAGTTAAAGATCTTATAAATTTTACAATAAACATGCTTAAAATTATACAAAAATCGGTAAAAATCGCAGTAAATTATAGTAGCACGAAGCTCGATGACCCGAAATAAAACGGGAGGTGACTTGTTACCCCCCACAGGGAGCGGAGACCTCACTTATTACGCAATAAATGCAGTTAGCAAGACTTGAAATTTTAATGCTATTTTTTTTTCAGCTTCACTCTACATCCCGCATGTAGCTGGGAAGACAGAGCAACCTAGTGTTAAAACACTCCGTTCCTCACTTTCTGTGATGTGATAAAATGAAAATATTAATAAATCATAACACATTCGGTCGAATGGAAATCGAATCCACGGCCGTCGTGTTTATAGTCACACGTTTGTGCCACTGCGCCACTACAGTCATTTTCTCTTATTTTTAGGAAAAGAATACGCAGAGTCATTGATGATGTTCAAGAAAATTGTAACGTGGTTACTGGGTGTTAAATGTTATTACGTATTCCGTTAAAACATCAGCTAAAACAGTTACTTAATTAATAATATATATGTAAACAAAATAGTTTGCATATATTAGTTAATTATGACATACATAAAAAAAGTTTACATAAGACTTTAAATTAAATCGTTCCTCCTTATAATATGCAATATTATCTGGCTTTAACTGACTGGAAAAAGAGCTATTATGTAACTTTAGATAAACAATACAAAAGATGAGGCTAGTCGTGGCCCAGGGGCACAAAGTGTGACTGTAAAACCGACTAGTTGTGGGTTCGATCCCCACTTGAAGAGATAAATGGAGTTTTTTTCGTGGTTAAATTGAACCAAATTCCTTTCACGCAATGCCTCCAGATTTCGGCAGAAAGTGTGAAATGGAGTGTCTTAACACTACGTTATCGCTGATATAAAAATTCAATTTTTTTAACACGCATAGGGTATACGTTTATATTTTAGGGTGACAGAGTCGATTGAAGCAACTTACTTAGTGTTAGGACACTCCGCTCGACTGAACACTTCTTATGTGCGGAAACCAGTCCATGGAAACTCATACAAAGATAGTGCATTTATTGAATTATTTGATTGTTAAAACAAAGAAAATAGTAAAATTGGGATTCTTAACTCCTTCATGTTAAAAAATCATAAAATAAAATCAAACATAAAACAAAAGTGTAGTAAAAACAGTCTTATCTCTTTCTTAATTTCTAATTTCTCCACAATGGGAGTAGATTGCATCGCCGCGGGTCAAGCTGCAGGTCACGCAGCACTCGGGAATCTCGAAGCCTGCAATTTGGTGCTATTCAATCAAAAGCCTATCCGTGGTATGATCTTGGGCAAATTCACTGGCGAAATTGTCGTGCCTCGTTCTAATAACTTGTGTAATAGATGTTTTTTTTTATGATTTATTTATTTATTTATTTTTTGTTCTTTTTCAGTCTCACGCTGTATCCTGCGTATAGCAGTGTAAGCAGAGAGAAGCTAGTGTTAAGACACTCCGTTCCCTACTTCCCGCGGAATAAGCCATTATTGCCCTACTGCACCGCTACGCGACGGTACATATGAACACAATGTAGTGCCTTTATTCTCTGTAAATATGGAGCGTCTTAACACTACTTTCTCCCTATCTACCCTGCTAAATGTGCTGTGAACGATGAGACGACAAAAATATCCTAAGTATCTACCTAATATGCACAGACGGTTTTACAATCTTTCCAATACAATATCCGCAGATATGTAGATTTACATAAGTGCTGATACAGTATCCACTCACCCCGTACACGCAAAACGGGAGTCAAAGTTCTCATTCGCATGCATATAAAATACGTTGAACCCTTATTTTTCCTTTGTGAACTAAAATATTTATTTTACGCTTTATTCTGCATATAGCCGTCAAGAGAGAACTTAGTGTCAGGACACTCCGTCACCACTTGTCCAAATTCCAACTATAAGCACAATAATTGCAGGTTTAATCCCTACTCGGGATTACTTTCATCTGTTTAGTAGCGAATACGTGGCTATGAGTTTTATTAATCAACATAAAATATTTTCGAAGTAGGGTAATTGATGAACGGAGTGTCTTAACACTAAGTGTTATCTGCTTCCTATAAAAGAAATTAAAAGCAATACAAACAAAACAATATCAAACACTAAAATATAAAGTTTACATCTTCACCAATAAGCATTCATATGGGAAGCGTAGAGAAATCTCTCTACCATATTAATTTTAATTATTTTTGTGTATTTTACAGCTATTTTATACATTATAACCTCTTAGTCTTGAATGCTTATAACATGAACAGTGACAAGGACCACAGGAGTACTCTCGACCTGATAATAAAATCGCTATATTCAACATACGAGCTTTTTATAATTGCATCGTACGTAAATTATATACTTATACATATATAGAGACGTATGTACATTGTAACTTAACTACATTAATTAGAGTAATTGTAGACGCAATCAGAAACGTGAATTGTCGTTAAGTTTTTCGTTAAATCAGTACATCCGGACGCAAGCTTCCGGAATATATTTTAGTTAAATAATTTTTGTTTAACCTCACACTCTATCCCGTTTGTAGCAAAGTAGGCAGATAGAGCCTAGTGTTAAAACATTCCACTCCTCACTTTCCTCCAAATTCTGGAGGTATTGCGTGTTGAGTGACAAAACTCAACGGCGTGCTATCGCCTCGACACCAAAAATAAGAAATAAAAATATTAAATATGTCTCTTCTTCGAGTGGAAATCGAACTCACAACCTGCCTGCGTTTACAGTCAAACGCTTGCGCCCTTGCGACACGATTGGCCTTTTATTTACAGAATAGATTTACATTTACATCACTTACGGAGATAAGATATTAAATAGTAAATTTATATCGAATAGACGTATATAATTATACAATAAAAGTTACAATAACCTAATAATATCAGTATAATACTAAAATGTATGTGTATTTAGCATCGTGGTAGATATTTTAGACATTTGAACTTATATTCGCTGTTGTATATTAGAAATATATAGAATAATCTACAAGATACTACGAAAACTTCCGTCAAAAAATGCACTACGTAAAAAATGGAATCAAATATCGATTATATGTTGCGCTAAACTTCTAACCCAGCTTGAACCTGGGTGCGGCTAAGGTCTGCGACCCTTTCAATCCAGGCGATCGCTCCCTACACCCTCCCAAACGCTGCAGGGACTAAAGTTATTATAAAGATGTTATAAAACTAGAATAAAGCTAATTTTATTATTAATAGAATCCTTCGTGGCGCAGGAGCACTAACAATGGTGCGACTGGAACGCGAAGGTTGTGGATACGATCCCCACTCGAGAGAATGAATTATTTTTTATTAATATTTGCATTCTTCGCTCTGGCACCAAGGCAAAAGCCCGGCGTTGAGTTCCATCACCCAACACACAATGCCTCAAGAATTCGACGGAAAGTGGGGAACGGAGTGCCTTAACGCTAAATTCTCTCTGTCTAGCCTACTGGATGTGGGATATAACGTGTAGCTATTTTTTTATTATTATTAATATTTACAATTAATAGCAAGCCAATTACACGTTAGTTACTTAATATAAGAAAAAATAGAATGATTATTTTTTATCATAATTTAATAATTGTTATTATTGCAATGAATAAGTCATAATTTATAAAAGCATTTACAACACTTAATAATGATGTAGATTCAAGTAATATATATTTTTTTTATTTTCGCGCTGTCAATCTACTACATTCTCTAATTTTGCCCATTTTAGAGACGTGGGACATGACGGAACGCGTTCAACTCCAGGCTTTGTCCAACGAAACTAGAGAAACGAACATATAAGCAAGTATAAATATATTTAATACATATTTACATATGTGGGAATCAAACACAGAACCATCACAACTTCAGTCTGACAGACTCGTGTCATATATACATTGTTATCAATTATACAAATAATTCAAAAAGTCATTGTATATAATTTTTCCTATTTATCATCTAAAATCTAATAAAACCTTCAAGCTATCTCCAAATGACAGGCGGAGGTAACCTACTATTAAGACACTCCGTTGCCCACTAACAGCTGAATTTTCGGAGACATTGCCTGGATTTAGTGGTGGCACTCAACGCTGCGCTTAACTTAAAAAAATATTAAAATTTCATTTCCTAAAGTGCGAATCGAACCCACACACTACACATTGAAAGTAACACGCTTATGCCACAGCGGCACAACGGCCTCTACATAAAAAAATAATCAAAAATACATTAATTAAGGATACACTATCATATAATACTTAATATTTGACGTAACAAAAGCTGGGTGCGGTCACCCAGGTCTGCGACCTGCCGATACAGGTTATCACACTGTCTACGAGTACACCCTCAAAACACCCCCTCAAAACGCTACAGGGATTTCTGTAAGAACCACCGAAGTGCGTTGACTTCGTTTATATGATACTGGTTAATGCACTCTACTTTTCTACTGCTTCTGAGGAAAATTGGTGTTCAATTTTAGAACAACTTCTTATTAAAGTTTGTAGTCGTCATTTTATAATATAACATTAGAATGGATAATGGCAGTATGTATTCTTATTAAAATATTATTATTTAACTAGATAGGAATGAATTTTATTATACTATTTTTATTTTATTTTTCATTTTTTGTGAATAAGTAAGTAGCAGAATAAGATACGCTTTGTTAATAAATTTAAAAATTATACATTTACATTATATATTTTTCAATAATATAATTAGATTTTTTAAAATTTTTTTTAAAAGAATTAATTATATACGTAAAAATGTAAACTAAACTACATCGTGATATGAAATGTGTCATTTTCTACTACACCTGAAAGTACCGACACCATCATCTACGATGGTGATTATATATATATATATATATATATATATATATATATATATATATATATATTATAATATTTTGACAATTGAGGCCGTCGGGGTTCAGCGGCAAAGCACCCAACATAAACATGAATTCAATTTCCACTCAGACAATGATTTTTTAATTTCTCTCTCTAGTATCAAGACAATTGAGACGTGTTGTACTCAGTATAATAATATGCAGGATACGTCATGGAGATAAAAAAGAGATGATGTCATTAAAATCGTAATCGTGATTTTTAATCAAAACATTTTGGATTTCTGCCATTGCACTATTTATTCGTTATTATTATATAAGAGGCCATGGCGCAGGGGCACAGGTATGTCACTGTACGCAGTTGGTTGTGGGTTCAATCCCACGCAAGGAAATAATATATTTTCATTTATTCCCAACTCAACACGCAATGCCTCCAGAATTCAACAGAAAACGGGGAACGGAGTGTGCCACCACTAGGTTCCCTCTATATACCATACAGAGATTGGGACGGTATACGGGATGCAGCGTGAATTTACAAAAAATATATTATACTATTTTTAGTCTTCGAATACCTACCTACGAATCATAAATGTTAGGATAATCATGATATATATTATTAACAAGTTTTTTTTCCGTACACAAAGCGATCATACATGATAAAATGACCACTTTGCATGTCCACCATAGGCAAATGCGTGACAATAACCCGTCTATAGTGCGATAAAAGTACTAACTTCTAGTCTATCTATAATTTTTTAATTCTTTTTTTTCTATTGAAAAACATATTTTTTTACTTATAGGACTATATCTATCCAGTATGGTTTATTTTAATTGTAAGTTAAAAATACTAGTGTTATCAGTTATATCTAGTTACTTTTATCTTATAATTATCAATTAAAATATAGATTGAATTGAGGACGACGTCGTGGCGCAGGGATACAAACGTATAACGCGACGATTGTGGGTTTGATTTCCATTTAGCATATTTACTATTTACATATTCAATGCATGTAATAATCAATCGAAGTATGTTATATCTAGTAGTATTTCCAAACGAATAATAAAGAATTTTATTATAAACAGAAAAATAGTTTTTCACTTTGATGTCGAGACAGGTAACCCAGAATAGAGACTAATACAAAAAGGCATGTCCTTTTTACATAAATTCTCAAATATCTTCTGTTAAATTTGTACCCATACAACTAGATCAACATGTAAATTACCTAAATATATTAACTAGAAATAGAACTCACGACCTCCACGATCAAATATAATGTATTTGATCACGCGGGGCAATGCACCTCAGTGTTTATAGCCAAAGTCACCTCGTTTAACCATTCAAAAGTTTTTATTTGGAATCTTTTTAGTCCATCATTCAGCTTATACCTAGGGAACTGTAATATCGTTGCATTTTTCACGAGTCCTGAAACATGGCGTGGATCGCACGCGACGACTTGCGTGTTTAGACCTGCGTGACTGGGTAAATGCACTTACTGCATACAAGGATGCATTTATTGAAAACCTTCGCTGATACCATAATTTTTCATATAAAGTAGATATGCGATCGTTGTTATTTGGCTCTTGTTGAAGTTTATATGTTAATAAAAATCCGCTTCAAGCTGTATCCCGCGCACAGCAGGGTAGGCAGAGGGAACCTAGACACTTGATTTTTTCGAGGTATTGCGTGTTCAGTGAAGTAACTCAACACCGGGCTTTGCCTTGGTGCCAGAGCGAAGCAATGAAAGTATCAATATATAATAATTTATTCCCTCAAGTGGGGATTGAACCCACAAAAATTATATTTTCTTATCTTATTTCGATCAGGCTAGCTTTTAACTACAACTTTGTCCCCGTGTTTAAATGAAAATAATTAAAAAACTAACTCTGAGCGCAAGAATGATAGGTTACATTGAAATTATTAACGTGATTTATGTAACTATGATAATATTTTTTTCTACTTCAGTCAGTAGTTCCTGAGATCAGCGGTTTTAACCAAACAAATACTTCTGTTTTATATATAAAATTGATTATTTTCATGTAGGTAAGGTACTTTTTAGCTTCTCCCTGTATTCCGCACGTAAGTTTTCTATTTTAACTTGTTTTTTTTTTAATTTCAGATGCCTGTTGTAGTTTCAGGGTAAGTAGGTATTTTGTATACACTAGAATATTTAATAAATAGACAGGTATATTTTAAATTATTTTATTCTACAACCATTGCTTACAATCAGAAATGTGCTAGTTAAAAACTATGCCATCTAACTAAAATTAATTTAATTAAAGTTAATTTCGATTAAAAAACACCCATTAATTCATGAAACAAACTAATATAACTAGACAAAATGTTATTATAGTAAAATTACTTAAAGTTAAACACCCACTACTTACTAATACTTGCTATCTTACCAATATCATAAATCTAAAAAAATATTTTATTTATAAGGCTTTTAGCCTTATAAATAAAATAAAATATAATATTAAACAAAAACATAGTTGACGATATATTCTGTAACACTAATAGTACGTAACCTAACAGCGCGCGGCCGCACGCCATGATTGCAGTATCGCGTGGCGCAGCGACCGCCGCCCACATTGCCTGACGTACATCTTACTTAGGGGGGTAGACGTAAATTACTTATTTTTGAGCTAAAATCTGGATTTTATTTGAGTTTGAGTAAATAATGAGATCTGATTAATTTTGTGCTGTCTTGGTGCAGAGCACGCTTGCAACTGCGTAACGCGACGTTGAGTTACGCCACTCAACACGCAATGCCTCAAGAATTTGGCGGTATGTGGGGAATGGAAGTGTCTGAATGGGAAACGGAGTGTCTTGACAATTCCTAATTTTCTTTATTTAGGTTCACGCTGTTTAGGCCGCTCTGTGCTGAAACACTTTATTCCTATGAAGTGTGAAGTTATAAATCGTACATAGTTGAAAAGAATTTTCAAAAGCTTGATCACTTTTATTTATGTTTAATCTATATCTCTATTTATCAATCTATGGAAAGCAGAAAATTCCACACTCAACCCACGAAATAAGCGACGAATAGCGAAACGCATAACTACAGATAAAAACCAATTACTTAATATTGTTTTTTATTAATAATTTTGTTTTTTTTTTTTTTTATGGGAGAGGACAAGGCAAACGAGCGTTCGGGTCACCTGATGGTAAGTGATCACCGCCGCCCACAACCCCATGCAACACCAGAGGAGCCACAGGTGCGTTGCCAGCCTTTAAGGTGGAGATGAAGGGCACTGGGGCCCGGCATTACCTAATGCGAAACGCAGTGGCAAGGGCCACTACTTCACGCCGGTTTTTAATGCCGGGGGTGGTATTAAATCCGGTCGAGTCTGCCCATGCGTGTTGTCATTACTGGCGACGTGACTCTACCACACGTACTTTAGTCGCCTCTTACGACACCGACAGTACCAGGGTGATCCTATTCTAAGCCGGGACCACACGGCTAAAAATATCATATCATATCATAATCTTGTTCTTTTGTCTGTACTTCCTAGCAAATGCCTTTAGGTTTTTACTTGGAAATACAAACAAAAAGTTACTTATATAGATAACCCAATTAAAGTAAATGCGTTAACTGTATAACCACAATAAGATACGTCACGCAAAAATTAAGTAATATAAGAGGTAGCGTCAAGTCCATAGGAATGAATAACAGCGCGTAAAACTGAAACGGTCGAGCTTCTATATAACTAATGAACCTTTCAATTTCTTGCGCCCGAAGTTGATCTGCGAAAATATGTATAGTGTTTGTATATAAAACAAATTAAAGTGTCTGTCTGTGGTTCCAAAATATTTCGTTTCGAGGTTTCGTGGGTGTGTTAGATAAATATATATTATTATTGTAAAAGTTTTCTAATACACGAAGGTTAAAATGAAAAACCTTAAGAAAGATTTAGAAATTTCAATAATATAATTAATTTAATTAATAGAATTGATAGAACTCTTGAGTAATAAACCAGTCTATAAATATTGCCATATTACGTACCGCGTTCTTCAAGTAATTTATCATGTAGAATAACTTTTATTTGTCCAGCCTTGTAGTACAACATGGATGTGACAATGCAGGGGAGGAATTTGGTCACAAACGATACTGACGCCGAGATGTTTTGTAATACTACAACGGACATGCTGAGCTGCAAAATAAGAACTTTACACATTATCAAATAAAAATTAAATCAGCTTCACGCTGTATCCCGCACACAGCAGGATATGCACAGAAGGAAACAATAATAATTCGTTACCCTGATTAGGCATTGAACCCACTACCCCCGATTTTTCAATCAGACGTATTCAAATATTTCATATTTGAATACGAATATATAATTTAAAATATAGATATTACACCGAAAAGGATGAAATCATAATTTCCTTACTTTATCATTCTGTTATAAAAAAAATATATGGAATACCTGACTGTGTATATTTTCCTTTAACAAAATATAAATGAAAGTTATAATTGCTGGTGTATTGAATATCAAATTCGTTAGAAGCTGCAACAAAAAGCTTATATTAATTTAAATAAATATGTTAAACAATGAATAATATTTAAATTACAAAAAAATCGATTTTTTTTTTATTATTTAAGTTGTACTTCTATAAAAAAGTTCAAATTTTAACTTTAAATTTTTAAGTTTAAAGTTCAAAATATTAGTACCACTTGAAAATTGTTAGTTAATCAACATACTCGTGCACATTAAAAATGTTATCGTTACTTATACAGTACAAATGGACAAGCACTAATCTTTGAAAAATACTTTTTGAGAAAAGTTGAGGATCAAGAATTAAAGAATGGTTTTACGTTTTCTACATATACGTATTAACCCAGGAGCCCAGGTCCGCCAGACCACGTCATTTTAGAGAAATTGAAATTTTGAGGATTATGTATTTATGCGTACACACTAACTTGAAAGTGGGGCCGCAGTCCTCTTTTCCTATATGCTCAGTAGATACTAAGTACAAATGAACATAAAATATTAATGTTTTTATATTAAAACTGTTACAGTTTGTGGATTGAAGTTTATCCATATGAATACCATATTATGTAAAGATTTTGTATAACATAATAATAAGCTTAAGCGGGCGAAGCCGAATTAACGTCTCTAGTAATTAAATTAAATAGAATTTTCATTATTTAACAAAAAAAAACTCATAATAACAGAAAATTATACATTTACTCACGATAAGCTTGAATCCCCCCAAAACCTGCTCTGTTGAATCGATCAATGATCTGTACAGACAATGGGAATGTCGTACTGTAAGAATACCGGCTTCTATGCGTTTTTTCAACTCTACCAAACGCATATACGCCAAATAGAGAACAAAGAAAAACATCACATGAATCATCCAGTAAGACAAGATGGGTATAGAAAGCATTAAATGTAGAATAATAGGTTGACAAGCATTCTCCATAAGGCAGTACATCTGAGTCATAGCGTATTGAAAACCAACAAAAAATATTATAAATGATAATATTTTAAAATCCCCCATATATTTTGTTGATGTCACACCCATCTTCAAATCCACGTACTGCATTTTTTTTTGATACGAAAAGAGAGTTTTATCATCAGGCGTGAGAAGTAGAATAAAAATGTATATGTAATATTCTACGAGGAATTTGATCTGCCAGGCTGTGTCTGGACTGTTGATGTCGATGAGACACGTAGAAGTCAGCCCCAAAAACAACGATACAGCCAAAGATGCTATTTTAGCCAAAACGTTAATTTTATGAGACTTCACAAATCCAAAATCCAGTGAAAATACTGTAAAGAGTAGTAAATAACAAAGATACATAGCGCTGTGAGATTTTGGTTTCTTTAGGTTATTTTTCGGCTTCACTTGGATAATCATAGTGACGATTTGATACTGTATGACAGTATAGTTCTGTTCTATGTAATATGAATTACATTATGACTAACAATAAATAAGGTGAAATTCACACTGTAAACAAGTGTGAATTTCACCTTATTTAAAGTTATATAAAATTATTATTTATTTTATATCGGTTACCTTAACACTTATCTGACATATAAATATGTATATGTGATAAGCGAAGAGACCAAAGTTTGTATATATTGTTAGCTTTTACTGCAAGTTAGCAACATGCATGAGTTAGACCAACTAACCCTATGAAAAAATAGAAAATGAACCGATAAACGATATTAATCCACGTATTGAACTTATTCTATCATTGTATAGTTAAATAGTCTGAATTGAGCCTAAAATATAAATTAAAAGTATTGCCTAGAATATTACTTTCATATATAATAATATAGCTGATCGTAGCGTAGCCTAATAAAATGTAAAGATTGGTTTAATTTTGATAAGTGTACGTGAATATCGGTCATCAAAAGCAATGCGCATAAAATTTTACCAATTCAATGTACTTACATTAGTATATTGAAAAAATAAAAATACATATAATTAAATATATAATATATCCATTAAATGTATTGTGAAATTCGAGTGGCGTACTATACTACAACTAACGCGTAATGTCCTGTTTTTCTTGTTCTCATAGGAATTTTTAAAAACTATCTTCTCCTATATTCCATACATTCAAAATAATATAAATAGAATAGATCTACTATAATAATAATAAAATTATAAGTGATAATAAAATAAAATGAAGCCTACAAAACATCGGCCATATTTTATTTGCGTTATATTAACAGAAAGCACATTTTTACACTCATAAAACATATAATGTATCAAAGAAGTCACGAGTCCCGTCCTCCACGTGATATTAGATAATACTTTATTTACAATGTTGTAGACATTAACTAAGTGATTTTTACACGCTTAACAACATATGTCAATTACACCATAAAAATATTGACGTGAAGGCCTCGGGCTACCTAAAATAAATATTGTAAAAAAAATTAAAAAAATAAAGTTTTTCACTTGAGTATTCTTGTCAAAAAAAAATCAGCTTCACGCTGTATCCCGCACATAGAAAGGTAAGCAAAGGGAAACTAGTGTTCAGGCATTTCACTCTCCACTTTCATACGCATTGCATGCTGAGTTGTGGAATCATATTAAATATTTAATTGCTTCAAGTGGGAACCGAACCCACAACTTATCGCTTTTACAGTCGCATACTCGTTCCGACTATTATAATATCGGAAAAACAATATCAAAATATCTGCTCAATATTGTATCTAGTTTTAATGAACTAAAGAAAGTTATCGAATGGACTTGACCTATTCTAGTTTTCGAAAAACTTTTAACGATTTTTCGAAACGAAATAGCGAAAAACGTGAAAACTAAGTAAGACGAATAAGTGAATTATAAACAACCCGAAAACCCGAGTGCGTAAACTAAACTAATATATCCAATAAAACCTGCGATCAAGACAAAACATAACTTTTATGCTTCGCCGCAGTCGGCTAAATATCACGATAATAAATTATCTATTATCTAAACAAAGTGTATTATTAAAGTACATTGAATAATTACACAAAAACTGGATAGTTTAATTTAAAATATAAAATATCCCAATAATATTGATTGTTTCAATATAAAAAATTAACAAGAACATTCGTCTTTTATGTATAAAATCCACATCTATAGAATTCTTCAGAATAAAATATATGATAAATGAAAGCAATACTATATATTTTCTACTATAATATATTGTGTATATATTATTACTATAGATAAGTGTTATGACATTCTGTTCCCCACTTTCCGTCTGGAGGCTTGCGTATTGTGTGGCGGAACTCAACGCCGCGTTTTCCCTCGACGACAGAACGAAGAAATGGAAATAGCGAAGAAATAACGACAACCAGTCGATTTTACGGTCACACATTATGCTCCTGCGCATGAATGTATGAATGATTTAACATTCAACGAACAAACATAATTAATTATCATGATTAATGTACGCAAAACAAACGCAAAGAGTCATACTAGTGACATAATATATGTATTAATGAAAAAAAAACTAAAAGTATAAGGAAATTAATCCTATAATGAGTTAACGAAAATTAAAAATAATTGGCTATTATGAATGTATCGTTAATTAGATCCGTTCCTTGACCATTTAAAGCGAGCTGTTACGTTCTCAACGGAATATTATATGGAAATGTGTGTGCTTTATTTAGCTTCACTACTTATCCAGGTTATAGGGGGGTAGTTACAGTGAACGTAGTGTTAAGACACTAATGTTTGAGTCAATGGATTGTCTTTAATACCTCGAGTGGGAATCGATTCTGCAAATCGAAAAGAAGAAGAAAGAAGGTGTCCTTCTGAGATTTCAATAATTATTTTTAGTGTTACGCTGTGTCCCGTACATAGCAGGGTAGGCAGGGGGAACCTGCCTACCCTGCTATGAAAATAATAAATATTTAATTTTCTCGAATGGAAATCAACCCCGTAACCTATATATCGCATTTACAGTCGCACCCTTGTGCAGTACACCATATACGAATATACGATTAACTCATAAGTACTATATTTTTCTACACTAAGCCCCGAGTATACGCTTAATACGCTTCCCCCAAATTGGTACTATATGCTTTGTCCCACTAAAGCTTCTGTACTGCAGTTGGGACAGACACCACCCGGATTTTACGAGCTCTTGAGACTTCTAACGACATTCGTCCACCATTAAGTGGGGAAATAGGATGGATAATACTAAAACTAGCTGGCGGGTGTGGGCATTACTGGTGCATAATTAATGACGGCTTTACCGAGTGGACGGTTCATTATTTACTTTGAATATGTCTAAGGGGGGGACAACAGACTTGGTTTGAGGCTACGTTACGTTATGTTTTATATTGTAGTTGATTAATTTATGTTAATATGTAATATACAAATATTTATATGTGAGGTTACTCGGGCGGACACAGTCTAGTGACTGGAAGCGCGACGGTTGTGGGTCCGATTCCCGCTCGATTCGCTCTGATAATGAGGCGTATGCGGCGTTGGTGTCCACTCATACGCAAAGCTTTCAGATTCGGAAATAAAGTGGGAAACGGAAGTGTTTTAGTGTCTTGACACTAGGTTCCCGGTTCTGCCAAAATATATACACAAATGTGACACGGCAATTTTTTATATCGAAACATACATACAGACAGATATCTAGTGAAATTTATCTACAAATATATATTTAAAACCGCTCCATTGACAAACAACAGACAGACCGGATATAGCCGGATTGTAAAGACTGAGCTTTGGATTGATTTAGTCCTAAGAGAGGATTACTCAAAAATTCTACTTAAAACGCTAAAAACTATTCTTAAAGATTTTGAATGTATTTATGTTTATAAGATTGAATAAAGAATACCTATACCAATACAAAACGATAAACGGACGCAAGTATTTTAAATTACCTTAACTGTCCGATTAGACTAGCTGTCCGATTATTTATTTTTTCTTATATATATTTTTTATGTATTTAGAAAAACCTTCACAATGATTGGTGACTTAAAATAGAGGTAGAGTCATCATAGAAACGAAAGCGGTATTCTTCTTAACGTTTTCATTTCTGCCGAAAAAAAAATGTCCACATAGTTTGTAACGGTACATTAAGCAAATATTGCAAAAACGTTGCATTCTACGGAGACAATGTACAGTTTGCTTGCAAGATGACAATACGGTTTTTTCTTTATTCACAAAAAGAATTTTCCTCAAGCACTTCTTTAGTTTATTCATATTGTAAACGAGGGCAAGTAAAGAAATTATAAGATTTTTATTTGAAGATTTTTGTTTCCCTTGAACAATAATTTGTTTGACGAAAAAAAATGCAGCTATTGTTTTTTTTTTGAGCTAGGTACTACTGGAATAGAATTTAAAGTTAAGACACTCCGTTTCTGACTTTCCACCTTACTTTCGAGGCATTGTGTGTTGAGTGGCGCAACTCAACGCCGGGTCCCAGAGCGAAAAAATGAAAATGTCAATAAATAATAATTTAAACCCTCAACGGATTCGCTCGATTAAATTATATATAAATTATATATATTTAAGTATATAAATCGAGCGATCGAACCCACAACCGTCAAGTTACAACCTTGTGCCGCTGTGCCACGACGACCATATATACTTCTTACAATATATAATAGCGTGGAAGGACCCACGTATAAGTTGGGCAATGGAGCAGGCGCAGCACTAAGCTGAACGCCATCTAGACGTCTACATGGCGTCAAATAGCCTGAGATTAATCTTGTGAAGATAGCACAGTAAAGTATTTCAGTGAAATTTGAAATTTTATAAAGATAAAATATGTTATACCATTCAATAATTTCAGATATTAGATATGTATAATGTATATTAAAATTTAAGCTTAGATTCTATTGTATTCATAGAATTAGTAGGTCTTGTTTTAGGTTTATTTGCGACTAAACCTAAAACATGCAAACAGCAACATCAAAGTATTATATAAAGAATAAGAAAATTAAGTCAACTTAATTTAACTTATTTTTCATAGATGTAGGTAAAATTACAAATCTATTTGAAAATAAAAAAATATCAACCAACAATAGTAATATTTTTGTTCAATAATGACAAAATGCCATCGTGGCGCAGTGGCACAAGGGTGTCGCGTAAATGTGACGGTTGTGGGTTCGATTCCCACTCGAGGAAGTGAAATATTTATTTACGTTTATATTTCCATTTTCTTCGCTCTGGTGTCGAGGCAAAGCGCGGCGTTGAGTTCTGCCACTCAACACACAATGCCTCCATAATTCGGCAGAAATTGGGGATCGGAGTGTCTTAACACCGAAGTTACCTCTGCCTAAAACGATAGTATAATGACACACTACCACATTGCTAAGTATACGTCGGCGATACCTCGGTGTATTGATTGTGCAGGGTCCATTTTCATAATGAAAATACACGCCAATACTATATACTACTATATACTTTATTTTCATTACAAATCTTGTGAAGAACTAAACATTATTTGCTTTATTCCGATATCGTTGTCCATAAGAAAATTGAAACTGGTAGACACAAATATTATTTTTAATTCTCATCCTTGACTCAAATAGCTAAGGTTTTATATCACGACAGCATGCACGCTGCATCCCGCACGCAGCAGGGTAGGCAGAGGGAATCCAGTGCAACAATCGGTTCCCCGGTTTTTGTCGAATTCAGGAGGCATTGCGTATTGAGTGGCAGAACTCAACGCCGACAGTATCCTAAATATTATTTAATAATTAAATTTCAATAATTAAACAATTAATCAATATTCAATATTTTCAAGCTAAAATATCATTTACGCCCATATATATGAAATAACATTCCTTTCTTTAGAACACAAATGCATTATCCAATACAGACTAGAAGAAATCCTTATAAAATTAAATGATTCTCGTGGCGCTGGGGTACAGTGGTGTAACCGAAAACGCAACGGTTGTGGTTTCGATTTCCACTCGGGAAAACAAATAATCTCTTGGCAACAAATAATATCTTTTAGAATGGAGGATAAATTCGGCACAGGGAGAACAGGAAGAAGAGTGTCTTAACACTATTTTTCCTCTGCTTTCTCTGCTATATACAGATTACAGCGTGAAATAAAAAAGTAAATTATAGAAACAAGCAAATCCTGATAATTCATTTAAGAATAAATGCATCAGATGCTTTCTATTGTTTTGTTAAGTCACTCATTCACTTACACGTGTTACCAATAAACTTTTATGCCCACGCTCGTATGTAAAGTATATAATAACTAAAAATATATATATATAGGCATTATAGAGGCATGTGCGGACGTGATTTAACGACACTTTGTTGTGTGTTTACTATTTATTTATATAAAATCAATTGCTTTTACAATTAAAATAATAGCTAATATATTATATAAAATAATGTATTAATTACATCAATAGTTAATCACAAAATTCTTTTATTAATTCGATTATAATCTAAATAATCACTTTAAATATGTTTTTCCTCAAACGACACTTACACAGTATTATAGATTAGTATTGTAATATATATTTAAGAAATAAAATATAAATTAATAAAAAAACCTTTTGAAAATCAAGCCTTCTAGTTTTTTTTATATGGTTTGTTTGTTGTGAAATATTAAAAAAAAAAATTAAGAAAAAGCAATCTGTTGCTTATATGCACATACTTTTGCATAAAACCGGCCAAATGCGAGATGGCCTCTTCCCCGAGGGTTCTGTACGAAATTCAGGATTGTCAACGGGTAGTACAATTTATAATAGTTGACAAAATTAAACGTGCGGGCGTTTTCACTCATTTTGTAGGAAAGGAACTATAATTACAACTTTGTTCTCTTAGTTCTCTATTCCTGCCATATCCACGCGATCTCCAATCCAAAATGATCTTGACAGACTGACTGACTTGGGATAAAAAAATTGAGACTGTTCTGTTTTTTTTATTGTTAATTGTACCTTTATGAAACATTCAATCGATTAACATTTTGCCGTTATATTAGAGTTATGTTATATAAAATATTATATAACATAACTCTAATATACCTACCTACCTGTATTGTACACATTACATTTACAAAAGTAAATTACCCACATAATGCGTAATTTTATCTGTCCGAACAGGTATATCCCCGCAACATTCGACAGATAATTCACTACCAAGGAAAACAATTATATATTACCATATTATTTTTAAATACTAACTTTTGCGTACGACTCTATCCACGAAGCTTTAATAGAAATATATCTAATTTAAATATTTAAATATAAATCAGACGTGGCGCTGGCACAAGTGATGTAAGATTGTGAACGCTACATGTTGTAGATTCTATTCCTGGTTTTGCTTTATATACATATACTATGAACTAAAACTAATTTATTAATCCGAGTGAAATTGAACCTACTAACTCCTACTTCACATAACTTATTCTATGTATAATAGTACGAGAATATAACTATAAAAAAAATCAAATTAATAGAGTTATTTATTAAGCAAACCATACATAATAATAATAATAATGCAGTCATAGCATTTTATAGTCATCTAGAATATTACAAGTTTACATTTAGTAGGGATTTTCCGTTTTAATTATGATATATATTGTGTATATGATATATATATATATATATATATGTATATTATGTATAGACCGTTGTAACCGCAAATGATCATATAAAATATTCATATATGTATTTCTGATTTCTGATCTCACCTAACAGATTCACGCTTTTTCCCGCAATGCAGGATAAGCAGAATGAGCCATGTCTTAAGACACTCTTTTTGTCCAATTTCCGGGATATTGCTTTTGAGATGCGGAACTGAACGCCGCGCTTTGTTATACAATCATTTTTCCGAGTAGCATAAGATGAATGAAATATCTGAGATATATATATAATAAATGTTTGATTTTCGAGATTGTTACATATACATAAAGAACTTGCGTATAAAAGTCAGGATTAATAATATGACTCCTAGAAATCCGCAGCTCCCTTTGTGTTTGTGGAACAAAAGTCATTTTTCTCGCAGTCCAAATCTGCAGGATAATAAAGATGGCACGATTCACAAACACGGTCTGCTCTAAACTTGGGAAACTTATTTCCCGTATTAGGTTTCAAATGAAAAAACTCTTTTCACATCTTTCTCGCCTAAATTGAGTTTTAAAAAATTATTTTTTTTTATTCTGTTAATAAAATGGAGAACGGATTGTATTGACACTAGGTTCTCTCTGCCTATTCTGCAGTGTGCGGTCGTTTTGTAAGAAAAATATGTTAAAAACTACCAATTGTAAGGACATTGCAGTGGCCAGCTTTGAAAAATATTTAATTGTAAACATTATTTAAATATAAAACTCACCACAAAATGTAAACCGTCATTTTAACCGCCGTTTTCTCAAAAATAAAACGAAACACGTTCCTTCAGCACCGCTTTTTCTACTTCTCGGTCGTACCTTCTCGTTATACTGAAAATCTCAACATTTTATGTGAAATAGACTGACAAGCAGCGAAAGAAAATAAGGATTTATTCCTTTCATAACTAATGGCTATTCAGAGTCTGTGATGCAAGATTTGTGGATGAAGCCGAAGGCGGGCGATGGAAAAAGAAACAAACAGTTCTGTCAAGTGGGGCCCGGTCGCCGACGCGGGAGTTCTGCATTCACACGGTCAGAAGTATGACAAAATTAAAATACTTTTCATTTCTCTAAAACATAACTTCTCTTTGAAATTATATGCTGGAGACATTATTAGTGACATGATGTTGGGTTGAGTGCGGTAATTATATATTTTAATTTACTGAAATATAAGAAAAAACTAATGTCAAAAGAAGCCTTAGCCGGACTAGGCTTAAAGAAAGAATTGAGCTACATTTGGTAAATATTAAAACATATTTATATAATATTATAAAAAGAAAAAAATAAAAACAATATTTAATTATCATTTAATAATTATATTAAAATTAAAATTATATTCAGGGAAATTTTACAAGGGAACCCAAGAATATCAATCGCGTATTGTACCGTTGTTATTAGTTTATTTTTACCTGTTAAGATATACCTATGTCGGGACCTACTGTTTCGTGCGCTGTGTGTCATTAGAGTAGGAAAATGTTAAAGAATAATTTTACTTATTATGTAAATATATTTTGGGACCGTCGTGACGCAGGGCTTCAAGGGCGGGACTGTAACGCAACGCTTGTGGGTTCGATCCACACTCAGGGATTGAACTATTATTAATAAATTTTTTCATTTCTTAGCTCTGGCACCAAGCCTACACTGCTATGTGCGGGATACAGCGTGAAGCATTATTTATTTATTTCTTTATTTAAAAATATTATTATTTATTTTCATAGACGACTTTTTTGACGCTTAGGCAGACTTTTAGTTAAAATTTACTTGTGAAAATATTTATATTAATAATAAAGATGTAAAATATATATTTTGATAAAGGCATCTTTATAAAGCACGTAATGTCTTTAAAACCCTACAATAAATATTAATTAAAATTGCTAATAAGTAGGTTTCAAAGCTCATCTCATAAAATGGAGGGAAATGCGTGAAAACAACAAATAACTTATCCTAATAACAGAGAGAATAATGAATGAATTTAGATTAAAAATCACTGTAGTTGAGAAAATTTAAAGTAAAATAAAATTATTTATGGAAAACTAATTGTTTATAAATAGTCAATAAAATCACTGATTAATTGTGTATCACGCGACGGCCGACTTAAAAAAAACAATGAGAAATAGTAATTACATGATTATCTGTAATTTGTTTTGAATATAAGAATATCATTAAGGATGAATAAATAATTATACCTATAGCCGCTTAAGAATCTAGTGTCTATATAGTAAAATTACCAAACTATATTTTGGACTAAGTAAAGTCCGTCCAGAATTGTTTTGTATTATCTCACGTACGTAAAATATTTGACTAAAAAGTAAATTGTCGTCTCTTTAAACTACTTACATCATAATTAACTCCACTGGACTAAAAGTAAAATCTTAAAGGCGCTAGTATATTCATATCTCATCTCATCAGAGTAGACAGAAAAATCTAGTGTTAAGATGAGTGTCTTACCCCACTTTCAATTGAATTTTCGAGACATTGCAAGACGGAACTCAACGCCGCAATATGTCTTGTACCATTTAAAGATTATATATTTGAACCACATACCACTACCATATATGCACATACAATATGACAGATAAATAACAACTAAAACTGTTGAAAATTATCGTAAGGCGCTTATATAATACATTATATAAGAGAAGGCGCTGAAACATTTGTGCAGTAAAACCTAGCCCACACCACACTTTAGACCTATCCCCCCCCCCCCCATGCCCCCTGTCCTGCAGGCACTGTGACAGTGATTGATGCAGGTGCAGCAAGAACCTGCCTTCACGCTTTCAGGGTACGAATAATGGTCATTCCAGATCAGCTTATACATCTAAGCCTTAGTACTTGCTCATTTGTTACAGTTCAGTATGTAGGATTGAATGTAACGGTAATTGAGAATGGTTTTGGCAATTAAAACTTTATGGTGAACTTTAAGTGAGGCATTATTAATGGTCAACTTTTATATTTTGTTGAGATTCTCTCTCTTTTCTCTTTCTTTTTTGTGTGTTTTACTTCTTGTGTACTCTGTGTTCTTTACTAAGGCTATATTAAACCAACTAGCTAGCTGTAGGTCTGTGGGAAAACACTTTGTATAACAAAAATGTTAATTTAATTAGTCATATAAAAGGGGAAATTATATCTAATCCACACAGTCTCTGTAAATGCATACGCGTATAATCTAAAACAATTTTTTATCTTGTAAAATACCCATTTAATTGAAAAACCCACCAGCACCAGAAACCCCGCAATAAAACGAAACGGTCCTATCGATTATTGCTTTAACTTAGAGGATAAAGTGGTTTATTTAATTTTTATTTGACATGTAAATCTTCCTTTAGTTTCTGTCTGATTACGTTGTCAATATGCCTTAAATACAACACATTTTTGCGTCTCTGCTTGTAATACAAGTGTTCAAGCTATATCAAAGAAGTTATAATTTGAAGCATCTTTTACTATAACTTCTCACAGTAATATTTAATGCATGTTAAAATATTCCCATTGCTCAGCAAAGTCTCATTAATAAATTGGTGTTTCCAAGCCGTCCGGCGTACATAAAAGCAGGACCGGACCGAACCGAAAACACCGTGAGAAATCGTTTTAATACTCAAAATCCGCTTGCAGTTTGAGCGTTTAATGAATTACGTAGGGTGCAGCCTCCGGCGCAAGACGTGCATCGATCAACGTCGCCCGCCACCACCGTACCCACCCCCCCTGGAGATAGGCGTAGGGGGTAGCGTCCCCGCACTGCCCAAATAAAATATTCGCACAGTGTCGGTGCTCACTTGCTCAAATATGACAGCTGCGACGTAAAAGAGAATACGAACGCGATATTTTAAGACTCTAAGTTACAGATGTTACTTTTATATATTTTAGTGTTATATACTCACTATAGGTTACGAGTATATTAAAAACATGCAGATTTTTTTACTGAAAATTAAAAAAAAAACCGAAAAAGCCTAACCTAACCTAACCATATCTCTGGCTATCCATCGGTTTTGAGAGGACACGTTTACGTTAACATTATTAACGTTCAAATTGATCTCTCTACAGTTTCTCTTTGTTCGCTGTCTGTATATCGACGTTGAAATTCCTAAATCGATAACCACGAAATTGACGACTCACACGATTTGACACAACCCCGAGTCATGGAAACCGGTGAAGTTATCCAAATAAATCGGTAAATTTCTTGTTGAACCGATAAATTCATATTGAATTTTATTTATATTACAAAAAACATGATTAGTGTATTATATGTCAATTTTATATAATTAAAATATTTCGAAAAAATATATATAAAAGACTTTTCTATAAAAACTATGTTCTAGTATTCTATTCTATCCAATTTTCTTATCTCCCTTTATAGGTCGGGTGTGGGATAAAAAGAGGTAACTGCAAATTCGCTTGCGTTCTTGTAGCCGCCTCTGGGGCCCAGCCGGGGAACGTGACGCTTGTGAATTATAAGAAAATGCATTTACCCCAACGTCGCGTTTTCGTGTCTACGTGAGTCACTGCAATATGGATTGGGATGGCACCAAAGTTTTAGAGCCGGCTTTGTGGCTATCACAATTCTAAATAAAATTTTATGACCGCTTCACTATTACAGGTGACTGTAAAATTTTATTTTTACCAAACGTTATGTCTTTCAGTTTATAAGTAAGATCGTATTAAATAGTTGACGATGTAAGTTACAAAAAATATATTTTGGTTTGATATTACAAAATTTCAAATATATTTTAGTAATAGCAACACCGTAAAATCAATTTCCAATTTTAAAATAATTACGATTATAATAAATCTACTACTAGATAAAACCTCTTAAAAATAAAAGGAGAAGAAGAAAAATAAAAACCGGTGAAAAATTCGCCAACGCCGCAGAATTATCGCTAAGAAAACTTGAGCAAGAAATGTATGCAGCTTACTTGCATCCGAGCTTATCGCATCTATCAACGTCCGAAGGCTTTCACGGAAGGCTTTGTTCGAACCACCCTCGGCCACCCCCGGACACCCCGACCGGCGAACAAGTTCAGTTCCCCCACACCGCTTGCTGTAACCTTCGGAATTTGATACCCCAACTCGTTAACTACATAATTGGAGCTCTAATTTTTGTTATTTTCCTAGGTTATTTTCTTTTATTATTCGTTACGTTACGTCATACGGATAAACAGTGTTAAGTATTTCGAGGTTGCTATTTTATTTAATGTTAAAAAAATTCCAGATAAAGAAAGGATTCTTAGAAAATAATTTATCGAAACCGTATTTTATTGTAGGACGTAAAAAGCACAGTTAAAAAGTAGTAAATACAAAATTTAACTTTTAATATTTATTTTGTTATTATTCCTTTTTTGCTAGGTAGATATATATATATATATATTTATATACACACTTATGTACATTGGTTAGATGAGTTCAAAACAATACATTATCTAGAGAACGGGTCGCAGCATCTGAGAGCTGAGGTGCATCTATCAAAGTCAGCGTCATCCGATTCCAATGGGGGTGCAAACTTATCTTGGATCTATACTTGCTAACTTGGCTTGTTTACGAAGTTATACATTTGAGCTAGTATTAAGTTTCCTTTGTTCTAATTTTTTTGTGCTTACGCATACTGGTTTTTAAAAAATCTAGTAGAAAATACTAATAGATGTAATTAGAAAAATATTTATTTAGAAGTAATAATTTATTGTGAAGTTAATAGTTTTTTTGTAATAAGTAAAACTTTTCCTTCCTATTTACATTCTTTTAATCTTTACATAAGTAAAATTTTATAAAATTATCGAATAAAATCGACCACATAAAGATCTCAGTGAACAAGCGACATTGTGTGCAAAAGAAACACACAACTTTTCGTCCAACAGGCATAACTCTATTAAATAGAAAATTTCTTTTAGAAATAAGTATTTAAAATTAAATTCCTTTACATTATTACTAAAATACCTAAAATAATAAAGTGAAAGATTTGAGACGCTGAGCCCGCAATTGTAAGCATCCATCTGAAAGTTGGCGCAGAAAGAAGGTTGATTAGAGAAAACGAATGGCTTGTTATTTGTGTCTTCTATACCCGAATACTATAAAGTTTTTCTTGTGCATTGTATAAGCTTATGAAAATATATATATAATTAATGCTATGTAATCAGTTTTCAAATTTCCAAAAATAATTAATAAAGGATGCAGTAAGATTTTTTTTAGTTTCACGCTATAGCCCGCACTTAGCAAGATAGGCTAGTGTTAAAACACTCCGTTCCCATTACGACACTTCCGTTCCCCACTTGGCCCTGAATTCTGGAGATGCAACGCCGCTTTTTGCCTCGTTATCAGAGCGAGAACATTAAAGTTATAATATATATATTTCAATTCTTCCAGTAGAAATCGAAATGCTTATGACCCTACACCACAATTGGCTTTAACTGGACATAAAAATTTACTTGTAATATAATATATCATTTAATTGACGACAACTTAGAGCGTTATCCAAGAGGACACGATACGACAAGTAGAATACATGAAGTCATTATACATACTACAAATATAATTTGGTGGAAGTGGTACTGGTCATTCAAAGACTAAAGGACTAACTGGTTTGAAGACCAACTTTTTGGTATCATCATCAGGGAAAACCTAAAACTAATTCAGACGTAAAGCAGAAAGCCGAGATAAGAACGCAGACGGATAGCGAGCGTTCATCAAAGGATCGGCCCGGAACGCTCCATCCTTCTACGTCGAGCGATCGTTTAATGCAGGGATTTCCTAACAACGGCCCGGAAATATGTTCTTTTTGTTGTATCCTTCTTTTATCTTGTATTTAAAAGCAACATTTGAGTAAAGGATGGTCAGTATGCAAACACAACAAATATAAAAAAGGCCGTAGTGGCGCTGCGGCACAAGGATGTGTCAGTTATGCGACGGTTGTGGGTTCGATCCCTACTCGAGGAAGTGGAATATTTATTTACGTTTATGTTTCCATTTCCATGGTGTCGAGGCAGAGCGCGGCGTTGAGTTATGCCACTCAACACGCAACGCCTTCAGCATACGGCAAAAAGTGGGGAACGGAGTGTCTTAACACGAGGTTCTACGTGGCTACCCTTCTGTGTGCGGGAAGTGAAGGTGAACAAATATAAAACGATTGCTTAAATAGTATATATACCAACTTACAGCGACTCAAAAACCGATAACTTTGAGAACTACTGGTTTAATATCCGAACTGTTGCCATCTTTTTAGTGCACGTCGAGCGAAAAATAATTGATTGATTCCACCAGAGCTTAATGGTTAGATGACGTGAACGAACGTCACACGCTGCATCCTCTATCACACGTGCTGTTGCTATTAAATTTGCTTATAGAATACTACTATCTTCTATTCACATTACTTTACTTTGATAATAATACGATGGATTTTGAAAATACAATTTTAAATTGTGTTTTTTTTATAAATATGAGTAAATGTGATAGTTTGTGGCTTCGGATATTTAGTATTTTAATTTTCTCGCTATTTTTTTAATTTTTCACGCATCACGCGGTATCTTGCAAATAGCAGGCTAGGCAGAGGAAGTCTAGAGTCGATACTCCGTTCCCATTAAGACACTTCCGTTATCCACCCTCCACTGAATTCTGGAAGATTTGCTTGCTTAATAACGGAACTCTTTGCCTCGACACCCGGAAGCACACATGAAAATACTAAATATTTAATTTTCTCGAGTGGGAATAGAACCCACAACCCGTTGCAATTACTTCGAGCTACCTAAAAACATACTTCTGTCGTTTCACCTGAACTTATCGCACAGTAGGTATCTACGTGCACGAGATATTTATCTTGTTGTTATAACCGACGTTCATTAAATGGTACTGCTGTGTTTTATTTCCCTAGCGGTACGTTAAAACTGAGTACGTATTAGTTTGCTTCAACGCGTTCGACCTTTATAGAAAGTACTATCCTATCAAAATGTATATCAAATGGAGTAATTTTTTTTAATTGGAGCTATGCAAAAAAGTGCTTACCGTTATTTCCCCTGTGAAATTTGTCTATAATTTAAAAGTTAAACTAATCAATATTTAAAATGTTTTTTTTTTCTAATATATTAGATATTAATTAAAGTAGCACAGGAACCGAAACTGCAATCACAGTTGTTATAGATCAATTGTGTTATACATAAACAAAATTTTTAAAAACTGTAATGGTATTAGAACTCGCACTTCTTACAAACCATTCAGCAAGCATAGCCTTAATATATATATAATAACACATTAAAACTATTATATTTTTTATTGAATGTCAATATAATCCAAAATCTAGTTCGGTGTCTCAGGCCTATACTATGTGGACCATTGTTTATAGAACAAAAGACTGTTTAGAACAGCACAATAGTAGATATACGAAAAGAATTAAAGCAAATCTATAAAAGAAAAAAATACGGTATCATTTATCTATTGAGATAGGCGGACGGTACCTATTATTAAGACACTCGCTGAACCACTTTCCCCCCAAATTTTAAGACATTGTGTCTAATTTAATTATAATTTCCCGGTGAGTGCATTGAACTCTATCAATCCGACACTGTTCCACTGCGCCACGACGGCAAATAAAATCAACATAAAAAACCAAAATCAAAAATAACTTAAAATATAAAAGATAAGCCAAACAGAAATGGATTCCCCGATATTATATCATTGGTTATTTGAAGACACAATGACGGTGCACAGGCAGAGAGATAGCAGAGTGAGCTCGGGCCTCTACGTAGCCATTGTCTCCACAACAATGGGCAGCTCGACACCTCACAGCAGCCCTGTTGGCTTTGTGAAAAATTAACGCGTAACCTTCGTGAATTCCTCAATGAATAAACTATCGTTAATAGAAGCTAAATGAAACGCTTTTAAAAAAAAAGATTTCTTTTAAATTGATTTTTTATACTGCTTTTTTATAAGGTTTATCGTGTCTTTATAAATTAGTTAGGCTGAGCTTTCTATGTTAAGTTTGAAAATGGAAAAAGCGTTTAAGTTTAAAAATATTTTCAAAATATAATAATAAATACTTAATATCTCTTCTAATATTTTGCTCAAAATGTTGGTTGACACTACCATCTGTAATCCACAAAAAGTGTGTCTCTTTCGACTTAATATTTTAATTAAAAGATATGCAGAAAATTGATATAGATACTGAATAAATACAAAAAACTCGTTTGACAGTAACTTTAAATAATAAGCTTATACATTTTACTTAATAAGCTTATATATGTTACTCATTTCCTTTGGAAGTGAAATCTTGGTTGTTGTTAGTATTTGTTATGAATGATAGTTGTAAAATGCTAAACTTATGCAAAATTTTTCACGATTCACATATGTAAGTCTTTTTATTGCACATTTTTGTACGCACACACATAAAATCTAGCTTAAATCTAATTTAAATCAACAAATATGTTTTAGTTTATAAGCTCCACTCTATATCCTGCACATTGCAGTCTAAACAGAGGGAACCTAATGATAAACTCTCCGTCCTAATTGAGACACTTCCGCTCACTACTTTCCGCTGAATTCTGAAGACGTTGAAAGCGGCGGTAACCAACCGAAAAAATAAAAATAATAAATATTTCCATTTCCTCGAGTGGAAATCGAATCCACACTACACTGTCTACTACACTGTCGCCTTTACAGTCACACGCTTGTACTCTAACAATACGACCGAATACAACTTATTTATAAAATATTATATTATAAATATTGCCCTGTCATCATACAAAGCTGTAAAGCAACAAAAGCACACCAGAATTCTGAATATATAATTTAATACATATACAAAAAAAATATCCATATAAACATTAAATCCGTTAACAAGGGCTATATAACGAGATCCACAACGGAAATGCCCCAACACGGCGAACCGTGGGAAATACCGTAGTCCGTGGTTACTTCGGCGCTATCATCATACCTCGGAACCATTTCACTTTGCTGTAGAGCACGCATTCAGCTTGTATTCTTGAAATATGCAAAGTTCTCTCACGACCGAGCGTAGGTAATAGCGCGTGAGACTCACAGGAAAAATGTGGACCCCATACATCCCCACATCCCATTAGCCTGTCCATTACGGGCCATCCTCACCTCCTTTTTGATGGCAGTTAAACTGACGTTACGAAAAACTATTACGATTTTAATGCTATAATGTCTTTTACGTTGAAAGTATTAAATTATGTCTACCTCATTCGTGTATGTTTAAGTTAAATGTGTTCTATTGCAAATTTAGCTTATGTTACTGTGTATTTTTTCAGGTTCATGCTGTATCCAGGATATCCAGGAGGACAGCGTAGGCAGAGGGAACTTGCACGGAGAAAAATACACGGAGTGTTTATACACTCCGTGCATTTATCGCCGAATTCTAGAGGCAGTGTTTACAGTCACACACTTATGGCCCTGCGCCATGAATGTCCTCTACATTTCTTCTATTACTATAAACGTTAATATTTAACGAATACTGTCATTATAATGCAAAATATTACGTTGATGTAGGTTACAAAATCGAGGGTCAGTGAAAGTTTTAGGTATTTAGACGTGTATTTATTTAATTTATGCTCACTTTATAAATAAGTCTATAAAGCCATTGTAATCACTCTGCGTTCTTTTTTAATACTGTTGCAATTCTACAAAAATATATAAAGCTAATATAAACACCAATATTATGCAATTTATTTACGTAACCGCTTCGCTAGCTGCCCTCATCCAGCCCGACGCATACTATAAATGCACGTCACAACGTGTTATGGTTAAAAAGCTGGGGGGATCGCCCCGCCCCCTATTTAATAGGAGTATGCGCTTGCGCACCTTCCTTTTCTATTTTTATATACCAATAACTATGGATAGTTATTTAACTATCCATAGTTATTGGCTCTCTATTAAAGTATATATGCAATCTCTGCTTAGGGGATGTGTCTATTTTTTTAGATATAAGTTCAGGGGAGGCAGAGAGTACCAGGTAACCTAGTGTTAAGACAGTCGTGTCGTTGGGGCTCAAGCGAGTGACTGTAAACGCAAGGTTTGTTTGTTCAATTCCCACTCGGCGAAATGAATGATTATTTATTAGTATATTAATTTCATCGCTCTGGCACAAATTCATAAAGCGTGGCATGATTTCTGCTACTCTACACGCATCACAAAATGCTCCGAAAAATCGGCAAAAACTGGTTAGCGGAGTGTCTTAACACTAGGTTCTCTCCGCGAAGTCTCCTACACGCAGGATTCAGCGTTAAGCTGAAGATGAAAGACTTGATTTAATATACACATATAAATTACAGATATAACTATTTAATAACATCGACTTTATAGAAACAATAGCGGCATGTCACAACTCGACAACAACAGTGCAATGCTGCGTGGGTCGGTCACGCCGGCCGAGGGGCTTGCCCGCCTCGTCCGTTCTTCCTTATGCGCTCGATCCTCAATATTATATTATCAGTCATTTACTCATTTTTTTACTATAAAGAAAAAAGTGTACAAGTAGGCGCAGGGGCACAAGCGAATGACTGGAAACCTGACTGGTTGTGGGTTCGAATCACACTCGAGGAAATGAATTATTTAATATTTTTACTTCCACGCTTCGTAACGAGGCAAAGTGATGGATTCGGTTCCGAAACTCGACACGCCTCCAGAAAAAAGTGAAGAATGGAAATGTCTTGATTAGAAAGGTGTATATTATCACTAGGTTTCCACGGTTCCCCTGCCGAGTCTAGACCAGCGTATCGCAGTGGAACAATGTCTGAATTCTACAATTCTACAATATCTAAAATACAGTGTTGAGTTCTACAATGTCTCGAATTCGGGCAGATGTCGGACTGACCAGAGCGACCATGAGAAAACCACGATGGATATTAGTTGAGATCCTCCTCAGAAAATATATGTTGTACATATATGTACTCCTTTACTGATAGTCTTTGTTAAACAAAGTAAGACGTATTCTCACAAACACAGTATTTTAAATTAAAAGAAAACAAAAAACACTAAGTTGTTTTTGCTTACGCCACATAGAGTACAATACAATCATTAAATTTATTTTCACGTTAATAAATAATGATATGAAAATATGTTAATATACGATAAGATCTTCAATTGGCATACAAATAAAATAGTGGAAACAAATATTATTATAGTAATGTATAAGGGTTCTTTAGTCAAAAAGTACGTGTCGGGCTGCGTGGACACACGCGTGTGGCTGTAACGCGACAGTTGTGGATTCGATTTCCACTAGGAGAAATTAATTATTATATATTAATCAGCTTCACGCTGTATCCCGTACACAGCAGGGTAGGCAGAAGGAGGCAGAGTCTCAATTCCCAACTTTCCACTGAATTCTGGAGGCTATGCACATTGATTTGTGGAACTCAACGCCGCGCTTTGCCTCGACACCAGAGCGAACAAATGAAAATCGAAATTTAAATAATTATTTCCTTTCCTCGATTAGGGATTGAACCCACTACCAGTTGATTTTACATTTTACGACTGACCTCATTATATAATATATTTATTACTATTTTCATTTCTCCGCTCTTATACCAACCCAAAAAGCGCTGTATTGAGTTTTTTCACTCAACACGCAATGCCTAATACTAGGTTCCTTCTGCCTACCCGAGTATATGCGGGATAGTGGGTGAAAAAGTATTTAATGTCGCAAGACAGCGGATTAACCGTGTGTGGTCTTTAAATATAAACATTCTGAGAAGCACGCCTAATCAAATAACATAACATCTGTTCGTTACATTATTTTTCACATAAATTGAACTAGATATGACTATTCGAGAATGAATTTTAATTAAAAATGGACGGCAATAATATTACTATTATAATTTAATTGAAAAGCAAATTAAATCGAACCTGTGTGGTACATGTTACTATAATGTCAGTTACAATGTTAGGCCAGTTAATATTGACGTTAGCAAACGATAACTTGGCAAAATATATAAATTAAAAGGAGATTATTTTGTAAAAGAGAGCGAAGACTTAAGAGATATATGTCCCTTATCATACGTAGTTTTTTTCTATATGAGTAATACAATTTTAAATTATTTAGATACAGTAAATAAAATAATATATTATTAAATTATGATATTTGATTTTAAATTAAATTGATATTAAATTATGACTTTATCTTGGGAGCGCTTGAAGATATCGAGTTGAGAGTTCAACTTAATAAAATATTATTTATCTGATGGAATTTTTTCCATCAGATATATAATGTGTGTTAATTAAGAATTGAACCCGTTACTACGCCAGTACTATTCATCAACGCTAATCAAGTTTCAAATTTATAGATAATATATATAATAATACAACGCATAAGATATTATTGTGTAAAAATATACTTTCTAATCTAAGATATACAAAGGAATTAATTGATTAATAACTTACATATATAATTATTGTCGTAACGTTTTATATAACAAATAATTTGCACGCTGCAAAATATTCAAACTACAAAGAGTATACGAGCACGGTATATTTGCAACGTAATTTTAATGGCGGTTATATGTTATGGTCTTTAGTGTCCAAGTCCACAGCACCCACGTGGACGAATATAGGATAATTTATATAAGTATTTGTTTACTATTTATTACCTATATCTTTACCTTAATTACGCATTTTGTGTAGACTTTAAATTTATTTTTTATTTTTCCTAAAAATAATTATACTTCGTGCAGTGGAATTATATTTTTTTTAGGATTTTATTACAGGATATAGTAGTATTCTTAATAAAAAAAACTAGTTAAGTGCGAATCGGGCTTCGAGGCTTTTGTACTAATTTCAGAATCTTAGCTCTACGGGAAGTGCCACTCATCCAAGTTGACAAATTTAAGCTTGCGGGCGACATGACAAATAAAAATTTGTAATGATTTTTTTATGTAACTACTATATCTAAATATTAAATTAAGAATTAAATACCTATTAAATCAGATATTTTGCTTTATTGTTACTGTAAGTTCCCAAAATGATCCTATACGGACCCAGTTTTTTTTTCTCTTTTAAGATATACTAATCTAACATATACTTTTCTCTATGTAGACATAATATATAATACTATTTTGTAACATTTTTATACTTAAAAGTTATATAAAATTTTTCACTGCAAACAAATAGATGCTATAAAAAAAATTTCTACGTACAAAACATTTACTTATTGCTATACCGAGATTTATTTTTCATTATACGTTGATGGTTATTGATGGCTAGATTTCGTGTTGATTTACTTCGCAAGCCAACAAATAATTACGGCCCGCTGTGATTGAATTTACGTAAACTATTACTAGAGTCCATTGAAATACCTAACTGAAAGCTAATTTTCTTAATTTATGATAGAAATATTAATATTTTTTTAAGAAGCTTACAGTAATAGTAGATATATTAAAGTTTACAATAATAGATATATATCACAAATGTGAATGAAGGTGTTTTAATAATTTTGGGCAATATTAGTCAAAAGTCCGAATCAAAAATGAATATATTTTCATATTTTATTCACAAGAATGACATAACCTATTAATCAGTTATATATTAACTTAAAAAATAAACTCGAATGTACGCGAATAATATAGCTAATTTTAAACTACAAAAAATAAAAATAAATAAACGTCTTTCGAAATATATTATTTAGCTTTGTAAAAAAAATGCAGAATGATAAGTTCTGCATTTTTTTTACTCTTATCATTAGATTATTATCTTAATCAATAACCATAAAATTATTCACCTTTCCGATAACAGCATGTATTTAAACCTAATATTAATTAACATTCATAAACAATTAAAACGCGAGGCTTGTTGATATAATTGAAGTATAATGATTTTAATAAAACGCATATTAAATATTTGTTTAAGCGTCACGCTGTATCCCACACACAGCTGGTTAGAAAACTTAGTGTTAAGACACTCCGTTCCCCTATTTCTGCCAAATTATAGAGGCATTGCCTGTTGAGTGACGAAATTTAACACTGCACCTCGACCCAAATGCGAAGAAAATGGAAATATTAAACATTTGATTTCCTCAAATGAAAATCGAACCCACAACCAGTCACAAAACGTCAACAAATTATTATAACAAATTCTATAGTAAGTAATTCGTATGCAATTTGAAATCCTGTATAAATCGCGTAGCTGTGTACCTCATTTTGAAGCAATTAGTCGCGCCTGCTCCGCGTGTGCCGCACGACGCTTTTTAAGCTCTTACCCTGTATGCATCCTGAAAACTAAATATTTATGAGGAAATGCTTAACGTATTTCATGAATAGTATATATTATGAACTTGTAAGTTTTTTCGTTTTATTTATATTTGTAGCGCGTAAGTTGTCATAGCTTACTCTCGCTTAAAAAAACTTTTAAGCTGATGTGGCAAGTACATATATTGTAAATCATTATTTTCAATTCATATCGATTTATTTTTACCTTAGTAAGTGGGGAATGGAAGTATTTTAATGAGGACGGAGTGTCTTAACACTAGGTCCCTAGTTTCCCTCTGCCTATCGCCGAAGAAATAAAATATTTATAATCTAAAAATATATTCAAACCTAAAACCACTGTATTTTAACTAAGTTACTGGGGTAACTTATATAATATAATTTGTTTAATGTTTATCCTTTACTCCATACTCGGCTTCACATGGTCGAACAACGCAACTCTCTGTGCCTAGACGAAGCCCAAGAACTTTTGTATGAACCAACAAGAGCTTTATTACCCAACTTTAAAATTATTATACGTAAGACTATCGTGGCACAGCGGCAAGGCTATGAGTTCAATTCCCATTCGAGGAAATTAATTATTATTTATTAATATTTACATTTCCTTGCTCAAGCACCAAGCTAAGAAAACCCGGCGTTAAGTTCCGCCACTCAACAGGAAATGCAACCGAAAACTTCGGTGGGAATGTGCGACATACAGCGTGAAACTGATTTATGACTTTTTTATACGTAAAAACTACTGACTGAATTATTTTACATAAAAACCGGATGCTTAGAACAGGCTTATTTATACTAATAGCCATGGTTTCAAATCGATGTCGATTAAAAAACAGAATTGTAAAAGTAGAAGAAAAAAAAATTTTAGACAGTAACAAAAATCTTTACTCTTGAGGCCAGTCATGGCGCAGGAACAAGACGTGTAACTGTAGACGTAACAAGTAATGGGTTCCATTCCCACTCGAGGAAATTAAATATTTCTTCGATGTTTCTTCTTCTGATGTCGAGAATTTGGCGGAAAATGAGAAACAGTAGTATCTGAAAGGGATCGAAGTGTCTGTGGTGAACTGACCAGTCTTCATCACGTCTCCTCCATTCTACGTAATATTGGCGATAATGATTCATTTCCATAAACAAAAAGATAACTTTCAAATATATTGTTAGTACAAAAATAGTCTAGATAAACTAAAAAATATATAATTTTTTCTTATCGAAACTAAATCACAGAAGCGTCGAGCGCCATATGTAACTAAAACGTAGGGCAATCCAGTGAGAACAAACAAAAGGAACTACAAAAACATTACAAATACAGTCTCCAAATAGCTCGTTAGCGTTTAATCGTCCGCGCGCAACTGTAACCTCCATTAAAACCATTTAAGTTGTTTTTTTTTTGTTCAAAAAAAAAAAAGAACAAATAACCAACGTGTTCGCTTGAATGGTTTTTTCTTTATTGCCGATTTTAACTCAGATTTTACTAGTCGTTACTTATGTAAAGTAAAATGATGATTACTTGACTCTAAGAAGGGTCTAGGTTCGAATATAATATGGTTAGACATAGTGAAGAAAAGTGCGTAAGTCATAAAAAAATATAAATATTAATAGTAACCTAATAATATTTGTTTTGTAACAATCGTTTTATATATTTTTCAGAGATACAGAGTGCAGAGTAAGCAAAAGCACCTAGTGTTAGGACACTCGACCTCTCGCCTAAATTTCAATACCTTGCGTGTTGAACGGCGGAACTGAACGCCGCGTGCCGCTCTGTCTCTGAGCGTGGAAATGATGATAATCTAAATACAATCATTACCCCGAGTGTGGATTGAACCCACAACCACTTGTCAAGAAAACAATGTAAGTCATCATGCTATTGTATGTATTGTATGAAATTTTTAGAGAAAAGATGCTCTCGAAATAAAATTTATAGATAGAAACTTTTTAGTAAATGACAGGTTTATTAACACAATTATTTATGAGATGTATTGTTTTCAATTCGTTATCGCTGTCCGTAGTAATCATTGTTCGATTATAGTGCGTTGTAAAGGAAGTACCGTTAAAACAGTTGTTTGCAACATTTTGTGCCGGTGTTATAATACTAACGAGCCACTTGCGGCTTCGCCCGCGTCAAAGTAAATAAAATTTTTACATAAAATCTCTTATTAATAGATATATACTGTATAAATTTAATTATAGCCAAATTACTGCTTTGTTTATTTATATTTAAAGTTCTCTATCAAAAATTAAACACATCTTTCAAAGTAAGTGATATTAATTGAAATGTTGAATACCACTGGCTTTAGTCTATAGGACTAGGTAAGGAAGGTTGTCGTCGTCGTAGAACAATCCAGAGATCGTCATTTGTTCATCAGAGCTGGTACAATAGATTTAGGTGGATTTCTGTTTTGTACTTTATTGTATTTTTTTTTTACAAAAAATTAAATCCCGTTTTGCTTAATAGAATTAATTAATTTTTTTTTAATGAAGTTATTTTTCATTTTCTATTTATATGCTTAGCAGCATACAACATTAAGCTACTCAATAAGCAGTGCTTCCAAAATTCGGTGGAAAGTGGGGAACGGAGTATCTTAGCACTAGGTTCCTCCTAGTCTACCCTGATATGTGCGGCAAACAGCTCTATAGATAGAAACTAATTTTATATATAAATATTAAATGTTCTTGTCTCGAAATATAGAAATATAAATATCATATCGATCATAGTATGCAAATAAACGCACTCTGAAATTCAAGGAAGTGGGTCAACAGCTTTTCAAATATTTACAGACGCTCGTTGATATGTGATATTGATATATTGATTTAAAAGCTTTCCTCTTACCTTTTTACAATAACATCGTATAAATCGTATTCATCAAATGTTAAAATGTTCCAAGATTGACAAGAAACCGTCGACTGAAACAAACGCAAAAAGCTCCTAAGTAAGTAAGTAAGTAATTTGTAACCGATGTAAAAATATCGATGCACTTGAATAAAAGCTTACAAGGTTTAATTAAATACGTACAAATGTATTTAATATTTTTTATGTCCTGCTAAATTAGTACAAAGATTATTTTAATTTCATTTAGAAAAAAAATGTTTTTTCAGCTCCACGTTGTATCCTTCATATATCTGGATAAGCAAAGGGGACCTAGAATAATATATGTTTTCCTTTTTTACCTTCAAACTGTAACCCGCATATAGCAGTGTAGGTGGATGGAATCTGGAAACTGGAGCAGAGCAGAGAGAAAAATAAAGAAAAGAAATATTGAATAATTTCCAAATATACAATATTTCAATTCTTCGACTGGGAATGGAACCCAGAACCTCTTGCGTTTTCAGTCACTAGCTTATGCGGCAAGACCGTCCTCAAATTCTACTTTTTAATAATCATAGTACAATATAGTTTTATATAAAATAAAAGCAATAATTTCAAAATTCAAGATGATACACACCGGTCGCGCGTCCAAAACAAACTAGCCCCGAGGGCTTGGGCGTGTCCGGCGCGATGGTAAGGCACGCGCCGGATGTAACTAGAGATTAGAAGGCATTACTGCCGTCTCTGCGAGAGGCTTCACTGTACACAACGGTATTAGTCGTTAGAGGGCTATAAATTTAGATATACATATATATATAGTAAGTACTTTGAAAATTAAGAGTAAGTATAGAATAAGGCTGGGTTTTTATTTTGCTTTCTCTTATAAGATATTTCTTTGTGGTTATTTCTTGATCATAAACGTGATTTGGCTGTTTTTATTGTTTAAAAAATATATATTATTAGTTAATACGAAGTAATTCTAATAATAGATAGGAATTTAAGTAGTTTAAAGTACTAGATCTCAAATATTTACTTATTTATTTTTGTGAATGTTACATAAAACTATAAACAATGCATTCTATTAAGAAAAACCAAGTCTACAGTCTAGACAGACACACATTCTGTAACGCCGTACAACCGTAACGGATTAGTTGTAAACTATCTTGTTTCTAGAAAATGTTCCACGATCAAGAATAATATATTTCGAATAAGAAAAATGTATTTCGGTTTTTTTGTTTTAAATTCTCCTTATCTTAAAAAATGTGCCTATCTAACAAAGTCTTGGTGACAAATACTAATTCCTTAGAATAAAAAATAATATCAATATAGAAAAATAAAAAAAAACAAGTTAGTAATGGAGCGCAGCTACGCCGGCTTGTACTATACGAATTAGTAAAAAAATATAAACCTAAATGATCAAAACAAACCGAAAGAGAATTATACGTAGACATAAGAGAAATTAAATTCTTGATAATAAAAAAAACCTGAACTATTAAAATAATCAAACAAAATAAGTCAAAGTAAAAATAAACCAAAATGAAATCTGCTGCACTACACAGGGTAGGCAGCGGGAAAATAGTGTGTAGACACTCCGTTTCCTACTTTACACCGAATTCTGGAGGTATTTTGTGTTGAATGGTGAAACTCAACGCCGCAATTTGCCTCGATATTAGAGCAAAGAAGTGGAAATATAAATTTAAATAAATTTCTTCGACTGGAGTCGAACCCGTATTCGCGTTTACAATCACGCTTTGTACCACTGCGCCACAACCGACCCAAAAGTGACTAAAGCCCTCACGTATCTCTATATGAAAACTTGTCATAATCGGATCAGCTTTTTGTCTGTGATTGGGTCATAGACAGACAGACAGAGTTACTTCCAAATTTATAATATAAATTTGTATATATATTTACATAATATTATGATATATGTTATTTTTCCATGTACAATATAAACTTAAAACTATAGTGGTCACCCAAGCACGTCCCAACTACGCAACGCAAGAGTCATCTTATAAATATTCTTATTATCTCGTTCTTATCTTTTACACATATGTATAAAATAACATAAAGATAACACAAATAAGCCTAGCATGTTAACTAACAATTATCAAATTAGATTAAAATTATTTTAAATAGGAATTAAAACTAAGAAGCGTATAAAATCTAATAAAAAAGGTGTTCCTATATAATTATTATGACAGTAAAGTAAAATGGAAGATGACTTTAACAGCTAAGGCGCATGCATCGATGTTCGTGTCGCGCCAAAAAGATAATCGATCCCATCGATTGGTATCGACGTAAGTGCGTAGTGGTACAATTAATTTAAACGTCACAATAGTGCATGTTCACGTATTAATTCTGTAACAATATTCTCGGCTGAGGAGATTAGATATGGCATCGGAGGGACTTGTTGCTTATTATCATTACATTACATCTTCAGCCTCGAAGAGTTTCTTGGAGAGACATCTTTCGATAGAGCAGCAATTATTTTTTTCAGCTTCACGATAGGCAGAGGGAACCCTGGGAACCTAGTAAGGTTAGGTTCCGTTCGCATTAAGACACTGTTTTTGTCACTTTCCGCCGAATTCTGCCGGTATTGTGTGATGAGTGGCGGAACTCAACGCCGCACAAAGACAGAATAAGTAGTGAGTTATTTTTCTCAACCGAATAGAGAATGTCTATTCTAAGTAGTTTAAATATGTACTTACATATATATAATCAAGTCGCGCATGCAACTTCTATAGTAATTTGTTCTATATTAAACACGGCAAGTGCAATCGACGATCTAGATGCACATGCAGGTGCTTAGCGTACCATCTGCGCTGCTGACCATTTAGCAAATGTAGCCTGTAATAATAACCTTTGAGACACATTATGCACAATAGTTTTCATATGTACTTATGTTAGTCATTTACTTCTTTTTTTTAAATTTCTGGTGAGCCTACGTCGATGTCTTTACTAGCAGAAAGTATATTTTAATTATACATATATGAGCATATTTTTAATAAGTATATATATAAGCAAAACACTATATGCACACAAGCACAAATACACATTTCTTAAATTTCAATTATTATAATAATTTTCAATTAGTAACTTATTCAAGTACCTAGTATAAAATTTAAATTAAAAAAAAATATAATTTCAAGTTATATTTCAAATATTAATTATCTATATAATCATTCAAAACGCAAATTAGCCTATACAGAGCTAATATCGTAATGACTTATCAGCACAGATTATCTTAACACTGTGACTGCCAATAGGCAATTTGGAACCACAGATAACAGTAAAAACATATATTAATATGAAACAGACGATGAAGACATCACCGTACGTCAGTCGGAGCATGCACAAGCTGAATTAAATCAGCCAGTGTCTGAAAAGAATCACTTCTTGGCACGAATGGACAACAATACCTGTTATTAAATGAAGAATGGTGATAAGGAATGTATAATTTATGGTAATTAATGCGGGACTGTGTGACGGCCGGGGCGTGAGTAAAGCTTTCGACTCGCGGCAGCTACTTGTTGTACGTGTTTACAGGTTCACATTCGTATGTGAGAGTACGCTGATCGTCGATAACAAGTAAAAGTTACAAGTAATTGATTGTGACTAATTTTATTCGCTTTAAGCGGCGATACATTGTTTATACTGTAATGTATATTGCGTGTTCCGTGTGAGGCCGGTCGTGGCGCAGGGCGTGGGACTTGAAACGGGACTGGTTGCAAGTTCGATCTCCACTCGAGGTAATGAAATATTTTCATTTCTTAGCTCTGATATCGAGGCAAAACTCAACGTTGAACTCAGCCACTCAACATTAAATAAATGTCTTTAGAATTCGGTGGAAATTAGGGAAGTTTGTGACCACTAAGCTCATTTTGCCTATCCAGCTACATACAGGATACAGCATGAAGCTGAAAAAAAATGTTCTGTATAAGGAAAACGGAAAAGTGAAATGACAGGGCACCGAAATCCCATCTCGGTGTGGTCAGGGTTGACAACCGTTTAATTGCATTGTCAGTTGCTTTGTATGCTCTGTATTTCAGTTTTGGCAAAAATAACAACACAAAGTAATAGCTGGATTTTTATCGATAAGTACGTATAGGTTCCCTCTGCCTTCCCCTGCTGTGTGCAGGATACAGCGTGAAACTAAAAAAAAAGGATTGTGAATATTATCAAATGTATTTATGACATTTGATAATATTCATTATGAAATTTTATAATTACACGTTTTGTCTGTACACAATTTTATATAGATATATATTTTATTTTAATCGTAGCGGCGATCGCTAAAGTAACACAGCTGCATTATCGTCACGGTACTACATGTTTGACATAATCTAAATTAGTGTAGAATGTTATTAATGTTTTGTGGAAAAGAGTAAAAGACTTCTTGTTGTAAAAAATAAGTTATTTCAAAGATAACCGACTAAGTTCTCAATCATTCCTAACACCTTTTACGGGCAAAGCTGTGTTCATCTGACAGAATAAAATACATTATATGGAATTTAATTAACACGACGTGTTTTTAATTATTGGCTGCGTTTTTTTAACGTTAGCTTATTGACTTTATGTAATAATTGTTTGGTATTTTTTTTTGTAGATATATTACTTTGGAGTGTAAAGAACTAAGCTTTAAAATTAAGCATTAAAAAGAATTAAGCTTTTTGTTTTTAAGGTTTATTCTAAATGTATTTGTATGTATCGGATTGTTATAAACCATATTCTAGTCATTGCTGCGGAAAAAGTAAGACATGTAAATATTATCATCGCCGATATATTTTATAATACTCTACGTAATTACATAAAATTATAAATAAACATTTTTATAAGTTCATACGTTTTTTTTTTAATTAAAAATAACTTAGACGATAGACGTTAACATATACATTTTAATACATACATTCGTAAAAATAGTATTCACCTATTATATTATAAAGGATTAATAATATTACAGACGTCGTCGTGATGCAGGGCCACATGTGTGAGGGTGAGACGCAAGGCCGCGACTGTATTGGGTTCGATCGTCACTCGAGGGAATGATTTTTTTTTTTCTTCGTTCTTACACAAAGGTCGGCGTTGAGTTTTGCTTTTTAATAGTATTATAACATAGGAAGAGTTTATTTTTCCATTACGTTACCTAATTCTTAACTTTACTACAATTATCAAGATCATCTGTTTTTTTATACACTCAAATCATAGTCAAAATTAAAAAAAATTATTCAAAATAAGAAATTTTAAACTTTATAATGAAATTCGATATTTTTAATGTCAATTAATGTACCAGGTTTCTGGCCACAAATACAGTTCACATACAGTTCAGGATATAAAATGACCGGAGGATACACAAAGCGATCGCTATTTGCCTGTAAAGACGGTCTAGAGGAACGACCTGTTCCCTTATGGCTAGTCTAGTTATCAGAATTACACAGATGTTCTAAAATAGTCGATGAAATATACTAAAGTTCACTTTCATATTAACAACTTCTAATACTATGATGAGGCCAGTCATGGCGCTGGCCTGACGCGCATTACCATGCGACTGTAAACGCGCCAAATTGTGGGTTCGATTCCCACCGCTCAACACACAATAGAGGGTAATACGTGTTATACACGAGGTACCCTCTGCTTACCCTACTGTGTACGGCATACAGCGTGAAACTAATAAATTTGACTTAAAAGCAATTAAGTTACAAAATGATTATTAAATAATACTAAAAAAAAATACCTTTCACATAAGTTATATTCAAAGCATACGCTTTGATTGAATTCACCTAATCAGGTAACCTCAGGTTCCCTTGCCGTACGCCGCAAAAGCGCCTGCGAGACAGCTTTCGGTAGTTAACGAGTGACGTTCCAATGGCTGAGTGTATGTACTCGTACCTGTAACCGCCGCCGACTTGATACTGTCTTCACACTTCTATCTGATCCTATATGAATGGATGCGTAGGATAAATGCTGTTTAACTTATAATAGTGGTTTGTGCTATTTGATTTATTATATCCTGCTTGTTTTGTGGGTAGATTGTTTATTTTGTTGCTTTGTAATTAATAATTTTTTTTTAGGTTTTCGCTGTATCGTCCATGTAGTAGGACAGAGGGAGCCTATTCTAAAGAAACATCGCTATCCGCTTTCTGGTAAATTCAGGACATATGGCGGAACTCGAGGCCACAGCTTTGACTCGACACCAGAGTAAAGAAATGTTATATAATGAAGAAATGTTATAAAATATTATATATATAAATATTTAATTGTTATATAAATATTTAATTATGAAACTTTAATAGCTTCACAATCACACGCACAGCATATTATTGCAGCATATATAGCAGGGTAGGCAGAAGGAATGTTCAGGTTGAAGACACTCCGTTCTCCACGCACTCACACACTTCTATCACTCACCCTTCAATTTTCAATAAATTGCATCAACATCTTGTCATTAGAACGAAGAAACGAAAATAACGCATCAACGTGGAAATTGAATTCACCGTTACGTTTATAGTAAGACACTGTGCGACTGCGCCACAACGGTCTTTATTCTAAATATTAATATTTTCGCCTGAGGAGGTCCTCTGAAAATATTACTTAAAAACTTGGTGGAACCGAATTAGGACCTGCGATTAACCTTACAATATACATGTATAAAATGAAAAATATATCCTTCTATGACAAAAATATGACTTTTGGTTAAACTTAAACAGAATTAAGAAAAGAAAACAAAATACGAAATTATAGCGGAGGCTCGCAAGCCAACATCTCTTTGCTAATTAGAGTATATAACTTTATTTTATTCCTATTCTGCGGCCGCCAAAGGAGTCTGGTCCTCGCAAATTACAATGTATAAAAAGTTTTACTGTACAACGTATTAAAAATTACTTGATTAAAGTTCAATGCTTTCGTGTTTCAGATAAATTACAATCCTGCACATAGCAGGGTAGACACAGGGTACCAAAAAAAAACAAGACAAACACTTAAGACACTCTTTTCTACACTTTCCGTTTTCGTCCGAATTCTGGAGGCAGTGCCGAGTGGAAACCAACGCCACGCTTTGCGTAGTTACCAAAGCGCAGAAATAAAAATATTAAATATATCACTCCCCCGACTGGAAAATGAACCCATAGCCACGGCGTTTACAGTTACACGCCTGTCCCCCGCCCCACAATATCACTGCAAAGTAACTTAAGCAAATGATAAAAGTAGAGACAACATTAGATATTATTTAAAATCACATATATCTCAAATTTGACGTTCTATACTACATAACGAACACTTTTTGTATAACGGAGAGCCACAGATAACATTGTCAACATTATATATTTCTATTAAGCAATTCGCTTATCATTAATAATTAAATTTTTATGATTTCAAAATTGCAAATATTTACTTATCTTCATTGCTGAAAAAAACTTTTATTTTCACAATTTTTATTAACAATTTAAATTAAAATTAAATTTTAAAAAAAAATAAATTAACAATTATATTCTAAACCAACCCCAAAACAAAAAAAAAACCACCCAGTCTCAATAAACCACCCAAAGAATTTAAGCTAAACCCTTGTTTTGATAGTAACTCAAACTTACCATAGTTTTGCATAGAATATATCACGGAACGCTTCGCGCGTACGGATCAGGCAACAAGGCAGGGCAGTGTCCTGATTTAATAAAATAGAGGAGGATAGACGAGTCCGGGACGCAGATCCCGTCCCGGCGTCGCCCCTGGAACTGGATATTTGCAAGTATTCCCTATACATTGATCGTTTTGAATATTTTGACAAACCATTTCCATTGATGAATGTAAAAATATTATGGCTAATAGATAAATAGTACATACATATTTACAAATTTTCTGTTTGGATAATTTAATTTGATTTTATTCTTTCTTCTTCTTTTTGATTAAATATTTACTTTGATTACATAAGCTAGTGTAGATATTAATAATTAAGAAATATTCAGAACAGGGAATATAATTAAATACGTTGATATGGTGAAACAGTGATGCTCCTTGCGTTTCAACAACAGGATATCCTCAATTTACGCAAACATACGTTAAAACCAAATTGAGATATTATAAAATTTATTAATATTATAATAACCACTAAACAAATAATTACTATTTAATAATAAAAAAAGAACATCATTTTTATATATACAAGAAATAGGAAATAGAAAAGAGAAATGTAACAGGTGCAAATCAAGGAACAATATCGTGCAGTACAAGACGAGGATGCTTAGGTACGCTAAGGTAAGGTAAGGTAAGGTAAGGTCGCGCGTGCGGCCTCACCGGTCGTTCCGCGATGCGTCGTGACCGTGCGCGCGCGCTCGTCACGCGCGGGCACGCTGTCGCACTATTTTATCGCATTAATTATTTGGAGAAGGTACCCTTTTGGTTGGCTCGGTGCATTCTTGCTGGCTTGTCAGCTGTGGGAACTGCTTGGGATGTTATGTTTTTGATGTAGTGTTGTGATTTGGAAATAGTAATTACTTAATTATAAAATAAAAAATTGCTTTATTTTTTTTTAGAGTTAAAGTTAAGTTTATTTTATATTTAATTAAAAATATATAAATATATATATAATAAACAAGATAAGAATTTGTAGCACTCTATAAATAGGGTAGTTAGCTAAAATACATAACCAAAGTGACATAACATTAGTTATCTTTCATCTGTCATAAATGAAAATAAAAACTAAATCTGTATTGTAAAAGCATAACAAATATATATTTAAAAAGTACTACACGCACAAAAAATAAAAACAACATAATCTCAAACACTCTCCATGCATTTAGATAGTAAGTACAGATATAAAACAATTAAGGTATCGAAAAACGAAGTGTGGATGGCGATGGTATCTTTGGAGAATTATGACGTTGCTGCTGACGTTATCTGACGCGTAAATTGCGTGCAGTAAACACTACACGCTGTAGATGCGTCGATATAAAGATATTGTTACATTAAAACGTTCTCGTGTATTAAAATGTTTGACTTAAATCTTAATCAATGAGTTATTTATTAGTTGTTGCCTGCGGCTTTGCGTGTGAAACTATTTAAATTGCGTTTAAATTGATAAATTTATAGCCGATGATGAGCTTGAGCTTGAGCAGCACTACTTATATGTATATTCGTTTTTATTCTACCATTTAAAATATTTCGTAAAAAAGAGTAAGATATCGATTGCTTGCGTTATTAGTATCACTGAGTAGATAGAGCCTGTCTTGTAATAATTTGTAGTTATCACGTTCCTCGCATCTCTCTCATGTTATATAACCAGATCGGGGAAATGTAAATAATATACACATATCAGAAAACTAATTGTCGCCCCCAACATTGTTTGCGTGGACTTCGTCAAAGCTTCTTCAAATTCCGTCCAACATTTTTAACGAGAAAATTTTTAACATTTTTACAACAGACACATGTATAAACAAAAAATCATATTTTCGGCTCCCATCACTTGTAGAAGTATTTTTCTTACTTTATTATACCATTTTACAGTTTTGTTGAAAGTCAAATTAGACTCTAAAATGATAATTTTAATAGATATACTACATCTGAAATATACTAACTTTATTACAATGGCGCGAAATTGCAAAATTGAGTAACTTCATACATATTCGTGTACAATGTCTTAAAAGTTTTTTGTATTTTAATGTCATACTTTATTTACGTCGCTTCGTCTCTAGATATTTATGACCCTGGACGCAAGCAGACTGCAAATATTGTGTGTCACTTGGCGATATAAAACTTCATTACCTACTAAACTATGTTGTTTCATATTGATTTTAATGCTATTCTTTTAGACTAATCGGGGTGTGCCTAGTGTTAGGACACTCCGTTCTTCACTGTACAAATCTTGGAGACAGGAAACTTAAATACTTTAATTTTTATAGCCATTCCAAGTAAAAATTGAATCTACAACCACCGTGGCTCTTAAAATGTGTCGCGCAATAAATTCAAATCCTTTTTTGGTACGATAACTGTCCAGTATCAAGAGAACGACGGCTATATGTTAATATGTACATAAAAATAATTCCCATAAAGTGTAATTCAATACAACTGATAAATGTTCTTTAAAAAGTACTCAACGTGTTTTTAATTTTACCTGTGGATGAGTTGCAGGTGCAAAATGTGGCACCTCCTTTTAAACATGATCGTGCAGCTAGATAAGAAATCTAATGAAACTGCAATTATAAAAACTACGTACATGTGTTTTTGTTTGATTTATCTATCTAACATTAATTTTGCTTACAATGTAAAATAACTAAAAACTTTGTTTTATTTTTTTTTTGTTCGTCATCCGGCTCTCTAGCTTCCTCTGATTTTAAAGACGGATACAAAGTGGCGTAACTCAGCTCACATTTTGTCTGGCTAAATGTAGAGAACTATTTTTTTTTTTAATATAGGTATATTGAAACTATAAAAAACAATTATTAACGTCGTCGAGCTCATGTAAATTATTTCTCTTTCTTCTCCCAAGCCTTTTTCTTCTCGAAAGCCTAGCGTTAAGTTTCATGATTCAGCAAGCATTGTCTCAGAGTTAGGCATAAAGTGGAAAAGTGGAATAGTGTATTCGAAAGGTCTCTCAAAGCAGAGAAATCGGAGAAATTAAATGATTCGTAAATGAGCAGATTTATTTACATTTACCTACAACAAATAAGCTTCTAGTAAAAAAAAAAAAAAAACAACACCCATAAAATCTTACAATCATAAAGCCATAATTATACGATTTTAATTAATTTTTCTATTAAGTTAAGTAACTATAAGACATAGCAACATATTAAGTATAAGTAATGTGATGACCCCGCGCTTAACCGCTTTATTACCGGGACTATCGAGAAACCGTACAATATTTTACATATCGAGACTTAAATAGAAATGCGCATACATTATCTCAAGAACAATGCCGTATAAAAATTGCATAAAATGTACAGAATGTCATCTAACGCTTTGGATTAGATTCAATTTAATATTTGTTTATTGTGTTATTGCTGTGTTTGTTGCATTTTGTATGTAATACATAATTGTTCAACTAAAACCATAAATTTTATAATCACAATGGTCGAGGTAATGAGCGATAAAAGAATGGTCTTACAAAATAAGAGTCAGTGGTTAATTAGGTGACTTAGACCTTGAATGACCTTCGAGAATACCTTATCGATGACACTGGAATAAGGTCACGCAAGAGGGAGAACAAAGGGAGGACGTTCATAAAGAGGATGATGGTAGTGGACGCGGCGAAAGAGGTATGCAGAAATCGTAATGTTTGTAATCGTAATCGGTCCGTTTTTTCTACATATCATTCACGTACTTGCATTATAGTGGGAAATTTTATTAACCAGTGGCAGAAGTGTGTGATTGTAACGCGACGGGTCTGGATTCGATTCCCACTCGCGGAAGTGAAATATTTATTTACATTTATATGTCCATTTTCTTCGTTCTGGTGTCGAGGCAAAGTGCGACGTTGAATTCTGCCACTCAACGCGCAATGCCTCCAGAATTCGGCAGAAAGTGGGGAACGGAGTGTCTAAACACCGAGGTTCCCTCTGCCTACCCTGCTGTGTGCGGGATACAACGTGAAGCTAACAAAAAAAGAAAAAAAGGAAGATATTAGATCACGAATTAACAAACTTTTTCTAGATAGATCCTTGTTCTATTTGTATTTTAGTTTCACTCTATATCCTGCATGTAGCAGGATAGACAAAGAGAGCCTTGTATTAGAGGACACCGCTCTCCATTTCCCGCCGAATTCCGAATGCATTGTGTGTTGAGGGGTGAAACTCAACGCCATGCTTTGTCTCTACACCAAAGCGAAAAAATGAAAATATTAAAAAATATTTTGGTAATCAATTGGAAATCGAACTTACAATCTATCGGACAACGATTCGCCTCTCGGTCTTTGTTCTATAAATATTACAACAAACTAAGCCCTATTTCATATACGCATACATATATATAGAATATTTTTAGCTCAGGTATGATTACTGGAGGCACAATCTTGTAGGCCGGCGGAATGGCCACAAAGTGGAAGCTTACATGTAAAACAAATAGCCTGCAGCATTTTACGTCTAACGATACATTATTTATTTAAACTGACTTTACAAGTAAAATACTATTACAGTATTAAAGATACCGCAACTCAACGGCTTTCCAAACATAACATAATACACTTAAAATATTAGAAAGTACTGCTTTAGTGTGGTTTTATAGGCTGACTGCGTCTAAATAAACTATTAAGTTATGTAGGTGTCTCATATTGTTATATAAATTTGAAAAAAATTATTAAATCTGCTCATACATTAGTGTAGGCTGAGAGAACCTAGTGTTAAGACTCTGCGTTCTCCATATTCGAGTATAATATAAACATATAAAAGTAATTTACAAAAATAAAAGTATGTCTTACGTATGCAGCCCACTAGTGCTTGTCTGTTCACTTGCGGAAAAATTATTTAGACAGAATAAATCATTATATGTGTATTACTACTATGGAATATCAAAATGTCGAGTTTTTTAAATATATATATTTTTTTTGTTGACTACAAGTTAGTTTCATATACTAATTTATTTAAACTTTGAAAATTTATAAAATTATATAACATCTACACCGTCGCTGCCTGGTCTGCACTATTATTGTAAGTGAAAGTCATTTCAGTACAATATAGTCTGTTAAGTACAACTAGCAACACTGTACTTATTTTTTTCTAATTCCATTGCGACGCTGATCATTTTATTAATCCTATTGTTAAACCTCTACTGGAATACGTCTTATGGCAAACTCTTATTGAAATAAGTCTTTCTTAGTAAATAATAATTCAGATTCAACAAATGTTTAATATATACGAATGATATCGTAATATATTTTAGATTTTTTTTTTATTTAAGCTTCACCTTAGACTTATCTGATATCCAAGAGAAAAAAAACAGCCACCTATGTGCATGATATTGCACTGGAACTAAACGCATTGTCTTGTTACCAGAGCGAAGAAGTGAAAATAAATCTTTTCTCCGAGTGGTAACCAGACACTGTAAATTCGCGTGTAATGACACACGCACGTCCACCAACATCTACAAACTTCACACAAAAACAAACACAACCAGTGCTCCCGTACTTCAAAGGCTACGTTCATTAAGTTTACTCAGTACGTTACGTTTAATCAGTGACGTAGCTGCGTAGCGCGTGGGTCTACGACCGGGTATTGAACCCAGCCGAAATCGAGCCCGCGTCTGAACTCACCTCACCCCTTCTCCAAAACTGCGCATTGCACTCTTATATAAATACCTAACTTATATATACACATTAGAAGAAAAAATGTACATTAGATGCCGTAGTTGTGAGTTCGATTCCCACTCCCGGGAAAGGCTCTGAAAGAAGTGAGGTGGGTTTTTTTACATTTTCAAAATATTATTCTACATTTACGAAAGAAAAATATTTATTTAGAAAACGTATAAATATATGAACTCAGCGGTATTTGAATCTGCGCCTCTTTGGAAATCGTCTAAGAGACCGTTTAAATTATAATATTATTTCTAAACAAGTAGAAGTGAAGTTCTCTGGACTCATGAACGTGACTCACTTCACTTCTCGTGGAGTTCCGCTACCCAACACGCAATGCCTCAAAAAAAATTCGGCGGAAAGTGGGTAACCGAATGCCTTAAGACTAGATTCCCTCCTATCTACTAAATACGAGATACAACGTGAAAATAAAAAAAATAATAATAATATAAATATCCATATAACTTGAAAAGTACATGCTTTATGCAACCACTAATTTACTTTTTAATGACACTTGGGCCGGGCTGGGTTAAATGCGATATAAAAACGAAAAATTAATTTATAATTCGTCTGCAACGAGGCAAGGGACAGATTATGTATGCTGCTGTTATGTCTAGACACTGTAATATAGAATCGTTTTCATTGTACTGTACTATTTTGTGACAGGCTTGTGTCAAATAATTGACGTCAATTTCCTTATGACATATTTAGCTGGCAACACTTAAAACAATGAATATTTTATAAATTAATATCTAGCGATTTCTATAAATGATTATTTTTTTTTTCTTATTTTACTTCGCCATTATACTAAAATAAAGTTATTGTTGAATGAAGTTTCTTCTTGTATCCTGTATCTCTTTTAGAAAAATCTTAAGATATATTTTGTAAGCAGTCAATATTTTATTTACTTATTAAAAAAATTAAGTATTTTTTCAAATTCTGGCAATACTTTAAACCTATTGAAACCTCGTATTAAAATTTGACATCCCAGATTCGGAACTTGCGCCTCTGAACGATATCCAACAATCCTAAGAAAAACAAAAAATATTTTACAAATATATACAATATTTGTAAAATATTTATATATATATATTATACTCCATATATATATATATATATATATATATATTATAATAGTTAACTATATTATGACAACTACACATAAGTATGGAAGGTCATGATAACACCAAGTTTCAGCCATCCGACGCGAAAGTACAAGTTGGCACTCTTAACTTCACTTTATCCACAATAACACTGAACTTGAATGTGCCGGATGTTACAAATGCTTATAGCGAATAATACAACTTGTTTTTTTCTGTTCATTGAAATATTCATAAATATGTACATGAAAATAATAGTTTATGGATACAATTTAAAAGTACTGTTAATTTTGCACTGAATGTACCTAATGGTCTTATTTTCAGATTTATTCATTTATCCCGTATAGTAGGAGTAGGGTAGGTAGAGAAAACTTTGTGTCAAGACACCACAGCTTCCAAGTTTCGCACTAATTCGAGACATTTGTAATGACATAATGAGTGTGAGAGTACCAAATAGGGTGTCCATCTTTAACTACTGCCTTTATAGTCCGAAGATGTTCCACTGCGCTACGATAGACTCATTGTAGTTTTTAATAGCTGGAAAAAAAGAAATACATTTAACACAAGTAATGTATATATGCACATAAAACATTTAAAAAAGAAATAATTCATTATATTTTTTTACACCCGAAAAATCTAATAAATGTGAAAAAAAACAAAAGAAATGCACGCTAGTATGGCGCAGTGGAGTCGTGCTTGTCACGCGATAGATAAACAATTATGTACATATATTTAAAACAAAATAAAAATCCTTTCACGCTAACATGGAATGCATGTCATATTAAACGAACAAAGTTCTAATGTGAACGCAGAGCGGAGAACGTAATAAAATATCTCCAATTTATATAATCTTTTTCGCAAAAAACGACTAAAATATATAAATTATTAAAATATAATTTTAAAATATACCAAAAAAAATCTTACAATAATCAATATACTTACAATTCAAGATAGTGAACTGGACACTTACTTTGATGAGATTTTTATAAAAAGAAAAACAATGTAATAAACTATTTAATTGGAGATTTCGTCTCGTCTCGAAATCTTATACAGAGCTAATATTATATAGCTAATTTTATATTAAATATTTTAAAAGTCAGCTCTTTTAACTTAACAAATGAAAAGGAGCAAAGCAGGAAGCTACATCAATTAAAACGAAGCATATCTTCAAATAAATTGGCGCAGTTCCTCCAGCTCCCGACATCCACCTGCATCCATCGACCAGCACGTAGAATCAAAAACGTAACACACAAGTATGACAATGCTACCAACGAAACATAGGATTCGAAGTTATCGATTTTGCGGTCTAATTGTTCATTTTTATCAAGGCGGGCCTCGGGCATGATAGATTATCCTTTGGCTTCCTTTTTCGTTGGGAGAGCGACGACCGGCGGTGGGGGTGGGAGTGGGGGTGGTGGTGGGTGGACGTCATCGCCCTGTCAACTGAACAATACTAAGCAGACTACGTTAGGATAGAAGTAGGTGCTAAATAAAGAGTTCGACGAACCAGCTTGCACCAACTGGCTATAGCTGCTAGTCTGATGCTAATCGCTTTTAGAATCATGGCGATGAATCCTTAAGGCGAGGTCTTGGTGAAGTTTAAGTTTTCGTAAAAAGTCATTTTAGTTAAGTATATTGTGTATACGTACTTCTTATTTCTGTTATGAATATATTGTCTCTAATGTCTGAAGCCAGACCCCCCCCCCCTGCCAATATTTCTTCCAAAAAGAGAATACTACATGATATAGTCTATTATGTATATGAATGAATTAAATGTTACAAGCATGCATTTCTACATACTGAAAGTCGAGGCGGCGTTACTATATTCATGTGTGTGTATATACAATATATATATATTTTTTTTAACTTCGAGCTGTATCCCGCACGTATCAGGGGAGGCGGGGGGAACCAAGGAAAAAAACAAGGAAAATAAATCATAACAAAACCTAAATGACTTAATTGGTACATCTATATTTTTATTAGACTATACTTTTATTATAGTGCAAATTATTATAATTTTCTTAATGCGGCATACAGTGTGAATGTAAAAAAAACATTATAAGAAATCATAAAATTAGACTGAGTGTCTATTATCATTTTTGTGGTTAAGAGATAATTGACGTTTAACTAATCACACTAAATAATATAAATAAAATGAATGAGGCTTAATACAAACCGACAAATAATCAAATAGGAGTGACTCGTCACTAATTAATTAAGGCTTTATGTTAATGCAGTTAACGAGTGCCAGCTGTATGTAGGGTGCAATGAGGCGGCTCGAGCGAACCATAATAATATAATGTCTAGACCGATGCATGCGTCACCCCCTTTCTCACGCAACGAGCTTTGAAAAGCTTTGAAAATAACCGCGTTCATATTATTTATGTGCACCACCACTTCTTATCTAATGAACTAACACGAAAATCGATGGCGTATACGAAACCACCCTTCCTGCGCTGGTAATACTGCCTAAGTAATATAGATGAATAGAAGATTTAATCTGAGTTTTTGCCGGATTTGAATTCGCACTTATATAATTAACGCACGTAAGTGCCCACTATGTACCGTGTATTAGTGTGTTAGGTGTACGTCAAAAGACGCTAAAGTACCATTGTTTGTGCGAAGTAGACAAACCCCGTGCGTCATAACAAATTTCTGGAGCTCCAGCTTAGTTCGGGCTCAGGGGACCAGGGGGCCGGGGGGGCGGGGGAGGGGGCCCGCCCGCCTCCTCAATTTCCCACGCAACGACCTTTGCGCCTCGCCGATGCACTTTGACAGACTTTACTAATTCAATAGATGGACGTTCTAGATTACACTTTTCTTTGTTTAATAAAATCCTCAATATAATATACTACACAATTTAATGTTACATAATGCAGTGAAATTTGGTCCGTGTTCAACTAATGCAAAAGTAGATTGGTGGTTATTCCATTTCCATTGTTTCTTTGTTTAGAATATATTATTTTCCATTAGAATTTTAGAAAAAAACCAACAAAATAAATATTTTATAATGAATAAATAATTTTAACAAAAAAAAATAACGTATTTATTTATTGCGAGGAAGTAGTACCTTCATATAAAATATCAAATAGAAGTTGTCATTATCAAAAATATTATTCGTTAGTATATATATAAGCAATCGAAAAATGAATGAATGTATATTGCGGACGGGATATTGTAGCACTGGCCTTTTTGCGAACGCTTTATATGCGTGATACAGCGTGAACTTAAAACATATATATACATATACATAACGACAAACCTATATACCTACAAAAGCGAATACCAAAAACCAATTTCATTAAGCAGAGTAAATTTCAGGGCTTTAACCTTCTTAAAGCATCTCGTCTGTATCGCGAGGGGTGAATTAGACCCTGCATAGGAACGAGTAAGACGGGAATTTCGTCAGTGCAGCGTTTAAAAGCATTGAGGCACCAAACCATAAATGAAGGCTTGAACGACAGGAGGGGAGGGAGGGGGGTGCTGTGGGGGGGGGGATGTGGGAGGAGGTGGTTGTTTTGGTCTGTTTGGCCCTGCGACGGGCTCCACAAAGACGTCGACCGATCCGCACACTAATTCAACGGAGATCGATAGTGCACCCAGCGAATGCGCCCTTTTACGCCCACGTTATAATCGGCCGATAATTAAATGCCTTTTCAGTGTGGTTTGCTTGGGTTTTTTCTGTGTTTACGCAGCGTATATTAATGATTGTGTTTTTTTTTTTTTTGCTGACGTTCTGTTCATCAATGTTCATTAATGATTTTATTAATATATTTAATGATAAGTATTAAGTATCTAATGATAGGTGGATGTGTATATGGTGATTTTTTTTTTCTTTCCATTAAAGTTTAATAACGTTACGTTTACAATAAGTTTAATATAATATTTATAATATGTTTAAATTAATTTTAGAAATGACTTTTCTTTTTTTTTCCTTTCAGGAGGACAGACAGAGTGTAAATAAACTCTGTTCTCTACATTCTGCCCGTTTTTTGGTATTACGTGTTAGGTGGTAAAAACTAACGCCTATCGAGTCATAAGAAAAAGAGAGAGATTTTTGAAAATGGAACCAACACTCATAACGTGCGAAGACACGAAATTGATTAATAATTTAAAATATAACTAAGAAAAAAAACCATATTAGAAACATAATACATAATTATACATAAACAAAACTAAATATTAGGTTAACGAACTCAATATATATATATTTATATTGAAATTTCATACTTTACATTTCAAACTTCAACCAAAACACTAGTTAGTTATATGAAAACAAGAATGAACTAAAATAACAAAACGCTAAACGAAGCAAACGAAAGTGTTTCACTCCACCAGATTCATTTCATAGCGAAACTTCTGAACGACCTTCGGGGTGCAACTTTTCAATTTATCTTAAAGATGGCGCCCCTCAACGTCTTAAGAAATTTGCATAATACTTAATTCAGATGCTCTCGGATAGATAAAAAGAGCACGAAGCTAAGAGGTTTTAAGAAGATTCATTTTCTTATTTCATTAATCTTGTTAAACAATGTAAATATGCAAGTTATTCAGTTACTACGGATCTGTTTACCCAAAAAACCAATCAATTAATAAAGATAATATTTATAAACTATTCCGTTCTCCGTAGTGAATTCTGAAGGCAAAAGTTTCATAGTGTTACTTTATTCGAACAGTTCATGAGTCCAGAACGGCGTATTGGCTCAGAAGTAATACAGAATGCAATAGCGTTAGGTCTCGAAATTGGAATCCACAACAAAGGGACGTCAAAGAAACTAGTAAGTGCACGCGGCATAAAGACCGACGTTGCAGGGAGCTGAGGAGCCTCGTGCGTCCATCTCCCCCCGGGGGGCCGAAAGTGGGACCCCTGTCTCACACCCGAAGATGCATCGAGTTTCTGGCCGAAACCGCACCACCCCTTGTAATGAGTTTGCACCTTTATGCATTCTGCCAATTAACTACTATTTCTGTTTGTTGTATTAAATCGACACAGGCTAATTAGTGTTGCAAATCTCCAGTGGATTTTAGTATTATGGAACTTTGCATGTGTGTATTTTAAAGTTATGTACATAATATTTTAAATGATTTATCGGTGATATGTTTTGATCATTGTTTTAGAAACGGATTGCTTTCATTCCCTTCAGTGTGAGAGCATCTCTTTAAGTAAAAAAACTTAGAATATGTTTGAAAAAACATACAAGAAATGTCTTAACATTGCATATAGTCGACATTTGAAGTTTAAATCCCTTAAAGACGCCATGCACATACAAGGTATCCCGAAAACCTGCTCCTATGATGTATTTTCTGGAAATACCTACCAGCACAATACAGTCACGACATGCCCGTGCACCGATAAATCGCATTAGAGCCCACGTGCAACGAATACATTTTTAATCTCGTTTCCTTTATATTACCAAGGTAAGAAAAGCACCTGTCTGTCGCAAATTGATCTTCTGTAACGTGTAGTTATTGGAAGTAAATACATACACATTTATATATAAAATCCAAATTTACAAAAAAAAAAGAACTTTTATGTATTCATAAAATAAAATGTTAAAACCAACATATTTTACAAATGGCAACTTTTTAACATATTAAAAACATACATTCACCATCGCCCATTACAAAATAAACAGAGAGACAGGCTGAAAATTAGAGAACGTGTTGATAAACTCCGACGTACGCCGACGTACAATAAAGTTACCAAAAAAAAGAATAGGACCCACAAATATTAATAACGCAAGCGCTGCCATCCATAGCTCTTTTCATTCGGCACGAGCTGTGCATGCTGTGTCAAAGCACGTAATTAGTATTTAGGAAGGTGGTAAGAAAGGCGAGGTCGTGGGCCAGACGTCGGGTATCGATCGGGCGACCTGCCCCACGCTCCGCCTGCCCCCCCAGTAGGGGTTGGGAGCCACGCACATCGAGCCACCAATTGACACACTTAAGGTAATACTTGGCACTTACGACGTTGCCTTCTTTGCAGTTAACCAAACGACGACGTTGCGCTAAGCTTAGTTTTGAAATACCAACATCACAAAATGCAACCCACGCTGATTACACAAATATATATATATATATATATATATATATATATACATAGAAATAAATAAGTACATAAGAAATAACATGTAGAACTAAAGGAGGTTTCATTAAATATATATTTTTAGTTTATTATTTTCGACTGCACGTTACAAAGCTGGCAGAAATAGCTGAAAGTTACAAAGGCTCGACCCAGTTGGCTGTGAGCCCGCCTCTAGGTCGCACCAGCATACGTACAAATAAATGCATTACTTAACCTTGAAATTGCTTAAATCAAATAACTTTCTCATAAAGTTTAACAGACATTGTCGTAAGCGAAGCAGTGTGAACTGTAGTCACGTGCCGTCATGTATATCTATGTAGTGAAGGATATCGAAAAATATCTCACATTTATATTTTATTATTTGAATATAAAAATATTGAGGCTGGTCGTGGCGCAGTGGTACAAATTGTGCTGCACAATCGACTGGTTGCGGGTTCGATTCCCACTCGAGGAAAGAAAATATTTAATTATGTTTTCATTTCTTCGCTCTGGTGAAATAAGCCGTGTGGTCCCGGCTTAGAATAAGATCACCCTGGTACTGTTGGTGTCGTAAGAGGCGACTAAAGTACGTGTGGTAGAGTCACGTCGCCAGTAATGGCAACACGCATGGGCAGACTCGACCGGATTTAATACCACCCCCGGCATTTAAAATCGGCGTGAAGTAGTGGCCCTTGCCACTGCGTTTCGCATTAGGTAATGCCGGGCCCCGGTGCCCTTCATCTCCACCTTAAAGGCTGGCAACGCACCTGTGGCTCCTCTGGTGTTGCATGGGGTCGTGGGCGGCGGTGATCACTTACCATCAGGTGACCCGAACGCTCGTTTGCCTTGTCCTCTCCCATAAAAAAAAAAAAAAAAAAAAAATATATATATATATATATATATGTAAAATATAATAGCCATTTTTCGATCGTAAGTAATAATATAAGAAAGTTCAAAATGCAATTAATTATATACTTAACTTAACTTCACGCCTTATCCCTAGCGAGGTAGTCAGAGAGAACGGAGCGCTATACATTACGGTCCCTACATACCTCTTTCGCCTCGTCCACTGTCCTCAAACTCTTCATGCATGCCCTCCGGAGGGTCCTCATGCTTTTTACGTGACCTTCCTCCAATATCTTAGATACTGTGTTTTGGAAGGTCAATCGAGGTCTCCCCTTACCTCTCTTACCACTCATTTTTCCATCATAAATGTTTTTTACCATTCTTTCATCACTCATTCAACGTGCCCAAACCAGCTGAGCACGTTCTTCTTCATTATCACCGTAACATCCTCGCTAGTACCTGACTTTCTGTGTATTTCTTCATTACGGATTCGGTTAGCTAAGCTGACATATCACACGAAGAGATCGCATCTCCACGGCATTCATCTTACTTTAATTTTTCTTCTGTAATACCCATGTATCGCTGCCCTATAACAGTTTCGGCACCAAAACTGTTACCAACCGCAACATACCTTTCCACATGCAAATCGTATCTTGCATCTCTGCTTAACGTATTACCCAAATATACCACTTCATTCACTTGTTCTAGGTTAGATGTTACCATTTACATCGATATTGCATTCCGTCCTCTCTTCATCTCTTTCAAAAACCAGAACCTTCGTCTTGTTTACATTCAGGCTTAGACCGTTATTAATTATATCGTAAAGTATAACAATGCCTTGAGAATTCGGTGGAAAGTAAAAAAGGAAGTGTTTAAATGAGAACGGAGTGTCTTAACACTAGCCTCCATGGTTCCCTCTGCCCACCTTGTTTTGTTCGGAATATAGTGTGAAGTTCCAAGTTATATTTCATCTTGTATACACTTTATCAGCTTTTGTCTTTACTGTACTTAATTAAAAATAATAAACTATATTAATTTATTCAGCATACAAATATTAAATAGGACCTGTAGTAATATTATAATAACTTAAATTAATCAAATGAAATTAACTTACAAATTGTGAAAAACCCCACATAATATGATGTATTCAAATCTTTCGAATACTACGTAAGCTATAACACTTATTATTATTTACATTTCCATTCAATTCATACAAAAACAATTTCCGGCAAAGGAATTAGGAGGAAAAATAAGCAGAGCACGCAGATTGTCCGAGGCAACGTCGGTGCACTTTGGAGCTCTTGGGGGAGGGTTAGACACTGGGCGAGGGGTGGGTGGTGTAAAATCACCCCCAATCATTTATACCCGAACTGCCTGTAGAATTACTAGCTGTCACTAAATTCTAGAAATTTCTCAGCTACCACCCACATTGCGTGTCTGGCAGGAAACAAGATATATAAAGGTTGGTTAGAGAAGCAATGTATACGTTCCTTAGCCGGCTTTCATTTCAAAACAGTCTCGAATATAACAAGACGAGAATGGTGCACATTTCGCTTCCTGTATAATATATTGCACAGCATTCTCTCGGCGTATCGTGGAGAGTGCGTCATGTACCTACGATGATAATTAACTATTTGAAATTGTTAATATATACACGTAGGTATCTAAATAAATAGAAACTTTCTAGAAATGGGATTTATCTTTAACATAAAACGTTTACTTCATTTAACTTAAGCAGTTACGTGCACATATTAATTCTTTATCTTTTATATATATATATATATATATATATATATATATATATATATATATATATATATATATCTGCAAAATGTTCTGTTCATGCTAATGAATCGGCGGATAATTTCATTAATTTTCATAATGGTTACAGATAATATAGAAACAGAAAATATTTACTATAAATGGACAGATAATAAATCATAAAACACAACAAAATCACAATAAAAATAAAATAATTGCGATTAAATTCAAAAACAACTTCAATTTCGTCTACATTTAATTAATATTCGAGCTACGTATTCCAAAACAATTGAAGAATGAAATAGTAAAGCCAATATATTTCGGAGGCAAATTCAATTAGCAGTATAAGACACTGTGCTGGTGCTAGAGCTGGCTATACACGCCACGTGAGATGCGACGCTATTCGTGTCAGGAGCCTGTATCCGTGACCCAGTTGCCAAAGCCACCCCCCAACCCCCTTACCTCCCCGGGTTCCGTAGATTTTGGTCTAGATTATGTCGTTAAGTTATACAATTTTAGATTTTGAATGTGATAATGCATCATTTGATTAATTACAACTTATTTTATTGTTCTATTTTTTTATTGACATATCTTTGGTAAAAAATATTATTTTTATTGATTTAAATTTTGTTTTACTTCTTTTATTGTTCTTAATACATGATACATGGTTATTATCATAAAAAACAAAGTATAAAATTTAATTGTAACAAGCAGATTTTTTAAAAACTTTATGAAATATTTTAAAGAAAATAAAATAGATATTGTATGAATCTATAAGTCTAAGACGAGATGACCTTTCAACAAAAGTAATCTAATTAATTTAAATTCACCTTTATTATCTCAAAATAATGAACAGAAATAAGCAGGTTTTATCATTATGTTTACATTAATATAATTATGTATGTACATAATTGAAGAGAGTAACCGTTTCACAATATAACTACCTAATATGTTTGTAAGCGGCGAATGATTTGTAAAAAAAAAAAGATTTTTACGTTTAGAATTTAAAAAACGAGGCCAGTCTTGGCGCAGGGGCATCTGTAAATTTAGACATATGTACTCTTTTATATAATAAGTGGCCGACCTAGGCGGCTTCGCCCGCTTGAACTTTACGAATATTTATTAAACATATTTAAGAAATTATTTTCAGTTAAGGCATTTAAAATTTTATTAAAATTGATTTAAAGCGATTTAAACATTTTTCCATATTTATATGTTATAGATTAATAAAATAAAAATACTATTTAATTAAATCGACATAACCCGATATAATCTTTATTAAATAAAAACCGTAATTTTACCTTATCAACACATCGACATGACTCTGTAGAGTCGAGATATGATATTCCTTGGACATGTGCAACAAAAATTATTATTATTCAAAACGCTCACGAATAACCCAATTGAAATCAGAAGCGTCTGCTGCAGTAGTTATCGAAAATGAAGCGTGAAAAACGAAAACCGTTGTAAAAATGGCGGCTTCTTGCGAAGATATCAAGACAGGTGCACTCATCAAGATCATTACAATACGTCTAATTTACCGGTTGCACCGAGCGATTATAATATTCCGTTTAATTAGATATATATAGCAATTAGAGGCAATCGCGACACCGTCCGCGTCGACGCGAATGGCGCGAACCGTCATTACCCATGCTAATTTGAGCCGCTACCGTGCTCAATAATCTCGGGAAAAATCGCCTCCTCGAGGGGCAGACCCAACCAAGCCCATGCTGGCATATGCATGCTTGTTTAATTTGCATCGTTTAATTGTAGCTTAAGTAACGGAGTGCGGTTCGATGTGAAAATAACTTCCTTTTCGAATGTACGAGAACGTTATATGAATAATTATACCGATGCGAGCTATCTTGTTGTTATCGACTTCGTATGCTATCTGTTGAAATCATCTGCCGCTGAAACAATGTGCGCGCGAATATGTTATCTGCATAATAGATTTTTTTTTTTAAATCTAAGCTTGTCGAGACAGCGTTTTGTGTTTTTGTTTATTTTAACAAGAAACGAAAAATTATAGGATCTAATCAAGAAAAAATCCTACTGCAGTTTTCAAAACAATCCATTATAGACACAAATAAGTTAAAAGAAAATTATCTTTTTAAATTGTTCGTAAGTGTCGGCAAATATTAAGAACTTATAGTTAAAACTCGCACGAAAAAATCATGATATATAAACTAGTTCTCTTTTTCTATTGTTGGAAATTTCTAACGATATAGACAAGCTACTACACAGTTCAATAATCATCTGCTCGTATACTGTTTCCTTAAAAAAATAAACGATCGTGACCAATCAATAACGGTGACTACATCAATTAATTCACGTCAAAATTTCAACTCAAATAAGATATCTGCCAAAATATCACCGATAAACCTATACCGATGCTATAATTGGCATAATTTTAAATTTTGTATACTCAAACGATTGATTAAACATAAATACATAATAATTCTTAAATTATATATTCTTTGTCGTAATTTTAACCAGTGCCAATTTACTTAATAGCTGCCGTTTCAATAACACAGTATTTAGTTATTGCAAGTTTTGGCTTAAAATTGATATTTCGTATCGCCAAGTTTATCTTTACACGAGCTTTCTTACGAATCTAATAGTAGTTATTACATACATGCGTATGCGCTTTCACACCTTTTCCCATTAAACTGTATAAAAGTTAAATATATCGAAGTTTTTTTTATATCAAAAATAGATAATTTCATCCTCAATCGAACATAATTAAATTAGTGAATAATTAAATTAATAAATTTAGGTTATGTTATCTTTCTTTTGCACAGATTTACTATTTCTACAAAATTATAATTTATTGTAATATTATTATTGACTCTTCACTCAATATTAATACCGCGACCATTGTGAGTTCGATTCCACTCGGGAGAATGTATTATTTTCCACTCAACACGCATTCTCTGAAAAATTTGGTCGTAACGTAGTGAACGGAAGGTAGTGACTTAACGCTAAGTTCCCTGTCCTACCCTGATGTACGAGATACAGCATAAAGTAGAAAGCAAAGAACCATAAAAAAAGCAATGTGTGCATTACAGCTCCTTCACACAGAGTCCGTCAACGACTGGTATTTGACGAATTAGTGTGAATGTGCACTTACACAGTAACTAAATGGGTGTTGCTATATAATAATAACTAGATACACTTACATATCATATATTTATTTACATAGCACACATGATCAACATAATGCTTTATTTCTCCTTATTAAAATAAAGATGTCAAAAAATAATTCAATTATCCATATTCTGATATATTCTGCTATATTAAATTACGACTCCAGTCGACATTCATAAATTATTCCAGTCAAGTATTTTTTAAAGCTATAAATAAATATATATATATATATATAATTATTTTTTTAAAATATTTTTTTTTTATTCATGAATGATTAGTAAAAAAAATATGGTATTTTTTTCTTTTACAATTATATATTTAAACAATTTGATAAAACATTTAAGTGTCTACTGCCTCTTATTCTAAATAAAATTCAGAGCAGGAATATAATTGATGATCTCTTGATAAGTAAGCTATTTTATCAAATACAATATGGTAGTCACAAAAAATTTTATAATTATAAGCGACATGAACTAAACATATAGGTAACATTTTTTGTTCCCTATTAATCATGGAACAAAGGGTTAAACAAATAAAAATGTTGAAAAATATTAAAAAATAGCGCTTAATATTAAAAGGCAAATCATAGCCAACATCTCTTATTCTTTTTTATATTTTTTATCATTATCTATTAATATATCTCAACTTTAAAAGATCGATAAATAGATAATTCAAATAATCGAGTTTCTATTGAATGTGATTTTAACGTCATTTCCTTTCATTAATCACTAATATAATTTGGCACAACGCCAAGAAGGAATATTATGGGCCGTGTAGTTTACTTAAAACTGACTCGATATCAATATTTTGTATGTTAGCAGAGTTTAAAAGATATTGAGCATCTGCTTTGCTTTTTTTATTTATAGATTCCTCTGCTGCTTCACTTGTGATTCTCTTTCTTTTCTTAGTGTCCGTTTTTTCTTTAATTTCTATGTTTTCTACTTCTAGAATGATCTCTGTGAATCTTTCGGATGCCTGTGTTTCCCCTTTCAAGGGTGTATCAATACTGGTTAATGTAGAATCGAATATTTCACAGCATTGTGTTTTTCGATTTTTCAATGGAGTGTAAAGTTTGTCAAAATTAGATATCGAGTTCACAGCATCTTCAGTTTCTTGAATTTCTTCTTGAAGGACAGAATCTTCTTCGAACAATACTTTAAAGTCAGTAGATCTGAATCTAATTGAGACATCATCATCGATACACACCTCCATAGAAAATTTATCTTTTAATTTGACCACATCCGATTTTGGTACGAATTCGGCTTCATTAAATTGATATGTGATATAATTATCGCTCTCTTCATAACAATTGCCTACTGACAGTTCTATTTCTTCAAAATCCTCATCTTGGACTATTTGCAAGTTATTTGTGCTGCAATCTGATTCCAATTTATCGCTAACATTCTGTGCACTATTAGCGGTCAAGGTAAGATCGTGACTTGTAGATTGTACCGCCGTATCTTGTATCCCAGTAGCATCAAGTAGGTCTCGTTCTATTTTTTTCGCGGTCTCCACATCGAAGCCACGTTTAACTAAATCACTGTGTAAACTTCCTTCTATATCAGCTTTTTTCGATGTTGTTGATTCTATATATTCTTTTATATTGTTTAGTTCGTCTTCCACGTTTTCTGCAGGTTTAGAATCACTAGATCCTTCTTCTGACAATTGTAGCGGTCGATCTGAGTCTGAGTCTTGTGGGCAATCCTTTACGATATCTTGATCACTCTTAGATAGATCCGACGATGTATTATCAGTGTTATCTTCATAAGTATTCGTGTCCAATTTTCTGGGCGTAGACGATTTTCGGCGAGATTTGGTGGGGGCAGCTAAAGTAACAGGTGTTACGTGGATTTTATCTTTACTGATTCGATTTTTTGATAACGATTTGGACGAATATGTTTGTGAACTTAACAGTCTTTTTTTCTTGCCAGACAGCTCTTTACTGGGTGTTGTTTTGAATGGCCTAATTTTAATTCTGTTAGGAGTACTCTTTAATAAAATCGATTCTTTCCTAAAAGGAGATTTGACGGGTACTCCTTTCTTTTTAATAACAGATTTTGATTTCGATTTATTTTTGGAGTCCGTTGATTTTGTTCTTTTATCTCGTGAGCTCGTGCTGGTACATGTTGATGTAACAGGTATAACAATATCATCTTTAGCCCTAGTACTTGGACTTCTGTAAGATACATTTCTGGTACATTTTCTTTGCGGACGACTGGACCTCTCTACTTTCCCTTTCTCCTCAACTTTGGACTCAGTTTTCTCTTTCTTACGTGAATCTTTTTCCTTTACGATCGTGTCGTCAAAATTCAATATTTCCGGTACGAAATCTTGATCGTCCGGTTTATAATAGGACCCTCCACTCGAATAATCAGTTGGTCGCGATGTATAAGACGATGGAGTCGCTTGTACTAGTTTAGGAGTATCAAAAAACTTTGGAGTCGGTATATTCATAATTTTTATATCAGAAATAGGCTCTCCTGGTAGATCTGGTCCTAAAAACTTCGGTGTTTCCATTTGTATGTCATATAAAACTTGTTTGTACGGCGTTTCTAACAATTCTGATATATTTAGTTTGGCACCTATTACGTTTTGTAGTGAAAGACGTTCAGCGTCAGGTGTTTCTGTTCTATCATCACTGTTATTCATTTTAACCTGGTTTTCATTATTTTCTTTATTTAAATTATCTAAAATATTCCAATCAGATTTAGATATAATATTTACAGTTGGTTCAACTACAGGCTCCTCAATTTCTATGTGAACGACCGGTTCTTTAATGATATCCACAGATTTTACAGTTTTCTTTGTTTTCTTAATTTTAGGTGACGATTTTTTCGTGCAACTCATAACATCAGTTTTATCCGATTTTTCATTGTTTTTCTCTGACATGGGTGTCTTTTTAATAGTTCTTGAATTTTTTGATTTAGATCTAGGCTTGAAGCTATCTTCAATAGATTCATCGTTTCTAACAGCTAGCATGCGTAACTCGTCGTCCCAATTTTTTTTCTTTTCTTTCACATTATTTTCTTTTGTTGATACATTTAAAACTTCAGATTCTACTTTTAAATGTTCTACATTATCGACATTTGATATATTTGGATTATCTAGATCAATAACTTCATTAATAACAAGTTTATCTGTCAGTTTGTCTTGTTCGTTAATAGTTTCATGCAAAATACGCCTGGGAGTGGTAAAATCTAAAACTCTAACATGTGAGGTCCTACGTGGTGTAGAACTAGATTTTCTTGCAGGTGGTAAAATATTTGGTGTGCTTGTTTTATCTGAAATCGCCATATTGTTATCTTTTGGTAATGAATTGTGTGTTAAATCTACAGTTTTAACAAGACTCTTTTCAACTGGTATTGTAGTTTCTTGTGTTTTAATATCTTTTTCTTTATCTTTGTCTTGTTCCGTATTTGAACTATTTGAAGAAACGTCTACGACTAATGGTCCTAACGAATTCGGAATACTTGGTAGTGTTGTCTCTATTGGGATGTTGTTGCTTAATTTAGGTGTTGTTGTAGTTTTGTTTGGAGGCCCTGTAAATAGCATATATATAAATATTAATATATTCAACGACACTTTAAATGTATAAAGATATTAGGGCCAGTGGTGGTGCAGAAGCGCAAGGTGTGACCGCGAAATCGACTTTGTGACTTCGGTTTTGATGGATGTGGGTTCGATCCCAACTCGAGAAAATGAAATATTTAAGTATTTAAATGTATTGTTTTTCTTGTTATGGTGAAGGAACGGCAAATGAGCGTTCGGGTCACCTGATGATAAGTGATCACCGCCGCCCACAACCCCATGCGACATCAGAGGAGCCACAGGTGCGCTGCCGGCCTTTAAGGTGGGGTTGGGCGCTGGGGCCCGGCATTACCTAATGCGAAACGCAGTGGCAAAAGTCACTAGTTCACGCCGGTTTTAAATGCCGGGGGTGGTATCAGTCCGGTCGAGTCTGCCCATGCGTGTTGCCATTACTAGCGACGTGACTCTACCACACGTACTTTAGTCGCCTCTTACGACACCGACAGTACCAGGATGATCCTATTCTAGGCCGGGATCACACGGCATATTCCGCCACTCATCACGCAAACCTTTCAAAATTTCAAAGTACCTTAATACTAGGTTATATACATATACTCGTATACATATTACCATTATTATCAACCAAAAGAGAATTTTATATTTACCAAACTAAAATTAATTAAGTAAACTAAAAAAAATTAATATCAAAATTAAATAAAATAATACTATAAACAAAATAAAATAATTTTGTTTTATATTTCCTTTTATATAATAAAATTGCTCATCACGATGTTATTATTATCTTATGACTATTATTATCTTCCCAACGACTTTTAACGTAGTTTACACTAAGAATTTAATTAAGATGGATTTTTTTATAACAACGTAAGCAAAAGGAAACACAATATTTTGTCTTGCTATTAGAGTAAACAACGTGAAAATAGCTCAATACCCGAAAGATCGCACCTAAAACCATCGCGTTTACACAATTAAAATTGAAAAAAGAACCCATTACCTGACGCAGGAACGAGAATAATAGTAGGCATTGCCATAATCTCGTCTTTATTATATTTAAAATTTCCATTTCCTCCATTATTGTTACCATTAATAACTATCCTTTGCATTTGCAACAATGGCGACGATATAGGTTGTAATGGCGGCATTATTAACATATTTTTTCTAACTGTGTCACCTAATTTAACGTCTGATATAATTTTTATCTTTTGCTCATTTGGTTTTGGTTTTGTCGTTCTGGTTTTTTGATGTCTGGTTTCCTTGTTTAAAGGCGTGGGGAGTTTATTTAAAAACTGTGGTTTTGGAGGCCCCTTGATATTTGTTATTGGATTTATATTTGTTCTGTTATCTTTTGTTGTGGTGCTCCTAAAAAAATAATAATAACATATATTTGAAAATATGTTATACAGGTTGGAAGTGTAAGCAACACTTCCAACCTGTATAACGATGCACACAACACACACAAATAGCAAGGAAATCACACTTTTAACTATTCTATAAAAGTCTTATATAATTAAGAATGAAAAAAATTCCCATAAACAAAAAGGTGATTTTTTCAAACAAAACAAATAATAAAATTATCGTTTTAAAATAAAACGCCATTTGTAAAGTATGACAGTATGACACGCAGTTTATAGTATTATGTGTATGTGTGCGTCGCACGAAATATAGGTATGGATAAAAATCGTGAAATGAAAAAAAAATCCTATGTCTAAGCTGTCGAGGTGTCTTGATTAATTTCTTTAGGTATATTGGTATATTGGTTTGAAATAATTTAAAATATACTGCTGTTTCCGTAAAAGGATCGCTGATACTTCCACCTGTATAGTGTGTCATCTCGTCGGTTTCGAGTGTAAACCTGCTAAATTAATTTTTTGGCGTTATATTATTTTATGGAAAGGTGCAAAAAAAGTATGAAATCTTTCTTTATTTTATTTCATATATTACAGAATAAAAATCAATTTTCGAAACTGTAAAAATCTTGAAACGGATTTTATCTCTAAGAGATAACAATTTGCTTAATAGACAGCAAGTTTACGCTCTAAGTCGACAATTGAAAATTTCAAAAATATTTTTACTTTTTTTTAGCAAATAGCAAAAAAGTCACCAGGGAACCTAAAGTGAACACATTTAGTTTCCCAACACATTTAGTTTACCATGTGGTGAACTCAACTCTGCTTTGTTTCGTTACCAAGAACCCACAACCATCACATTTACACCCAAACGCTTTCCCTACTAATATGAATACTTACTGCAAATTATAATTTTCTGAAGTACTAGAATCTGGAACTATTGGTTTCTCACTATCCTTGCTTCCTGTGACAAAAAACATTTTTAATTCCTATTCTAAAATAAAATAGTTTTTTACTTAGTAACATATATTTTTTAATTTTTTTGATAATGTATAAAAAATTTAACGATAACGGTCTAAACCCGCGCCTCTTAGCAACCATACAAAGTTTTGTTTTCTAAAAATATGTTTCCCATTCAGGGAAATGAAATATTTAATATTTTAATTTTCTCAAAGTGGTGAATAAAGTGTCCTAACATTAGTTTCGCAGGTTCCCTCTGCCTACCTTGGTATGTATAGGATACAATATTAAGCTAAAACAAAATTAATAAACAAAACCTACCACTAACTCCGATAGCAAAATTTTGAAATGAACCAGCATTGCATATAGATTTGTGAAAATCAGAACTATCTGTTGGTTTTTGAGCCAAAAGATAGTCTTTATTGCATTCTGTATTGAAGTTATTTCTATTTTTATTTTCCTCTGTTTCAATTAAATTTGCCTGGAAAATAGTGAAATTTCAAATAAGAATATAATGTATTTACAGAAAAAAAGGTAGTTGAACAATAAAATTTAAATTTCTACTTAGAGAAAAAACCACTACACCAGGATGTGCTATGGTAGTCAGAGGGACCCTTGTAGTAATGTACTACACCTACAATTATGTTTATTAGCCCAATTTTTGAGATATTGCATATTGATTAATGGAATTTAACACTGCCATTTGGCTGAACAGAGCTGAAAATTCTAAATAGTTAATTACACTGAACGGGAATTGTAGCCACAAGCATTGTCACCACAGCCAGACACTGTTCTATATACCAATATGACGTCATAATCATCTAACATTATATCAATTAAGGAAAATAAAATAAACAAACTCCTCTGCCTACCCTACCATAGATGGGAACATGTATTGGTGAACTAAATAAATAGAAGAACCTTATTAAGCTAATTTACCGTTAATACATCCTGCGTATTTAAAATAACCTGTGATTTTTCTTGATTTACATCTAAAAGTACTTGTGATCCATGTGTGGCCAAGACATTAGTCTTTACACCAGTTCTTGTGTCGGACACAGCCTGAGCATTAGCCGGTAGAAAATTTGCACTCAACACTTCATTGTTATTATTTTTCTTACTATTATTTACAGAATTACCTGGAAATGACAATTTATGGCATTTATGTTCATACACTTTTTATTTATTTTAATTGTGCCACTATAGTAAGGCTTTTGATCTTTTTCTATATTATAAGCTGTACATTTAAGTACTTTCTGTTTGCCAATTGAGCTGCTCTGTTCCCCCACAAGCTTAGCGGCATGATTTTTTTTGTTACTGAGGAAATGAAAATAACTCAAGCTAGAGGCAACGAGAATTAAACTCACAATCATCATGTTTACAGTCAGACTCTGTGCTGCTGCACCACAAGAGTCTCTAATATTTATATTAAATTTTAATTTGATATCTGAATCTTTCATTGCTTTATAAGTTGTTATTTTTTTGATACTGCCAAATAAAATTATTATCACAATTTATTTCATCATAACCTTAAAATATAATTTTTAAACAAAAACTTTTGTGGTATTTTAAGTTTCCAAAAGAGTATAAAGTGAGACAGCCAATTTCATATTTATTTAAATGAAATGTTTCAATATCATATCTTTAGTCTTTTATCGAGGCAAAGCATGGCATTGAGTTCTGCCACTCAACATGCAACACCTCCAGAATTTGGCAGAAATAGGGAACAAAGTGTTTTAACCCAAGCTTCCCTTTGCCTACCCAGCTGTGTGCAGAATACAGTGTATTAGCAAACAAATGTCAAGAGTAGAGATATGATGAAAAAACAACTATAACATTTACAGTACCACCCAGATGGACCCATCTCATATCTATATAACTTGTATTGATGTATTTTATATATTTACCAGGTAAATCTTCCAAAGGTGTGGTTTCAGTAGATGTGCGTAAAGAACAGACGATTTGACTAGGTTGTAGTGTCGGCAAGGGTTGAATGTTTCTCTTACAAATGCAGGCACCCAAACTTAATGAAGCACAGACTTCACAACCAATGCTTTTCACATAGCTTTGCTTTAAGCTGAAATTTGAAAATATTAATATATTATTAATATGATACATTTTTTGAGCAAATTTCATTCATTGTGTTGAGCTGCAGGTAGCAACTTGAGATCAGAAATTTTAAAAAAAATTACATATTCCCCAGAATGGGCCAGAACCCACAACCACCTCATTTACAATCATACATTCTAATGCACATAGCAGCTTTAAAAATGTAATACAAGTCGGTAGCATATTATTATTACCTTATTTTTTCTGTTGTACACTCTTGTGCATGAAGTCTATTGATATCTACATAAGTAACAAGAAATTTGAAAATTTCTAACAAATTTGAACATTGAAATAACTTTTTACGTAGCAAATGCGGCTTGCAGGATTCCACTGTCAACATATTTACAATTTTTAAATAAAATTAAATAATTTTTAAATAAAAAAAATAAAATTTGAAAATTCTGTTACATAATATAGAATATACACTTTAAATAATGCATTTTGTTTCAGTATGTTAAAATTATTCTCTAAAAAAGTATATATTTTAGTCATATCCCAACTGATCAAGAACTATAAAAAAGATATCTTGTATATATGGTATAAATAAAAACATAAGAAGTATGCTGTTAAAATATAAAATTACGTCTACTGTAACATAATAAGATTTAGCTATTAGAATAGGAAAAAATGGTAAAAATTACAATAAATTTTAACAGCTCTATATTCTGCTAAAATACTCTTAAGTGATGTCATAAGAATTCTGTCATATTCATTTCTAAACACATCTAAATAAGGGCTGGCTTGTAGGAACTCATCATAGGCTGTCATTAACTGCTCCTCTGCAAGATATCCTAAAATTTAAGGATATAATTAGCGCTTAATGGAAACAAAAATCCGTTAAATGAAGGATGCTTTTTACTCTCCCGCCAATCAAAAACACCTTACCTAGAACGAGTTTAGCCAAATCCTGCGATGGGAAAGGTGGAATAGCCATTTCTTTAATAGATAAAATAAAAAATAAATAAATAACACATAAAATCACCCATATTACACCAACAAACGTGAATAATTTACAAAATTCGTTTTTAAAAACCTAAACAAACACTATCAAACCACGCACTTTTCTGTCAAATAACATTCCGTTGTACACGTTCTTTATTCAAATAAAGACGAAAAATTCTATCCTTATTTTAATAATACAATTTCACACATCGGTCATATTGTATTAACTAAATGCTTTAAATGTTATTTTAGTTAGGTACACTTAAAAAAAGTTAAAAACTATAATGTACAGTCTAATCTAACTTTAAGCATTCTTTATTTCTTTCGATTTGTTTAGATAAGTATAATTAAACACAATATACTAGAATCTCCTACTACGAAGAAGAACGTGCTCGACTGGTTTGGGCACGTCGAACGAATGAGTGAATGAGTGATGGAAAAGTGAGTGGTAAGAGAGGTAAGGGGAGACCTCGGTTCACCTTCGAAAACACAGTATCTACAATTATACAATTAACACAATATACTAGAATCTCCTACTACTTAGTAGTAGTTAGTCTACTACGTACTAGAACCTTTACATACATTCTATTAGGAAAGTGTATTAATTGTTAATAAGGAAACTTTTGGAAATACTGCCATATAAATAAAATAAATCTCTTTAGTCTCACATTGTGTAGAAAAGAAAATTGTTATACATGTCAATCTTCTCCGTTTACCTCTCTCAGTTTACTTTTAGTAACAGAAAATAAAATTAGCATTGGCAAGTATATTATGTTATGAACTCTTTGGAGTAGAATTTGATTCCACCTATTAGCCCATGTAACTCAGAGCAAAATATATTAGTGGTTGTCCATCTCTCTGTTTGCCTGTCATGATGATTTTTCTCAAGCACTCGTGTAGATATGTCGCTAAAATTAATATACATATAATATCCAAGTCTGCAATCCCTTCGAACGCAAAAATAATTAATCTTAGCAACAAGAAACCATTAACGCACTCACAAACATATTAGCGTTTATTTTGCCATATTTGTCAAATTTGCAGTGTAACCAAAATATATCCGGTACTTCCCGTTTATCTAGAATTAGAAAATTTGCAATTGAATGAATAAATATGAACATTGGTGATTTATAGAAAGGTATATTAGAAAAAAACCTATTACAGACTTATATATGTAATTCTTTCCACATAAGATATACGCTAGTAAACTTAAATTATTGAATTTTCTTAAATTGTACTCCTAGTTGACGTACATTCACAAACCTTCCACGGAACTCTCAGAACTTGAAGTAAAAGTCCATAAAAGTGACATGAAATGAAAGCCGAACACTCGTCAGAATTCATATTTGGTAATTTGGCTATTCGGCCAGGAAGCTGATAGTGTATTCAATATACAAGATGATCGTATATAATTAGTATTCGTTCATAAAAGTTTATATTTATATTAATCTATTACCATTTTAAAGATTTTTTAAAATTAAACGGAATAATCTAGAGGGAATAAAGAATATTAATAACGATAATATAATTTTCATGACTGAATGTTTTTAATATTTAGACATAAATATTTCATTCATTCATGTTCATTCACATTCTATCATGGCGGTTATCCATATCGTCATCTAGTTTGTCATAATTTGTATTTGAAGTTTTCTATCAATATTTATATTATTTTGAAATTGTACTTATTGAAACATTTATATTCATTTATTGTTATACTTAATAGAATCTCAATATGAGTTCTACTTCATCTACTGCTCTTTTTGCGTGCTCCCGTTGTTTTTCAAGACACCCTTTTGAAGAGTTATCGCCAGGAGAACAACTCTGCAAGGTAAAAACCTTAAGTTATAATTAATTCATTTGACCTCTATAAGCCAGACTTATTTATGAAATATAAGAAATAAACTGAAAAACAAGTATTGTTATGTACTACGTTTACAGTTGTTTGACGTCAAATGTGACGCTGTAATTTTCTGGGTATTTCAGGAATGTCGTGGCTCCTTCCCCGTTGTCAAGTGTACATATTGCCGATCTGAGTTTCAACAAACAAGGTCAGTGCCGTGGGCCAAATCATATGATTCATGAAAAGAAAGTTTTACCTACACATTAACTGTTACTTCATGATTTCATATAAGTTGTAACCATTGATTACTTATTTATGTTTTATTTATTCTTGATAAATAATTCAGTACATAGCAAAAAATATAACAATATAAGCCACAATAATAAATTACTGTCTAATTACTTATTATTAATAAATTACACAATAATTACAATATTACACAATAATACAATAGTTATATTAAAATAATTTTAATATTTCTCCTCTTTAAGTTTCACTGATCTGACTTGATAATTCTTAAAAAATAAATTTGAATAAAATGAATAAAAAACAAATGGAACTAAATGTTAAAACACTTCATACACCTAATTTTAGAGACTGGATGAAGAGTCACAGAACTCAATACTAAACTATATCTAGCAATGTCTAAGAGTGAATATGTAACATTCATTGAGTGGATATTGAAGCTACAAATTTCACATTATACTCAGGCTGTGAAATGTTAATTATATTAATATATATTTTTTTTAATTTCAGTAAATCAAACACATCATCAATTTGCAAAAAATGTGAAGCAAATGTGAAGGCCTATGGGAAACCAACAGCATGTGAATATTGTAACATCATTGCTGCATTTATTGGTAAGATATTTGGTTCAGATATGCTAATATTAGTGGTTAACTTATATTGTGGTTGTCAGGGATGTAGTGGAACTATGGCCAAAAATATCTGATATCCAAATTTAATTAAAAAAATCAGTAACTGTAAATGAATCTAATATAAAATGTCTGATAATCTAATATGGGAGTAATCTAAATGTTGCTTGTTATGACACATTTTTGATTTTACCCAAACATTTGTCTTAATATGTATTTTATTTCTTATTACTAACCCTTTGTGTTATGTATATAATGTATATATTAATTTTCAATTTTTTATATAGGTGAAGGCAATCTTTTTTTTAACATGCATTCTCCTAATATGTAACATTATCTCTTTATCTCTTTTTTTTACTGTACAACCTCCTTCGTATCTTCTCCATACAAGATAACATTGGCTAAGTGATATATGCTCAACGGCCACGCTTGGTATGCCATAATTATATAACCATACCATACCACTTGTCTCTCTGTCTGGCGATAAGCACGAAAAACTTGTTACTAGAAAAAAAAACCCTTTAAATTGATAAAATATCTATCTATTATTATCAAACTGTCAGAGAAAATACAAAATTAATTAGTCAAAATCTTTACATGATTATAAAAATTCTGTATTTTGAAAATACTCTTTTGTATATAAAACCACAATAAGAATTGAAGTCAAAAAAAATATAAACTATTTGTTTTTATATTTCCAGGCAACAAATGTCAACGGTGCGCGAATTCGGAACGTAAATACGGTCCGGCGGTGACTTGTGAACAGTGCAAACAGAGGTGCGCCTTTGACCGACACGATGATAATAAAAAGGTATCTTATATTTTTATATACACTTATACTTTTTGTTAGAATTCCTTGTCTTGCTTCGTGCGTGATACAGCGTGAAGCTAAAAAAAGTTCTACTTTTTGACAGTTGTAAAAATGATAAGACCATTGATATTTTCTTCTCTATCTACTATATTTTTTATAACAAATGTATTTTAATCTATTTAAAATTAAATATATTGCAGGTGGACGGAAAACTGCTGTGCTGGCTGTGCACGCAGTCCCTCAAGCGTGCGCTGGCGCGTACCAAGCAACACCTCGCCGTCGACAAACATAAGCATAGATCACACAAGTCAGTTAATTTTGTATTCAATAATAAGAAAAAATTATGTTTTTAGCACATAAAAGGGTTAGTTAGAGGGAATCTGGGAACCTAATGTTAAGACGTTCTGTTCCATTAAGACATTTCCGTTTCCCACTTTCCGTCGAAATAGTGCTCAGAACTTACGTTGTGGGCAGAATTTAACCAAAAAAATATGTTTATAAGCTAGCAGTTACTTTTCAGGCTTTTTATTTTCTATACATCGTCCAATTTCCGAAAGATTTCTTGTCCAATGGGAGTGCCTGGTTTGACGACGACGCTTTGTCTGCCAGACGCGATATCCAAAACAAAAAAATATTGGATTGATTTAATAACTAGGATTTTTAAAATTTTTTCTTTCTCACTTAGATTTTTCTTTTTTTGTACAAATATAGATTACCTTTATCTTTTCTTTTAATAAATTGAACACAAAAAGAAAATATTAAGAATTTTCATTTCAATAATTATTTTTATCTAGCAAAGCAAAACGGCGTTGAGATGCGTCTCTTAATGTACATAGCATGCTATATATTTGAGATTGAAATTAGGCCGAAAGACGACGAAGAAGAAGGCGATTATCTGTTGTTTCTTTTTATCCTTCACTAGACAGATGTTTTTTTTTTTCAAATTTACCAAATGTGAAATTACGATCTCCAATTTACATATAACTAAATTATATATTAGAATGTAAATGCCTTACTACACAACAGGTCAAAAAGCAGTCACAAGGACAAACGCAAGTCGGACATGATGAAAATGAATTCGGGTGACCTCTCCGACTCACAGCCAATGGAGAAGAAGTCAAAGCTGAATCCTTTACAAGGTATGTACTGTATTTATTATTGTTAATATTTTTTTATATTTATATGATTTTTTTATAAATAAATTGGGTTCCTAAATAAGGATTTTGTTTTTCATTTAATTCATATTATACCGAACAAGGATTTTTTAATACTATTATTATTTTATAATATATTTATGATTGAAAGATTTTGAGTAAACTATTTCATTGTTTTATGGGTAAAAATAAATGATCTATTTTCTTAAAAATCTTACATCATTAACTATTATTTATAGTTATAATATTATGGTAAAGCCATGGTTTCTTAATGGGAAATATGTCTGGCTCTAAGCTTGATGGTTGTGGGTTCGATTCCCACCTCACCTTCACCTGTGGGTTATTGAATTATTTTCATTCCCTCTGTCCGGTAACCAGACAAAGTATGGCTTTAAAACGGAGCGTCTTGAAACTAGGTTCTCTCTGTCTGCTTTGCTATACTTATTTATTTGTATATACAGCGTGAAGCTAAAAAAAAGGATATATTTAAGATTAGTTTAAATTATATAACATCTAAGACTTTGTTGATTACTCTTTTTCTGCGCGATGCGGAAACTACGTTAAGGTAAAAAATATGTATATATAGTTTTAAGCAAGTTTACTAATAAGTTATGAACTTTATATTTTATTTTAATAATAAAAAAAAGCTTGCGAAAAACCGCCCGACTTAAAAATTAATATTGTTTTGTTTTTCATTCACCCTTTTATTCATTTTATTATTTATTTACTTTTTTAATTTATTATTTTATTATAACATTTGTCGTATTATGGATTTTGTTTTAAGTGTTAATTTATAATTCCATATACATAACCCGTCGACCTGTTGTCTGTCGTCGCTTCAAAACCAATTGATTTTATTTTTGTGTGAGTAACGTTTTTGTTTTTTTCTATTATCATTTCTTTTGTTTTCAACTAAATAGAATTTTTCCTTATAGATATGTACTGTTTGTTAGGTGAATTAGACCCAAACAGTTCTGACCACGTGGTCGCCATGACACAATTGAAGGAGACAATAGCAAGTTTACAGAAGAAAGTACAGCAGAAAGATATGGAATTACTTTCGAAGGACAAATTGGTATGTTGTTTTTTATTTATTTACGAAGATGCGTTTGGTAATGTGTCCTTGATGGTTCTGAGTTTGATTTTCAAATGGAGGATCTTAATAGGAATGTATTTTTTTGTCTTAATTGTAGTTTGAGTGAAATGAAAACATTTTCAATGTTCTTTTTTTTCAGCTTCACGCTGTATCCCGCACACAGCAGGGTAAGCAGAGGGAACCTAGTGTTAAGACACTCCGTTCCCCACTTTCTGCCGAATTCTGGAGGCATTGCGTGTTGAATGGCAGAACTCAACGCTGGGTTTACCTCGACACCAGAGCGAAAAAAATTGGAAAATCTAAACGTAAAGAAATATTTCACTTCCTCGAGTGGGAATCGAACCCACAACCGTCGCGCTTATGGGCGGCACCCTTGTGACACTGCGCCACGACGGCCTCAAATTTCTTCAACGTTCTTGAAATACGTATTACAATTAGAATAAAATAGCCAAATTTATATTCCATAATATTTTATGTTTGCGTTATATTTCAGATAACAGAATTAAAAGCCCAACACCACAACGACACAACGGACCTACGGAATGAAATGAAAAACAAGGAACGCTTAAATGAAACAAAATTCAATTTAATGAACACAAAAATACAAAATTTACTCAAAGAAGTGGCAACACTGAGCAAGTCTGCTAAGAAAAATAAAAATACTAAATCTGCACTCGCTGCTACTGAAAATAGTGGCAGTGGAACTGACAGCCCTAGTACTAATTAGAAGTTTCTAGAACACCTCGATTTACTTTATTGTATTTGTCTTTTTGCCATTTACAGTATAGATTTCATCTTAGGATGTTTTTTTACTTTTCATATTGAAAGTAGAGTTAAGTCGACTTGTCTATCGTACTGTATATTATCTATTTTTTTTTTGTTTTTACAATTTTTGTACAATATTATTACTCTTTTTTGTGTAATTGTTATTATTCATTTGAAACACGAGGACGGCAGTACAATAATGAAAATCGAGTTAATAGTGATATTTCAATGGAAAATAGACATTTTCCTTTTATTTTTTTACTCTACAAATGGTTTCATTTGTAGATATATTTTCAATAATAAGTATAATTAGGTTTTGTAATTTTTTTTGTTTACTATCTTTATCGGTCTTTCTTAAGTATAAGTGACTTACCATTTTTTTTTATGTTAAATAATTTATTTTGTTTGACGGTGATTTATTTAAGTAAGGTAACTCGTGCGGGTCAAAAGTATTCAGTTTCAAAGTTGCCACCTCTAAATATAAAAAAACAAGAAAAAGAGAAATTACTACTAATAAATTAAAAAAATATTTAGTGTGGCAACTATTTATGAAGACATAAAAATCGAAATTATTTTTGTATTTGTTTTACAAATAATTTGAATTTGTACGTGGGCACGTAACACGTTAGTAAAATTGTAACTAGATTTAATGTTTTTACTTTATTTTGACAACTTGACTTGTTTATTTACATTTGACGAATATAATCATTGTGGATACCAAAATTAGTTTTTATGTTTACTCGTATCGTCATATCAGTGTTGTATTTTGATAATTTGATAAAAAAGTTGAGATCGTCGTGGGGGCAGTGGTACAGCATCTTTATAAACGAAATGATTGCGAGTCGCTTCCCGTTCGTAAAAATAAATTATTTTAGTTTCTTAGCTCTAGTAACAAAACGCGGCGTTGAGTACCGCCACTCAACACACACTATCGCGAAAAATCGGTGACAGAGTATCTTAACATTAGGTTTCGGCTGTTTTCCCTGCTATATGCGGGACACAGCGTGAAGAAAAATATATATAATTGAATGTCTCACATTAACAATACATGTCATAGTTAATTATAGACAGTATTCAAACGACTACATGAAAATGTACTATATAATGTGACAATTGACTGTATTTATTTATTAAAAAACATTTACTTTTTTAATACTTCGAGAGTATTCTATAGTTTATTTTCAATAGTTGCCTTAAGTGTATATCTAAAAATTAATTTTTTATATATATACTTAAGATACGACTTACTTCGTGCGTGAAGCTGGAAAAAAAAATAGTCATTGCAATGTGACCGGATGTAAGCTGGCGTTAGGTCTTAACTATTAGGTACCATATGCATGGTATGTTTTAATATGAATGAATGTGAAATAGGGACCTGCTATTAATTATTTTTTGTTTTTTGAAATATCCAACCGAATACTAATCCCATGTAAGACTTTGTCACATTTTGCCGCTTATCTTAAAGTGTGGTGCGATTTATGGATGGTCCCCATATAATAATAAGATAAAATGAAAAATCAAAGGTTTTTTTATAGAAAACTTTAGACACTTATCGTTATTTGCAATTCCGATCAAATGTGAAAAGTTAATTTAAACTTTCCAAATATGTGTTATGACAACACTATAGTTAGTGAGTTCAAACGAATTTATAATTGTGCGATATTGACATGTTAAAATTATATCAAATTCCATTTGACTGAACTAAATAGATAAAATAAATTAGTGAATGTAAAAGAAATACAATAAATGGTCTAAAAAAAATAAGTTTTTTTATTCATCATCCTTTAAAACTGTTTATTATGTTGAAAGTATAAATTTATTTTAAAACCAAAAATATTGCGACTATGGAACTATGGACTATTGCGACTGTGGAAATACATATGACATAAGTTATCTTTTTTATTACTTCACAATATTGTAATACAGTATTAAAATACGAGGCCGACACGTGTGCAATAATTTCTTATAAAATATTTTAATATGGATAAATAACTAGTAACGTTATATAAGTAAAAACAAACTACTGAATGTAAAAACTAAAGTGATGTATATATATATGACGCCAGTACTTTAATTATGTTCATTAAAGAGTCCATGTAAAAAAAGGATAGTAATAATTTTGCATAATAGTTTACGTAGTACTAGTGACTAATACGCGGCTTCGCCCGCTTAAACCTATTATACCCAAATCATATAAAATATTTAAAATATTTTAAATGTATATTTCCATTTCTTTGCTTTAGTGTCGAGCTACTAAAAGCGCGGCGATGAGTTCTGCCACTCAACACGCAATGCCTCCAGAATTCGGCGGAAAGTGGAGAACGGAGTATTTAACCACTAGGTTCCCTCTGCCTACATAATTAAAACTATAATTTAATTGTATCTTATGTGTTATTCTGATGTATAAGCCATGTCAAGTAATGTCATTGGAAGTGTTTTAACTTTATGTTCAAAAACTCTAACACTACTTTTTCACGTGTTACAGATTTAATACTTTTTTCAAAAGTACATTAAGGGCAAGTATGACAGCCGT
>JBAIZZ010000078.1:217023-268127 GCA_037355905.1 Heliconius aoede | reverse complement strand
TTGCTACGCTGTCTTATCTCCCGCTTGTAAAAACATCACTTCATTATGATTTCGACGGTTACGGCACGTCTTGTACTTGTTAACAAAGTAAAGAATATTTTAGAACTATTTTTAGAATAATTAAACAAGTCAAATCTGACATGTTTTTTTTTCTATATTGTCATGTTTACATGTCGGTAATTTTTGTTATACTAAACAATACTGGACTGACCGAATATTAACATTTCCATTAAAAAAAAAGAAAAAAAACTGGTCTTTCGCTCGCGGCTACGCCTGCTGGGACTATCAAAATGCATATAAATCTCCTTGAATGTATTAATAAAAACTATATTCAATTCTGTTACATATTTTAAAAGATTTAAGCGTACGTTTCAGGGTCGTAATAAAAAACAAAATATAAAAAAACAAAATATGAGTTTCAAACTAATATCAAGTGAAGGGAATGGGACACACAAGGCTTTCTCTCAAATATGTACTTTAGATCTGAAATAACTAGAGAAAATAAATAATAAACTTTTCCTGATAACGATAAGTGAATTTATCGTGACTTCTTGAACAACTAATATTATGGTTTTATGTTTGACAATATATAAGGTGTTTCAGCGCGAGCGTAAACAATTTTCAGTATAACATTAGCATCGTCAGGTGCCAGACATGGCCGCGAGAAATGCGTTATTTCTCTTTCTATTATTTCAATTATCACAAACCAAAGGTACGTTATTCATATATTTTGTTTAAGTATATTGAAATTGTTAAAGGGTTATGGGATGAGATTGGTTTCCACTAGAAGGAGTGTAATATGTAATTAATATTTTCATTTCTTAACTCTGGATCGAGGTAAAGCGCGGTGCTGGTTTCCGCCACTCAACACGCAATGCCTCCATAATTCGGCGGAAAGTGGGAAGCGAAATTTCTTAGCGCTAGGGTCCCTCTGCCTGCCCTGCGAAGCTTACAAAATTAAATGAATATTATTTAATATTATTAAATGAATATTATTATATTACAAAATTAAATGAATATTATTTTATAAAAATGTATTTATATATTGATATTAAATTATGGTACAGTTTTACATCTGTCATGTGCGCAAATTCGAGACTTTGTCAACGGACATAATATGGATAGATTGAAACTAGCCAAAGGCGAAGTAAGCAATCAGCCAGCTGCATCTGAAATGAAATTGATGGTAAAAAAATTATATACATACGAGTACTTTTTTTTTTTTTTAAGTAAAAAGTATAGGTTTTTCTAAAAACATTAAAGTGTATTTACCAGTTCACTTAAATTTTCAACAGTTATAAGTTTATTACAAAAAATGTTTAAAAAAATCATGGACTAATTTGTCATAAGTTAGTTTGTTTAACTTAAGATAGAAGTAATCTACTAAATATATATCTATAGGTTGTAACATACTTTTGTACATAAAGTGGGTTTACTCTATAATACTCTACTAAATGAGTGTAGTCTATACAAAATTATTTAAAATCTTTTAATTATCATATTAGTGAATGTTAAAATTATTTTTTTTTCAAGATTTGGGATACTGAGTTAGCGAATAAAGCCTCACGCTGGGCATCGAAAAATAGTTTTACTCACAATCCAGATGGAAGTGTTCGTAAGTTTATTATTTTATTAATATAGTAAAACAAATATATTGACATATTATGATGACGAGTCCAGTTTTGAGGCCACTGGACGCAGGAGAACAATCATGCGAATATAAACGCGACATAGTGTAGGTTCGACTCCAGGAAATGAAATATAATAATTTTATTCTCACTTTAATATTTCTTTATTTTTTTTATTTCCTTTTGGTGTCGAGGCAGAGCGCTGCGTTGAGTTACGTTACTCAACACGTAATGATACCAGATTTCGGTGTAAAGTGGGGAACAGAAGCGTCTTGATGTTAACAGAGTGTCTTAACACTAGGTTCCCAAGTTCGTTCTGTCTTCTTTACTATGTGTGGATAAGCGTGAAGATAAGAAAAGAAGACTACACTAAGAAAAACTATTTTCCGTTTTTAGGTTCCAAAAGATTCACAGTAGGAGAAAATATTTACAAGGTTTCCTCCACAAATGCAAGTTCACAATTGGATATTCCATCTGCACTTAGGGCGTGGTTTGACGAACACAAGCATTACAAATATGGTGCCTTGTCTACATCTGATTTTGATGGTTCAAAGAAAGCTGTGGGACATTATACGCAGGTATGTATCATAATTTCTTTTTTTAAAATAGTTCTGAGGCCAGTCGTAGTACAGGGGCACAAACGTGTAAGTGTATACGTGATAGGCTGTGGGTTTGATTTCCACTCAAAGAAAGGCAACTATTTAAAAAAGAAAAATATTTTTCTGATCTAGTAACCAGGCTAGCGCGGTAATGCGTTCAGAATTCGGCGGAAAGTTTGGTTTGGAAGATTCCCAATGGGAACGGGAACGGATTAACACTAACACAGGTTCTCTCTGCCTACCCTGCTATGTGCGGGATTGGAGATATAGGTATTTCGTAGTTAAATAATAATGAAAAACTTATAATTGTAGTTTATTTCATATAAAATGAGTGCACATGCCCGCAAACTTAAATTTTAGCCGTGTGGTCCCGGCTTAGAATAGGATCACCCTGGTACTGTTGGTGTCGTAAGAGACGACTAAAGTACGTGTGGTAGAGTCACGTCGCCAGTAATGGCAACACGCATGGGCAGACTCGACCGGATTTAATACCACCCCCGGCATTTTAAACCGGCGTGAAGTAGTGGCCCTTGCCACTGCGTTTCGCATTAGGTAATGCCGGGCCCCGGTGCCCTTCATCTCCACCTTAAAGGCTGGCAACGCACCTGTAGCTCCTCTGGTGTTTCAGGGGTCGTGGGCGGCGGTGATCACTTACCATCAGGTGACCCGAACGCTCGTTTGCCTTGTCCTCTCCCATAAAAAAAAAAAAAAAATTTGTCGGCTATTACATGGAACCCTTGGTGGGCAAGCATGACTCGCACGTGGCCGGTGTCTTTTCTTATCAAAATGATTCGGTGCCTTGAGTGCGAATCGAATCCACATCTATTGCGTTAACCATCACACACCATTAAGCTTGTAAATTCCATAATAGTTTTAAATAATTGTTGAATTTTACAGATGGTATGGTCCAACTCTGTATACCTCGGTTGCGGAGTGTCGCAGAACGTAAATGGTAAAAGGACGGAATACCTAGTGGTCTGTAATTATGGACCTGAGTAAGTATTTCTTTTTTAATATATTTTATCCTAGTTAAGGGGGTAGATGCATTACTGAAATAATTGCTCTATTTTAAAAGAAACTATTTTAAGAGCATAAATTGCGTATATTTAAGACTATACATTTTTGGAAAACCCGACGTTTCGAACAATTTACAGTAATATTTGAAATCTATCACAAAATTGAAATGCCAATTCTGACGCAGCGGCACAAACGTGTGACTGTAGACGCGACATATTGTGGGTTCAATTTCCACTCGAGGAAAGAAAATGTTTGATATTTTAATTTCTTCGCTCTGGTGTCAAGGTAAGGCGCTGCATTAAAATCCGCCACTTAACGGAACGCCACGGAAGTTCCTCCAGAATTCGCCGGGAAGTGGAGAGCGGAGTGTCTAAGTACTAGGCTCCTCCTGCCTTCACTGCGGGATACAGCGTGAAGCTGAAAAAAAAGAAGTTTATTATAACGTGAGAAATATAAATGATGTTGATACATGGATGTCCTATAAGGGTTCCGTATTTTAGAGTTCCGAACCTTTTAAGGAAAAAAATGAACCCTTATAAGGTCAATTTGTTGTCAGTCTGTCTATCTGTCAAGAGTCTTTATACCAGCAGCGCTTGGAGATATCGAGTTGAAATTTAAACCATATACTCAAATCTGCGGCCCCACGATTTCCTGACAAAAAAGTTATTTCTACATTTACTAAAAAAATTGGTCGTTTATATCGCAAAAAACGCGTATTTCCACACTATGCAATGAAAATGGCAATGAAAATTCATGGGGTACTTCCGGTTGACCTAGAATTATGAAATTTGGCAGCCAGTATCTACAGGTATTATATTACTAATAAAAAATCTGAACACTATACGTTATATTTCATAAGAGGGCAAAGTTTTGATTGATTTGTTGATTGATTGATGAATTAAAGCCGCTTGTTCAAGTGAGGTATCAGATGATAGGGCTCTGTTAAGCTTGAATTTCAGAAAAAGCTCAAGACCTCCAATTTTTGTACAGAACCCTTGGTGGGCGAGCTCGACTCGCTTGTCCAGTTTTTTAGATACGGAACACCAAATAAAAACAAATTAATAATATTTAAAATTTTATTACAAAATGAAAAACTTCCAGGGGAAATTACTATGGCAAAACTCCTTATCAAAGCGGAGCCCCGTGTAATCAACTGTCGTGCGCCACCAAAGACTGCAGCCGTCCATACGGTGATCAATGTTAAATATATTAGCATAATTTTATATATTATGTTAATTATCAAATAAGATAAATCATATAAAATAACTACATAAAGTATAATTTATATAATAATATAATATAGATTAAGATTATTAGTATAAAATTTATATACTGTTCAGAAATTATATTTAAATAAAATGTTTATTCGTTTTTTATTTGTTTTCTTAATACATATATCATACAAAAGGAAAGATTATCATTATTACAAATGAAAAGCTTATAGTGACTTGTCTATATACTTTGAGGTATATGAGGGGTACGGGTAAGTTATCCGGTGAACTCTGTATTCTTTGGACACCTGGCCGGGCTGAATGGGATCTGTTCTTTAGTTGTCCTGATGTGGTCCTGAGCTGACATCGGTACCAGCACATTTGTTTGGGCTGTGACTATTTAAACTGAAATCAGCTTTGAGTATATGCCCATGAATGCTGGCAACCCCCCAAGACTGTGAGTGTCCCCTACGCTCTTTCTTCCACATACAAAGTCAAATTTAGGATCTTAACATACATTACTATGCAGACGATAGCACAGTGGATCCCCTATATTTCGGCCGGGCTGATCTGATAAACTAGTGCCAAAATACCACATTACTTTTTCTTCTGTTGAGGTATCTTTCGGGAATATTTATGGGGTGAAAGTTATTGGTAAGTTATGAGTAATCATTTTTTTTTTAGCTTCACGCTGTATCTCGCACACAGCAGGGTAGGCACAAGGAATCTCGGTGTTAAGACACTCCGTTCGCCACTTTCTGCCGAATTCTGGAGGCATTGCGTGTTGAGTGGCAGAGCTCAACGCCGCGCTTTGCCTCGACACCAGAGCGAAGAAAAATGGAAATATAAACGTAAAGAAATATTTTACTTCTTCGAGTGGGAATCGAGCCCACAATCGTTGCGCTTGCAGCACCCTTGTGCCACTGCGCCACGTTGGCCTCAGTAATAATTGAACTCTACATATAATATATACCAAAATGTTCATTAATAATTACTAACTTTATATCCATTATCCCGGGATTTGCGTAAAGGGATTCAAATCTCGAAAATAAAGAAGATCCGGCATACCTTTATTTTTCATTCACGTGAATTATTTATCTAATAGTAATAAGCTAACTATCACATTGTTTATAGCTCAGATAAAAATATATCTTAATCATTTTAATTTTTAATCTAAGTATATTATCGCTCAATCAGTGATAGTGCGCCCTTATTTCGACAATATTGTGGAAATTATTTTAAATGTTATACTTTTATCAGCGGTGCCTGTGCGAGTATAATGGTAAGTGTTTTTTTTTTCTTTTACTTTAACGTAATATTATATTTTTACTATTATTTGTAACGTTACTAGAGTAAATTGGATAAAATAATGAAAAGTGAAATATAATGCAAGTTCGATTCTCACTATTTTAGAACTGACATACTTAAACGCGAAATTTGTTGGTTTTTTTTTAAATAGCGTGCAATGTACGTAAACTGATATTTGAATTTGAAGTGACTTTTTACTTTTTATTTTTTATGATCGTCTATCTGCTTTCAAATAGTTGACAGTAGGTAGGAATTAAAGTAGTACATATTTTCCACATTTCCAAGAAAAGTCTTTTAGTCTCTGGACTAAGGAAATTTAGATAGAAGACACAATAAGGATGAACATCTATTCTGCATGTAAGATTCAAATTACACACAAAATACAAAATTAAATAAAATGCAAATATTCACACTACGGTTTGTTTTTCAAGAAAACTTCACCCAAAAACTCCATTGTTGGATCTGTTATTCCATTAGGTTTTTTTTTATATACAAATAGTTTATCCTTAGATCTTACCTATATCGTAATTCTTCAAATTTCAGATAAAATTCTTGTTAATACCAACAATATTAGCCCTAACATGGGCAAAAGAACGTATGGTAGAGCCTCCGATACGAGTGGACTTGAAGCCGCCCCCGTCCTTCAGTTTCACCTCGCAAGCAAGTAACGTCCACACAGCATGGATGACAATGCCTATTGATCATTTTGATCCACAAAATACGGATACTTACCAGATGGTATGTTACAAGCTTGTTAATAAAATTAACTAATATAATCTTTAAGCCAACAAATGAAAAATATGATATAGAAAGAAATTACTATTAATTTCCTATATACATATTTTTTTGCATTATTCTATGAACTCTTGAGACATTGCTTGTTTAGTGGCGGAGCGTAGAGGGAACGGAAATATAAAAGCTTCGAGTGGGAATCGAATTCACAACCTTTCGCGTTTGCAACAGCTCTTTTTTTCCCCTGCGCCACTACTGGCCTTTGCTTATATATAATACCTACCGATAATAAACTTTATTTTCAGCGTTTTATGTTCAACGAGCAATTTTTTGGAGGTCCTGGTCATCCGATTTTTATATTAGTGGGAGGTGAGTGGGATATAGTACCGGGATGGTTGCAGGGCGGTAACATGTTCCTCATGGCGCAGGAGAATAGAGGCTTCCAGATCTATACCGAACACAGGTTCTATGGAGAGAGTTTGCCTTACGGGTAAGTGGGTTGCGTATTTTTATATAAATAATAATAAAATATTTAAAATTTCGGTTTTAAATGCCGGGGGTGGTATTAATCCGGTCGAGTCTGCCCATGCGTGTTGCCATTACAGGCGACGTAACTCTGCCACACGTAAATTATGTCTAGGCATAGCCATCCTTATCGTGAAAACTGCATAACTAATGCCAAAACTGGAATCAACACAATCAACCGAGTACTATAATAAAACTAATTAACAATTATTTTCTAGAAATTTCACTACTGAAAATCTAAGATTCCTAAATGTGGATCAAGCGTTGGCCGACCTCGCGTACTTCATAAAAGAAATCAAGAAGAATGCAAGGTTCTCCGAAAGTAAAGTAATTTTGTATGGGGGCTCGTACGCGGCCAACATGGTGCTGTGGTTCAAACAGAGGTACCCGCACTTAGTCGTAGGCGGAGTTGCATCCAGTGGGCCGATATTGGCGAAAGTTGATTTTGCAGGTTAGTGACTAGAGACAGAAATTATTATTTAATAATTTTTATATTTATTAGCATACAACTATAATTAATATTGATATAAATTATTTTCTCTGCATGCTTCTTTCGTCTGTCATCAGTCTCTATAAACATACCCTGGGGAGGACCCCCCTCATCCTTTTTTGACCTTCGAAAGTCAACCGCGGTCTCCCTCTACCTATTTTGCCGCTTACTTTTCCTTCATAAATCTTTTTTTGCCATTCTTTCTGGATCTTGAAGCTTCCAGCTGTTGCGGAAACAAAAAAAGATAAACGAGAGGCTTTTTTTAACCATGTAATAAATATTTTTCAGGCTATTTGGAAGTAGTCCACGATGCGTTTACGTCCGAAGGTGGACAACAATGTATGGCGACTATACGACAAGGTATCGACGACACTATTGCCGCTTTATCCTCTGAAGAAGGACGTCTATCTATACAACAGAATTATAGGTAGAATTAGTAATGAATTATATAAATTACATTGAAATAAATGCTGAGTACCCATAGATAATACTTACCACATAATTATACAATTTTTCGCTAAAAAGACAGAAATAAAAAGAAATTATTTTTTTGCCTTTGCATGCTGCAGTTATTTTTATACAAATATAAACTGAATGCAATAAAGAATTTTATCTATCTATCTATATTCAAATTTCAGGTTATGTGCACCATTAAAATATGAAAGCGAGTTCGATATGGGATTCTTCTCGGGGTTAATCAGTTGGACGTTCTCGACGGCGGTGCAGCAAGCGCAGCCGGGCACGCTCACAGCTATATGCAACAACTTTGCTACTGAAGCGTTTGGTATATATGAATTTGTGTTTTTCTTTTGCATTTCACTGCTAAAGTTTTATACCTTACCCTAAATACCGTAACGAGATTTTATATAATTATTACAAAAATTAATTAATTAATTACTACAAAATAAATATTTTATAAAAAATATTTATTTTGTTGTAGTGTATTAATTTTGTTATAATTTATTATTTTTTGTTATGTAACAGCAGGAATATTAAAAGTTATTTTTCAAATGTTTCCGTTAACCTTTGGCAGAACTCAACGTCGCGCTTTGCCTCGACACCATAGCGAAAAAAAAATGGAAATATAAACGTAAAGAAATATTTCACTTCCTCGAGTGGTAATCGAACCCACAACCGTCGCGTTTACGGGCGTCACCCTTGTGCCACTGCGCCACGACGGCCTCATGGCCTTTGGGAGTTTATCAATGTCCCTTTATTAAATACAAATATTTCTTCAATATTATAACAACGTCCTCTATAAAATAAAAAAACTTTGAACATAAAGGACTTATTACAGGTGTAACTCCAATGCAAAAGATCGGTGGTTTCATTGCGGCGCTCCGCAGCCTCGGCAGCACCAGCTGCTGGGCGATCAACTATGAGAGCTACGTACAGGGATACATGGCTAATAGTAATTGTGAGTAATGTAGAGTATATTTCATTAATTAATATGATCCTTAAGCCTTTCACGTTAAGCGACCACCTGGACTTTGTTTTTTGCTCAGCTTCACGCTGTATCCCGCACACGGCAGGGTAGGCAGAGCGAACCTCGGTGTTAAGACACTCGGTTCCCCACTTTCTGCCGAATTCCGACACTAGAGCGAAGAAAAATGGAAATATAAACGTAAAGAAATATTTCACTTCGAGTGACTCTTTGGCATTATTTTCTCGTCAACTCTGAACTTTGGTTCTTACATTTCATGAAGAGCTCCATTGGCTGCTAAGAAACTTGGCATCCTCTCCAAGGTGAGCCTCAACATCTTTTCACACTGAATAAGGCAAATAAAACCGTGTATGGAGTACTGCTTTCACTTATGGGATGGCTCTGCCAAGTACGAATTACAGGCTTTAGAGTTTCATATACATAATACCGACGTGGAGCCATCGTTGTGACCACGTCCGACTAAAAACGCGAAGTTAGCTCACTCTGATGAGAATACAAAGCGCGGTGTTAAGTTTCACCAATCAAATTGCGATATCTGGAAATGTTTCTATACGAGATACAGCTAAATGGAAAATAATTTCTCAACTTCACTTTAAAACTGTTAAAAATCACATACGTAATGTTGTGGGTCAGCGCGCGCGTGGTACTATCAGACGTGCACGGAGTACGGCTACTACCAGACGGCGCCGCGCTCCGGCTCCGTGTTCGACCGCCTCGTGTGGCTCAGCGTGCGCTTCTACGTCGACCTCTGCAAACGGGCCTTTGATCCCAAGTGAGTCGCACTTATCATTATTAAAATACTGAAAAAACCAATACTATACAACTGTTCTATCTTAGACCTCGTCTTTACTTACGATTAGGTTAGACAGTGATCAAACGCTTACCTATCTCTGATAATAAAAAAAAAAAGAGTTCTCTGCTTATTGCCCATATTCCACACATTACGTGTTGACCAGGGCAACACTATGCACTTTGTATTTACTGTAATAGAAAAATGAAAATATTATTCATTCGTCTATTTTACTTTCCAGGTTCGACGAAGCCTTCGTGTACTCTGCAGTGGATCGAGTAAACCTAGTTTTCGGTGGGTTAAACCCAGATGTAAATAACACTATAAATATTCACGGTGATGTGGACCCATGGCATGCACTTGGGGTCTACGATCGAGACCTCAAAGATAATTCTCCCACTGTTACTGTGCCTAGGTATTGTACTAACCCATTATACTTAAATCTAACATAGACTCCTGCTCCAGATCTTATTTTATTCATCGAAGAATGAATTCAGACTGTCACGTTTATTTGTTTCCTTATGCTAGCTTCGATGTTAAGATGATAAAACTTAAAACTTCACACATTATTGTTTCATCAAAAGCAGTATAATATTATTAATTAGTAAAATAAAAATATTAATAAATAAATTGGAGTGTCCTAACACTAGGTTTCTCTGCCTTCCCTGCTGTGTACGGGATACTGCGTGAAGCTGATATAATTTTTTAAATTAGAATTATCATGTCCCTAGTGGGCATAGAGCCCACAACCGTCACGTTTACAGTCACCCACTGATGCCACTGGGCAACGACTGGCCTCAATATTTAATTAACTATTTAATATTTATTCAAGGTAACAGATAATCTAGTATATAACTGAAATTACATACATACAACTACGTAATCACGATAACATAAAAATAGTCTCAGCAAAAAATGTGTAAACAAATAATTAACATTATCAATTTCCATAGAGGAGTCCAAACCATACATCTTGAATAAAACTTGCAAAATTTTTTTAATGTTCTCATCCCATTGAGTTCGGGATGAAATGACATAACAGTTCTTCTATGAACACACAAATCTAAATCCTTTTCGAAGACGATTTAAAATTGTATTAAAATATATTTTTTGCCGTGACGTTTACACACTGACACAGTAATTGTCATATTGACAGACTGCCTATTATAATCTGATCTTTTATATATTTAATTAGGCTAACTGCAATTTACAAACAAAGCACTTTTCAATTTTAATGTTTTGCAGGGCCTCCCACTGCTTCGACATGGGCAACTGGCGCACCTCTGACACCATCAGAATGACCAACGCACAGCAGTTCGCGAGGCGACTCATTGCACAGTGGCTCTCTGAATAATGTTAAATAAATGTTAAATCATTTAATAAATTGTTATTTTTGTTCATTATATTTACTATTTAATCAAAGTTAGTGTCCATATATACTAACTAAATATTTTACTGTAGAAATTTTAATTTTTACTGGAGAATGTATTATAGTCTTTCTTGCACTCTATTACTTATAACGCTGGTATAGTTTGGACATTTGTTTTACATACGAAAAAAATATATTTTACAATGAAATAGGATTAAGTAAATAAAAAGTCACTATCAAATTCCCGATAGCATGCCGGGAAGACAATTTATTATTAGTTAACTCCACATCCAGACCAAATCGAAAATACATAGAAGTTAAGAATTACAAACTTGAACAGGTCGAAAAATATAATCACAAATAAACTACTCGCCTAACGCACCTAAACGAGTACTTCATTATTTCTACGCTTATCTCTGGCGGTCGCGCGTTACGCAAGCGAAAGCGAGGACAAATATATATCAACTAAAAAATTACATTACATCACAAAATATACATTCAATATTACTACGAATCTTGCAACCCGTTAATCGATCGAATTATGGAGATACGTCTGCGCTTGCGTAACCCACTAACCGTCCATTAAACGCACAGCGCACTATGGTTGGACACGGTCGGTGTGTTTTCAAAATGGCTCTTTTCCACGTAATTCCTTTTCGGAAACACAACACAAATGGCGCTGAGTACAACGCCGCATTTGCAGTGGAACGAGCGTAACCCGCCCCGCTGTGACCTGTCTGACCGCAGTACACTACGCTACACTAAATCATAGTACTAACATTATCACAAGCTCACTCTAAAACATTCGAGAATAATGGCAGTCCATAACGAAACTTGTACATACAACAAAGAACTGACAAAAAAGGCATCACTGGAAATAATTTATTAATATATATAAATAGATATGTAAAAAAATGGCAGGCACGTTGCGAGGGACTGCCTCGGCTCTATCCCGAACTAACTCAAATTCACGAATGACGTCACCTGTTACGCCTACGTATCTAATATAGATATTTTAATTCGCAAACCATTAAAAAACACGTTGATAAATATCATATTGCACTGTATATTTAAGACAGTCAACTTTTTAAAATAAATGGTCTGTAAAACGTAACATAACATTTTAGGGATTAAAAAAGTAATGGATCTTCTCCCTGGCAGTTAGGACATGGCGAAGGCCTTCGATCGCGTGTGGCATGGGACACTCCCTGCAATTCTTCCAATCTACGGGATTCCCCAGAACGCTCGTTAGCCTTGTCCTTTTCCATAAAAAAAATCCTTTGCAAAACTCAAGCTTTAACTGGTTTGAGAATTAAGGTATCTATTAATATATATAATGTAAAGAATACTTAACAATAAAATCGCGCAAACAAACGGCAAATGATCAACACTCCCGCACCGCGATACCGTTTGTGTAACAAATTAATTATAGTGTAAAGAAATCTATAGAGCGGGGCTCAGCGAGATACAAACAAAAAATATCAAATTTTACATTAAAACATTTTTTATGTTAAATTTTAACGACGAATCTACCCACAAAATGGCAATTCAATTCAATCAATTTGCGATTTTTAAAAAACTCATGAAATATCATTAATTTCAATAATAAATATAGTTTTTTTAGATACTTCCCCGCCAAAATGTCCGCTCTACAGAATCACGGTAAGTTTAAAAAGTAAATTATGTACAATATGTTATATAATGCTTGTTTTGAGTCAATCCACGACGAGTGGTTTGGGGTTCTCCCACGGGAAACCCTCTCGCCCGAAGTGGCCGTAGGTACTTGTTTTTTGATAGATGGGTGCTCTGAGGTTTAGTTCTCTGTAATAGAAAAAAATGTTTGAGTTATTATATTTTCCTAAATTTCATGTAAATATTGTATGAGATTAGATAATAATTTATACAAAAAATATAAATAGTACAGCGAAAGTTCCCTCCCAGAGGAACGTAATTTTGTTTAAAAAAATAATAGCGTGTAAATTTCCATTAAAAAACGGTCAGATAATGTGCACTATCTACTAATAAAGTAATATTACAAAAATTTGAGAACCTTTACAATTATAGTAATAAATGATTCGGTTATTTAAACTAACACTAACATTACAAAAAAAGTTTAAGCACTAACATAGATTATTATAAAAAAATAACTTATTATAACTCTAAAAATATCTAAAAAAAATACTCACTTAACAATTTTACCAGGTCTCAGGTCAAAGTTCTTCTGAACTATGGCGAGTAGTTCCTGCTGCGTCTTGTGGGACGTGCCGTAATCGAATACGGTTATGGAGAGGGGCTCGGCGACACCTATGGCGTAGGCCACCTGAGAAATAATTCGATGAATATTTGAAAATTACATATAAATTAATCAACAGAGGCTAGATGGTAGGGCATTGGAACAGTGTTTAAGTGTAAAAGAGGTGCTAGTAGTGGGTTCAATCCTTACAATACGGTAATTGGGGTTTTTTTCGCTTTATGATAAGACAAAAACGCGACATTGAGTTCCATTACTCAGTGAGACTGAACAGTGCCCCGACACTAAGTCCTATGAGTGTACCATTTTACATGCGAGAAAAAGTGTAGAGCTGAACTGAAGTGTAGGCAGAGATACCTAAACAATCTCAAATAAAACGCGATGGCAGATAGCAGCACTCAATAATGCGTTTAGTATTACCAGAGTGGAGAAAAATTTATAATCATACCAAAATATAAATCTATTGAAATTCAAGTTTCACATATACAATAACAGCCAAGTCGTCAGTACCTGCACCATGCAGCGGCGGCACAGGCCGGCGCGCACCAGTGACTTGGCGACCCAGCGCGCTGCGTAGGCGGCCGAACGGTCCACCTTAGTGAAGTCCTTGCCCGAGAACGCGCCGCCACCGTGTGCGCCCCACCCGCCGTACGTGTCCACTATGATCTTGCGACCCGTCAGGCCGGCGTCCGACTGGAATATTATAATAATACTAATATTAATAATAGTGTCAAAAATTTTCTCATCTCAAAAAAAAAACATCAATCATACTAAGTTCCCACCCCTTTCCCCCCAGTAGATCAGGGTAAAAGTATTTTCGTATTTTGAATGTATTATTAGTAATCAAACCACTTACTTTGGCTGTACTGAATGTAACTGGCTGGTTTTAATACCATTAAAGACATTACATTCTGAAGATGCAATAAATTAAAAAAAACTAGCTCCCGCAATTTTTCAATTGTTTTGCAATCAAGCAAAATGAACTTGTGACGAAGAAATTCAGTACATTTTAAAGTTTTATCACAAAATAGGTAAAAATGTGACGAATGTCGCGATCACAAATGTGTTTGAAGCGTTTCAAATCTGGAAATTTAAGTATGAAAAATGAGGTTCGCTCTGGACGCTCTGTCACAGATAAAATCAGTACCATCTTTGAGAAAGTTGACAAAGATCGACATATTTAGTAGCTACGACATTGCTGAAGAACTGGAAGTTGATCATAAAACAGTTTAAGGTCATTTACGAATGTCTGGGTACAAGAAAAACTTGACATTTGTACCACATGATCTTTTCGGAACCATTTCTTAAACAGTTGATTACGGGTGATGAAAAATGGGTGACTTATGATAAGAATGTGCGAAAAAGATCATGGTTGAGGCATGGACAAGCCCCACAGACCGTGGCATAGCCCGGCCTGACTCGGAACAAAGAAGTGATGCTATGCTTATGGTGGAATTGGAAAGGAATCGTCCACTATGATCTTTTGCCACCGGGTAATACTATCTGACCTCTACTGTCAGCAACTAACGAGGTTAAAAAAGCTATTGAGAAAAACCGGCCGGAGCTGGGGAAGAGAAAGGGCATGGTCTTGCACGTAACGGCCACGCAGCAAAAATTGAGAGCTTTGCTTGGCTGGCATTACCACCATCCGTATAGCCCTGACTTTGCTCTATCAGACTTCCACCTGTTTCGGTCATTGCAGAACTCTTTAAGGGGCATAAAGCAAACCTCAAAAGAACACTGAATTTTTTAAATCAAAAATCTCAAAATTTCTACAGGTATGGGATCATGGCACTACCCTTAAGATGGCAATAAGTCATCGATCAAAACACCACATATATATATATATTATAAATAAATAAAAAATTAAACCTAAAAAAAATATTTTTTCTTTGTATGAACAATACGAAAATACTTTTGCCCCGACCTTATATTTTAAGGAGATCTCAGTTTTAGCGAGGACTTTAGTAGCCTATGGTTTTATATTGTTGTTTTTTAATAATCATCTAATTATATTATAATATATTAATAATATAAAACAAAATTGACCTACAATGTATATTAAAAATGCCTCAGTCTAGAAATTTCGTAACAAAACACTGATAAATAATAATTTTAGTTAATGCTCAATCAACATCTAGAGCGTCAGTTCGTCTTTCTGACGTAACAAATAAAAAACATCACAACAGTGACTACGATAATTAGAACTGAACGCAAAAGGTCAATAGATTATCTATATATGTAGGTAGAGTAATAAAAATTTTAAGCGATTCATCGATCCATAAGGAAAAAGTGAATAATAAAAATATTTTAATTCTTCAAGATATTACGTCCTTATAGTTAATCTAATTGATACGTCATATAAAACAATGTCTGCAGCATACAGAATGATCGCATAGTGTCAGACAACACATGCGTATAAATTATGAATTAATTATAATAAATAAAAAACCTAATCCAATAAAACAACACAAAAAATATATAAATAGGCAGTCGTTACACAAGAACTCAAACATGCTACTGTAACCGCGATGGTTGTGGGTTCGATTCCCATTCGAGAATGAAATATTTCATTTTTTCATTTCCTCGCTTCTCGCGACAAAGTGGAAAGTGGAGAACGGAAAAAAATATTTAAATTATTTTCACTTCTGTTATTTTTACACTGTGTCGTCCAGACCACGCGGTAGGACAGAGAGAGACCAAATACAATTAGCTAATATAAATAACATATTTTCTTTTACTTTCATTTTGGTCGCCAACAGATTATATCTTATATATAATAAAACAGTAAAATATTTTGTCTGTGCATTTAGTATTTATGACTGAAATGGATAGAGGGACCCTAACAAAAATAGCAAAATCTATTTTTTTATTTCTTGTTTGTCTGTCTGTATGTATGATCCACGTTTATTTCGTTCCGGTTCCGTATATCACGAAAATGCGGAACCGATTAACTTTAAACTTTCACCAATTCTTTTTTTGTAACTCGGCAAAACATTTAAAGTTTGTTTTATCAAAATCGGTTCATTACAAAAAAGTTATCGTCGTTTGAATGAACTCAAGGCATTAGTTTGCCTACGAGAAAATTGCAATCCCTATCTATACTTATAATAAATCTGTATTTGTTTGTAATAATCTGTATTTATAACGGACTTTCAAAACGAGGAGGAGGTTCACAATTAATTATTGTCGATTCGATTATCGAAATCGATTGGATTATTCGATTTGAGTATTTTTTATAATCTCTTTCGGAAAGCATAATTTGATGACGTGGTGCTGATGATTAAGACCATAGATATCCTACGTTGTTGCAATACCTACATTTACTGTAATACAAGAAAAAATATCGTTAAAACTTTTCGTCAGAAATGTGATTCTGCAATAGTTGCATTTTTTTATAACCAACTTCAAAACATGGAAACTAGCTTCAAATACTGTACAGGAGTTAACATGCAAACATAAGTTATTTTACAAAGAATATTAAAAATCCTTACCATCAAATCAATAATTTAAAATTTAAGGCTGTTTCTGAACTCACTATTCACTGACATCATCAACATTTAACTCAGTCAATTTTGTTTATTAAATGAACAATGATGTAGTTCATCAAGCGGACAAAGCCGCGGTCGGTCCGTTATATAAGTAAAAAATATTACGTCATATCAGAATCATAATACAATTAAAATTACAATTCTAACACATTTTTTTTATATCATTCGTTTTATGATATTAATTATCCACGTGCAAAAGACTAATACTTATATAGTAAATTTTATAATCGATTATATTATATAATTTTGCGTGCCTCAGTATTATTTCCGTTGATAAGGAATGTATAAGTATGTATTGTTTATATGCAATTTATGATAGTAATAAAATAATATTATATACAATTAAAATCATTAAAAAATATATATATTTGAAAATAAAAATAAAATAACATCAAGCGCCACGTGCATGTTGAGTAATATGGCGCAATTATAGTCCTATTATGACGACGGTTTCAGATTCAGTCCGTAATAAAAGTAGTGTCGAAACTGTCAATCTTTGCTTATTTAGCAAAATACCAAATTGAAAATACCTAATTCTTATTTGAATATGAAGCATACATGGAACGAATTCTATGTATGAAGTGGAGTAAACTCAAATAACTGGCATTTAGTAATACGGTTTTGAGGTTTTACAGCAACCAAGCGGGTACATGTACATATAAGTAATATACAGGAGTACTGTATGTATAGACAAGTTATAGATATTTATTAAGGAATATGCATTGTTGATATCTATCTTAACACTAGACAACTTAAACTTTACTATTATACCTTATAATATAAATTTGATTAAATAATCAAGAAATCTTATATTAATAATATATATATAAAGTGGGATTTATTGAAACATTATTTGCACATCTGCCTTAATTGGAAATATAGGTTATCTGTTATTGTGTTGTTAAGAAAATCAATTAAAATTCTTGGTTTTTTTTAGTATGATTATTTCCTATCTACAATACTACTTATTTTTTATGTAATATTTTTATACTGATAAACATTGGATTTTCAGCATCGGATATTAAAAACGGTATTTCCTCACATGGGTGGTAGGAGGAAAGGGAACCTAGTGTTAAGTCATTCCATTAATTTCCGACCCGTTCATTGCGTGCTGAGAAGCCGAACTCAACGTGGCACTTTGTCAACAAGAGCAGAATAATAAGCAGTAATCTAAATATCACCATTGCAGTCACACTTGCTATGTGCATAACCTAATAAAACTTACACCAATTATTTGAAATTTGAATATTATTATATGCCTATCGTGGCGCAGGGGCACAAGTGTGGCTGTGAAAACGACTAGTTGTAGGTTCGATCCCCACTCGAGGAAATGAAATATTTATTTTAAATTTATATTTTCATTTCTTGGCTCTGGTGTCGAGGCAAAGCGCGACGTTGAATTCCGCCACTCAACAAGCAATGCCTCTCGATTTCGGCGAAAAGCGGGGAACTGGGAGTATCTTAACAATAGGTTCCTTCTGCCTGCTACTGTGCGTGATACAGAGTGAAGCTAAATATTATATACCTACATCTATGAATGTGGAACTACTACATAATTGCTACAAACGTTAATCACATTATTTTTTATCTTCACGCATAAAAGACTTATAAGAAAAATGTTTTCTTATGACGTTATCAAGTTAAAGCTATAATATTATTAATAATTAGAAACGCATTACAATATCGTTCATACACCGATTTTACAGACAAGCAGTTTATTTTTTTTAAATGTTTAGGGGACCCTTACGGGCACCTATTGCGTTCAGTCTTGTTACCACTGGTCTCTGGTCACTGTATTACGAGAGCGTAATAATAAGTTGATAGTTTATAATAGAAAAAACATATATATTTTATAATAAACATTTCGAATACATTACATACTAGCTATCCTAGCTAGCTATATTATTTTTGTATTGTATTTTTATCTAAATCCGAACAATAGTTTTTGTATGAAAGTGGAAGAAACATCTATCCTACCCATTAACATTAATATTGTAAGTAGAATTATCCGAGAATCTCCATTTAAAACATATATGGAGTGAACGCAAAAAATATATTTAAATGTGAATAAGACATAAAATAATTTTTTTTTTGTACAATTATATAATCAATGACTTGATTAAATCAAAATTTATTATTTGAATCCACTCCTGTCATATTTATATATTCAAGTGATAATAGTGGATTCGATTCCACTGAAATAATGATTGTTAGACAAAGTTGTGTTAGGTACCATCACCCAACATTTAACGTCCCTTACATGGACGAAAAGTAATAAACAGATTGTTTATGTCTTATCTTCTTTAAATACGAAAAATGTCTGAATACTAAAACTATTATATACTATAATGTACATGGCCTTCATGGCAACAATCGCAACGTTTGTAGATTCAATTCCCATACAAGGATATTAATAGTTGTTTTTTTTCCACTCTTGTAATATCTTGAATACGGACCATGCGCGTACACAGCCTTTTAACATTAGATTCCCACTGTCTATCCTTCTTTGTGCGGGATAGAGTGAAGTTAAAAACAAAAAAAAAATGTAAATTACCTGAGGTCCTCCTATAACAAAGTTTCCGCATGGATTGATGTGCACTACAGTCTTTTCGTCCAAGTAGTGTGCGGGGATCACTTGGTTGATCACTTTGTTTCTGATCTCCTCGCGGAGTGTTTCCAATTCAATCTGTACAAAATTATTTTTATTTATTTTAGCAATGAATAAATGAAAAATTAAATTGTGAAATATTTTTAGTACGATCATCACATACAATGCTTTAGCATAAGATGACTGATGCAGCTCAGTCAAAATGGAAATTGAGTCCATGACCATCACTTATAAATCAGAAATCCTAAAAGGAATGAAATAGGGGTTGAAAGTTGATACAGATATTTTTTAAATAAACAGATTTTTGTAAAATTTTAAATTTAGATTCTTAAAAATATTTCATTCAACAGGTGTTTCACGGTTTATTAGAATTCATCACTAAATTTAAAATAATTTCATAAACATTTAATAAATATTCATACAGTTCAGATATGCGAAGCCAGTTCAATATAAATTTATTTGTCGTCATTCGTCACCTTGGTAACTTACTGCGTAAATAAAGCGATCATGTTTTTTTTCAAGCACACAATATGTACGTAATAAAATACTAATTTAGATCATTATGGAAGTCTGATTATTCATGTGGTAATTGTGGGTTCGATTTCCACTCAGGAAACTATATTTCTAAAATATTTTCTTTTCTATTTTGTTAGACAAAACGCGTGTTGGGTCTCACCATAAGCCAATTCTTTTTGATTAGATAAAAAAAGTAAAATAGTGTGTTTTAAACTACGATTTCTGCTTAGTTCAGATTATGTAGAAATGGTTGCAAGTCCACATGCTCATACAAAATTTCCTGAATTCCGATAGGAAATAGAAAACATTAACACTAATTTTCCTCTACCTAGCCTAAATCTAACTACAGGAAATAAATATTGAAATTAATTAAAAAATAATAATTTAAATACCTTTTCAGAGTGTTGAAGCGAGACAACAACAGTGTGTACTCTCTGTGGAACAGTCGCACCTCCAGCGAATATGTATTCACATGTCACCTGAAAAATAAAATTTTTATGTTGATATATAATTAATAAAATTGTTATAAAAATATGTATATACAGATGGGAGCATATGCGCTATTCCAAACCATACCAAAAAAAAATTAAGATACAACAATTTAAATGTAGAATTTTTTAAATTTCACGATGTTTATCAATACTGTATTACCTGTGACGCAGTTACGAATATACCAAGAACGTAAAAACTTACTGCTACAATAATATAAATACATAAATTAAATATATTACGTAGAAATACTAGTTTTTTCGTTAGTAAAAAAGCAATATTCCTTCCCAACAAGTTACGTAAAACTTGTATTTTTTATTAAACATGTATTTCTACATAATATATAAATTATCAATTATGTATACCTAAAATTGATTTGCGCATTCGCAAAATGTAAGGAAAAAAGGGAAAAGTATAAATTACTGTCGCCATATTCGACAAATACATTCTAATGACCCCTTATATGATAGTTAAAGTTTACATATACGAGAAGAAGCGTCAGCGCTCCTTTTACGGGAACAGCATATAGGGTAAAATAATTCAAACCCATAACTAAAGAAATTAATGAAGATACCTCAACAGTTTAGACGTAGGATTTTTTCATTTCACGATGTATATGCATACCTGTTTCGTGTTACAAATAGATACCAATAATGTAAACAACGTGACAAATGGCGTTTTATTTTACAAGCATAATTTTATTATTTAATTTTGTTTGAAAAAAAGAAACTATTTCATTTTTGGGGAAAAAGAATTGTTTTTAATCGTATCAAGTTTATATAAGTAGTTAAAACTGTGGTTTAAAGTAGTGCTGACAAAAACACTTTAGTTTATGACGTAAAATTCAAACATTCAAACTAAAAATATTCTTTGTCCAAGTTAACATTTTATACTTTTTTGGTAGGCAGAGGGAAACCAGAAACGGAGGGGTAGGGGTAGTCAACGCCGCGTTTTTACCGTTAATTGAGCGAGGAAATAAATAAAAAATCTTTTATTTGATCGAGTGAGAATCGAACCCACAACCAGTCGTTTTATATTTTATTTTTATATTTTAATTAAACCATCAACCTACTCGTAAGCAAAGCAACAATTCTTGTTATTTTTAATTTCATGTAAAAAGGAAAAAAAACATGACTTACAAGTTACAAATTGTAATCCATTTTAAAATTCAAATGATTTAAATTACATACACTTTTGGTCTTCAACATATTTTGAAGATCAAAGCGGATATCATTAGCAAAATAAAATAGTAATAATAATGTCTATATCTACATTTATTTCAGTAGTGTTAGTTCCTATATATTATATATTGCGCATTGTCTACTTAAGATAATTAAATCTTTGCAGCCATCTACAATTAACTTTAGGGAGGCCATAACTCTTCGACCGTACTATAATAATTAATAAAAACAATATAATAATTACCTGTGTCTTAGAATCAGGTCGTGCCCACCAAAATTCACCATTGCGTCTTAGTTCTGCAATTTTCTGATTTAGTCTGTGTGCGAGTACCACAGTGAGGGGCATGCATTCGTCTGTTTCATCGGTTGCATAACCAAACATCAAGCCCTGTTTTAAAAGATATTATTTAGTTTTTTTTTTCACGCTTTATCCCGCATATGGAAGGGAACCTAGCGTTTAGAGATCAGAACGAACACGGTCTCAAATATCTTAAGCAAATAATATGTTAAAGACCAATAAAATATTTATTAACAAACCAGAAATAATTAACATATCTATATGTATGTACGTATGTATGTATATTTAAATATGTTATATTGATTTTATTTACATTTGATAAATATAATTTAAAATAATCTGGTTGTAAAATCAAATAAAATATGTCTTGTAAGAACAGGTTTTTTTTTTATCATCTTCACGCTGTGTCCCGCACACAAGGTAGACAGGCGGAACCTCACGTTAAGACACTCCAAGTATTCTTTCAGTAGTGGAACTCGACAAGGAGGAAAATGTACATAATTAATTTCAACTAGTGGGAATCGAACTTGCAACCATCACATATTTCAATGTACAAAGCTTTTTTCCCCAATATCTCACTGATACTGATAATGTATAATTATAAGGAATGTCATTAATTCTAAGAAAGATACATTTATTTATACCAAAGTAAAATTACCCAAGACAAGGAAAATCTTTACTGTTAAAGGAAACTAATATACATTTATTAATACTAGTGTCGCCATGCAATTTTATCGGTAAATAAATAGAATTGAGTCGATAAAGAAATTAAAGTTTGTCAATTAAATTATTTAAATTAATAATCAATATATAGGGTAAATTTTATAGCTAAATAAAGCAGTAAATTTTAAAAGTTGAAACAGTATACATATTATAATTTGATTGATAAACCCCATTTTTTTGCAGTCACCTACGAGTAAATACCCAAATTTATCATGTTATCGAGCCCCAAATAATGTTATGAATAATCATGTGATATCTTTTAATAACAAAAGATCAAGTAAAAAATAGAATTATATCTATTTTTTGTTATAACCTATTTTTATCACAATACTGTTCTTATTTTACATATTAATATCTAAGACTTTGTATATATAATATTTAATTATTGTCATAATAAATGTGTATTTTGCCTATATATTATGTAGGTAAAATATTATCTGCTTATATTAAAATACTAAACAAATAAAAAATTCTTATCACTTCCAAGTACATTCACACTCAAACCCTACCTGATCTCCAGCACCAACTTCCTCTTCATTCCTATTTTCATGCACCCCCGCAGCTATGTTCGGAGACTGCTGGTCGAGGGCCAGCATCACACTGCACGTCTTGTAATCGAAGCCTGGCCCAACATGCTTGTTTGTGATTATAGTGCTTAAATGACTTTATGGATAGAAGTGCATGACTAAATTATCCCTTTGAGAAGATTTTTTTATTATATAAATGTTGAAAATTATAGTGGGTTTGATTTCCAACCAGAAAAGATTATGTGATGATATGAGTGTTTTATGTATGATTATAAGTTGTTTAATATGTAACTTCAGTTATGACCGAATTAAATATTCAAGAGGTAATTAATACATAAAATAAAATTCAAATTGATATTATGATATTATCTTGAATATTTATTACCTTGTGAATATTTAAGAAGTACATAGCATTTTGATAAATAGTCATGCACCTTTATATTACTTATATAAAATACCATTATACACTTATATAAAATTAAAAATTAAGCCGTCAAAGTAGATGTATTCCCATTGTTTTACATGCAAATTCCAATCCAATCGAGGAACCAATAAGATTTTGAATTCCCAGAATGACCCAATAATATTGTGCAATTCTCAATACGAGTCAATACCTGATCTCCAGCACCAATATCAATTTCCTCTTTGTCCTCATATACCCCTTTAGCAATGTTCGGACTTTGTTCTTCGATAGCCAACAATAAATTTAGTGTACGCCAATCAAAACCTAGCATGTACGAAATAATTATTTTAACTGCTCTTAAACACTGAGGTCAAATACAAATTTTGAACACTGCTGTCTTGGTTTGGCCCGCAGCCAATTTACTATTTGTTTTGTTTTTTTTTCTAGACTCACCTTTGGAGGAATCGTCGTAGCCGATGTGCTGTACTGTTTCTCTGACAACTTTTTGATAGTCTACGTTCGCTTTCGACGTTATTTCACCGCATAAAAGGATCATTCCCGTCTTTGTAACGGTTTCTGTAAGCGAATATATACATTTGAATCACAAGAATAGTAACACGAGCACATATTACATGATAGCTATGATGATAATAGACTAAACTTACCGCAAGCTACTTTGGCATCGGGATCTTGTTTCAAATGTGCGTCAAGGATGGCATCGCTTATTTGATCACACATTTTATCTGGAAACATGTTGACAATTATTAACCTGTCACAATTGAATATGAACACAACATAAATTTGATTTTGTATGCAACCACGTGTTTTACCAATATCGTATTGATTGACCACTGATCGTAACAATCATGATGTAACCAAACATTACATTTGCATCACAATAAAAAGCACATGACGATGTTATGTTAAATGGAATATATTAAGTTTATCTGAGGTAGCACTACCACTGAGCAATAACAAAACTTTTTGTATTGAAGTAAAATCTACGCACATGTTAGGGGCGGCCATCTTTCATAGATGTGCCGTTCCCGTTGAAAACTAACCTGGATGACCCTCGCCGACGGACTCCGATGTGAATAGAAACAAAGATCCATCCTCCATGTCATAGCTGTGGCCATTTGTTTTAGCGTATCCATTCATTTTCGAAGTTTCCGGCATTCTGAATTTAGAGTTAGCTCACAAAAATAACACGACAATATCCTCACGAATTAATACTGTGGAAAAGAGGCCCGGCGCGAGTTACCGCTCTTATTTATAAGGTCGGTACGAAGGAATTGAGTTCCGTTTATTGTCCAATGGAGATTCGCCTCGAGTGACACTAGCAAGCAGCAGGCGGTCCACTATTGGTTATTATATTTTGTTTTGATTCTGAATCAACCCAAATAGAAATTTATAGTTCTCTATGGTAGATTATATGGGTAAAATTTACGCGCCAAATTTAAGTGTGAAAGAAATTTATTACGCGATAATTTAAATTAGTTTAAAAAATGTTTTTGTTAACAATATTTTTATGTTAAATATTTAAATAAATATTTGACATAATTTTTTTTTATTAATCTACAACTACAAAGTTTGATAAATATTGAAGATTTTTTTTATTTACCTTCGCAAATAATTTTTTTATGTTTAAAAAAAATATATTTCAATATTACTCGTAAAATTATGAAAGTTTAACCACACAAGTTCCACTGGACAGTGGAGTGAACACTTTGAAAACTGCTTACTAACTGACTGTAAGGCGTGCAACGTGTTTACTTAAAATATAATCGTATAAAATGTGCAGGTCATCATTAAGATGGAATAGTCTAAGAGCTTGTTATAGATTCAATCATATATTATGTTGCGATAGTAAACTTAATTACATGGTTTAAGTCACTAATAAAATAAATCGGTACTCCTTTAACATTGTAAGAGTAACAAATGAATGAAATTTATATATTTCGACGTCATACAATCTATAGCAATTTTACAAAAATTGGTTAAAGTAATTTCCATTAAATAATATGTTAATTTTTATTTAATATTTTTAGTTTGAATAACATAAAGTCTGTTGATTATTTTGGTCATACATGCATGAAGACATGTGACATAATCTATTAGTGGGGGCATTTGTTAACGTAATAGAACCAAAACCATGATTTTTAAATTTTAGTTTGTCTGTCTGTCGGCTTGTCAGTTCATCTGTGCCTTTTCGCACGTTGTTATCTCAATTGAGTTGAAAAAAAAATATTATACAGAAATTAACTCTTAATTATTTTAATAAAATTGGTTTATAAATAGAATAAGATTTAAAGTATGTTTATTGATTTGGCTGAAATTTTAGTTTTAGTTTATTCAATGTATGGATAATATTAAAGAACACAAAATATTAACAAGATCAATTTCAAGTAATACAATAGAAATGACTAGAGCAAATAGTATATATATATATATATATTATTTATTGTCCTTATACCGTATATAAAGAAGTGATATATATAGAAGTGAAATACAATCAATACAAGCCAATTCAGGCTTAGGACCGCGAATAATAATTAATTATTATAAACTATGTTATAAATAAATAAATTTAAAATGATGTTATAAAACTACGAAAGTAATTAAAATTAGTAAATAAATAATCGTGTAGTTTAAGCGAGCAATACCACGACTGGGTAGTTAGTATCAAGTATGTTGTAATATAAAATATATTTAACATAAGAAAGCTAAAAATCGTTTCAAGGTCTTAAACTATAAAAATTCTAAGATAGTAAAAAATTATGTATTAATAATTTAGTTTGGTATATGAAAACAGTAATAGATTATTTACAATTTTATGCTGTGAATAGTGATCGTAATGCTACAAATTAATGATTCAAAATTTTTCCTTTTCGTCAATAAATGGATTTTATAACAGTCAGTGCCAATAAATAAAATCGTTTTTTTAAAATTATTTTTAAATCTACAATGTTACAAAAGCTGTTGTTTACATACAATATACGGATTGATATTCAAAAACACGTTTAGTAAGTATAATTTAATAATTCTTATCATCACCCATGGTTTATAAAATTGTTTGTAGATTGATATATTTTTTTAAATAATTTCTCATTGTTTAGATAACACCTTTTAATGTGGTGAAACAAATGCCCGTAAAAAAATTAATAATATATAATTTTTTTATTATCAATTAAAATGTATAAATAAAAGAATAGTATAATTTTTTAAAAAAGAATTGTTAGTTTTTGAGCAATTTATATAAAGCAGACAATAGGTATACGGTTCTCGCATAAATTGCAAAAATTGAAAATCTTAATTACAAAATAATACATTTAAAAATATCTGCGTAAATACGAAGGCGTCTATTGTATTTGTATTGTATAAATATGTATAGGAATTCGTTTATATTATACGAAATAAGCAATAACAGGCATTTTTTTTATTCTGGTTTGTAAAATATTTAAAAAAATTGTTTGAATATTTATTTTTATTTATTTATTAACAGGTGTAATTCAGTTACAGATATTATGACATAGTCAAACGAGATCACAAATCAACATAGGAACCCTTATACCCCGTTCATAAGATTGGGTTACTCAGTCCACCCGCTCTATGTCCAGGATATATTTGAATATATGAATTTCTCTTCTCAGATTTATGCCTACACCAGAGCGAAGAAATGGAAATATTAAATATTCTATTTCCTCGAGCGGGGATCGAATCCTCAGTCGCGTTTACAGACACACGCTTGATTTTGTTTGTGCTTCATTGGACAATAGAACTAAATATATGATAAAGATTTTAGCTTGATATCTCCACGTGATCTCGAACTAAATGCTCTTGACAGTTTTTACTTCTTGAGGTACGGAACCCAAAAAAAAAACATTGTCAAATCCAAATCAGTGGCAAGCTCAAACCATTTTCAAAGGCCGTGATCGTCATACTTTGTTAAAACCGTCTCTAATATGTCATATTATCGTTACGTAACGGGTGACTAATTATAAATAAGATGACATCGTTTTTATAGTATACATATAGAGTAATGAATAAAAATATGTAACATACATTTAATGTTCTACTTATCATTTTCTACGAATATTGATAAACTTTCGACTTCAAATACCCTTGTTATTCTGATATTAAAAAAAAAAATTGTCGCTGATGTAATAGAACGATCAAAACGCAAATTGTTTTTATAACATTGTTTTTATAACTTCATTCGGAATTCCGATAATTTTAACACTAATAATTTAGTTAACATTGACGAATTATTTTGATTTTTACGCACTAATTGTAATTGTACGATTAAAAAAAAAATTTTTACTTGTGTCACGTTCGGTGTCACGCATCTCAGCACATCACTAAAGGTTTTTTTAACCATTTACCGGTAAAAATAACAAGAAAATTATTTCGTAATGAAATTTCTAAATATTTTTAATTTTATTTACCTCCACGCATATGTGGCAGGCAGAGGGAACCCCGTGGTAGCACGTTCTACGTACCATTTTACTTTCCACCTAATTTTCAAGACAATACGTTGAGTGGCCAACTTAGCTTTGTCTTTGTACCATGAATGCATGATGATATTAAGGAAAAAATTTCATTTTCTCTGTAGGACCAGTCCAGTGAAGCTGTCAAGACCAGTCCAGTGAACAGTCAACCGGAATAAAGTCCATTTGAAAAAAAATCCTCCGTAGGAAGTAAGAATTGAACACACGAAAAGCGATGTTACAATCAGACTCTGGCCGGCACAGAGGGCCTCTAAATATATCACGTACATGATAAAGTAAATATAGATAATAAATATCATACAAAAATAAATTAGAATGTTATCTTTTCTAACTAACTTCCGAGTGAGTATGTCATTTCTATAATAAGAAGTGCATATTGAAATAATTTATATCGAATTTTTTTTTTAGATAAAAATTACATTTTGCCTTTATGGGCGCTAAATTTTAAATCCTAACGACAAGCGTCAATTGTAAACTTATTTTATTATAGTGCTCGCAAGGTTTTTAAACAAAATAAAAATAAAAACAAAGTTCACATAAATTATATTCGTCTGATGGCGTCGTCGTAACAACAAATATCACGCAATATTCATAGCGAGTGTGCTATAACTTGCTGCACGTGATTCTCATACTAGCAAATTTCAACACGCGTTATTTTTCTCTTTTGTTATGTTGTGACTCTAAGATTATTACTTAATCTCTGGTCAAAGGTTGTTCGTAAGTGAGACTGATGTACGTAGATCGTTATAATTTTGTTTTGTATGATTATTTTGTATGTAATTTCCTTAATAAATGTAAAAAATAAAAAAATATATATGGCGCTAAATGCAGTGTAAGATGGATGTATCTACATAATTTTCCAAGGGACACCTTTGCTTTGCTTTGAACACTAAGATTTTTTTAAATTTTTATTTAATTTTATTTAATAGGAAGCAATATAATAATTCCTCGTTGAAATTTATCTAAACCAGTTTTTTAAATATATTATTATACAATGTTATTTAACGCAGCTGCCTTGCCCAAGTTACTCTTAGAAAAAGCGCTCTTTAAAAATATGCTTATTTTTATTCTGGTTTCTAGAATTGCACCTGCGTACTTCTAAACCTATTCTGTTATATTTATGTATAATTTTATGTAAGAAGCGAAGATCAAGTAAATCTCTACGATTAGTTAAAGAAAGGGCATTATAAAATTTTAAGTGATCGGAATACCTTTTTGTTAGTTTGAGCAAGTTTTTATATTGATTTTGAAGGGTTTAATTTTTTTTTTGTTAGTTAAATTTCTTTAGTACAGCACTATAGTATATATAATATTGGACACAACTCACCCAGCTCCCCATATTTCTACGCCCCTCAGTGTAAGGGTATGTCGGGCTGTATGTAGGTACTCTAATTTAAATTTGCAATGAACATCGTAACGTTTAGGTACCTATTATAGATATTTTTAGGTATAAGTAAAAAATATTCAGTTATCAGATTTATCTTTTTTATTTATTTTAATTATCACCGTTCTTCTGGAGTATTCGAGCCAAGCGCGAATTGGTCTCGCCCACCGCAGGTTCCGTACCAACCAGGCACTCCTTTTGCTTTAAATGAAGTACGTTTCTATTCTTTTAAATCTGTATATGAATATAAATTTCCAATTTTAGACTTTTCCAACCTTTTTGCCAAATTTCATAGTTTTGTGTCTACGGAAAATACCCCACAGAGTTTGATTACGTGGTTAATGAAGTTGACTAACTTAAGTATACACTCATTTTGTGACGAATGATCCTGTATTGTGAATTCTAACTTCGTTTCAAATTCATATCTACAGGTCCAAGGGAGAATCTACGGGTTTCATGATGCGACGAATAACATGCTTAATGCAAAAACACAAAAACGATGCATAAATGTTCATATTTTATAAACTTTTTTTTCGATTGCCTTGACTAACAGAAGCATAATTTTCTGTGTTCCAAGTCAGTCCATTGGTCATTAAGATCTACGTTCGGTACACATTTGATAATATTTTTAGCTATATATCTCCACGTAATCTCGAGATAAATGATCTTGACAAACGACGTCAAGGTGATCTTAAAAGGGTTTCATCGTTTCCTCTCATTTTTGAGACACGGAACCCCAAAATGCATAATAACTCAACATATTTTTTAAATAACTAGATAAGCTTCACTGGAGTTAACCAGTCAACTATCTTAAAGGAAGGCTAAAAGTTATCGCCGAACACTTAATGACTATCATACATTTTTATAAGCAATCGTCTCAATTTATAAATTATTGTTAACGACTATTTAATGAAGATAGTAATGTCAAGTGTGCAACTGTCAACAAATGCACGTTTCTTTCTTCACTTTATTCAAATGAAGAAATTACATCTTTGCATTGAATTTAATTAAATACACATTATTAGAGCGCACCCAGAAATGTCGATAAAAATGTAACATCAGAGGAATGACGCTTGGGTGGGACGAGCTTGGGTGTGAATCAGCGATTTGGTGTGAAGTTCTGCTCTGCAGACGACACCCTGTTTCTTCAAGGCTAACCTGATCTGGCTGTCTAGATAATCGTGTTACTTACTGTCACTCGAAACATTAACACGAACGAACACGAAACACAAATCGTCGAATAACTTTAGTGCTATAGCGAGTGATACCTACTACCACAAATTCTCTGGAATTCCCTAACTTGACAGTTTTGCAAGAAGTGCCCCTCATCACACTCAATCAAACGCCTTCGCCATCTCCAGACTAACTGCAAGGCTCTCTTCCTTACTTTCATTAAATCGGTAACGAAGAGGAGCCAGGAGATAGCTTTCCTTGTCGCTCAATCAAGCTTCAACTTTATAATATTGATATATAATAGATAAAACATTAGTTCACATGATGTATCACTCTGACGTAGCTGTTTATCTCTATCTAGTAGAGTATGAAATTACTCGTATGTTGTGCATATTTTGAACTATTAGAGAGGATGAAAAACAACAGTTTATATGTTTATATATATATGTATATGATATGTAATATTATAGTTATTGTTTTTAATTATTACATTACAGATAGTATATCTTAAACACTCGATAAAGAAATGAAAATATTTACATATATCAAGAAAGTAAATATAAGCAGAGCTCTATCATAATATTTCGACATTCTCTTTTTTCTGTTTTTTTTGTTACATTTTGAGTGTTTGCGTGAAAAGGTACCGTTACCTTAACAAAAATTAACTGACAAATATAAATATTGCTCTGATTGGTGGATTTTGAGCAATCTTGTCTAAGTCTTCCATATGAAGCATACTGCATATCCCGATAGCAATAACAATAATATATAAGTACCTACTTATTAAATGAAAGTAGATACTTATATTACCAAAGAGGGGCCAGACAGGTTATTTTCTTGATTAAATAAATTTGTTTACCTCGACGTATCTTTCGCGTGGATCAACGGAGAACATCTTATTTTTAATCACAATGGGTTTCCCTATTATATGTGTACACGTAAATACATAATGAATATGTAGAATAAAATATATTTATGTGTTGCTCCACTTTTCACCTCATAGTGAAGGGAATGTGGAAAAACTGAAACTGATAACTGCGCTTTGTCGGTTGTTTCCGAGCCGTCCAATCGCGGACAGTCTCCAAGAGTCGAAGGGCGAGAGTTCAAATTCCGCCACGTTCTGATTTTTTTCTACGTATTGTAAATAAGTTTTAGAATATATTTATAGAATATTTTGATACACTATTGGTAATCTTGCAACTATATTATCAACTTGTTATAGGTGTAAATATTGCAGTGAATTTAGTCAGATAACGAGACAAGACAAGACAGAGACTACTTGAAATAAAATAAAGATTTCCCACTAGTGAAAATCGAACTCACGCTAACCGCGTTCATAGTGGGTCACTGTACCGCTGAGCTACGACGGCCTCATTCAATCAGCGCATTAAATTTGACTCTAATATAGTCACCAGAACCTTATTAACTATCAAGTAAAGACATCTTTAAATAATAAGTAATAAATATATATTTAATAACTCGGATATTGGACGCCAATAATAGGGTCAATTTCATCACTATCTTCGTAATACGTTGCTTGTCATATTTACAATAAAATCGTTGATGCATTCATTTGTAGTTATACTAATATTCATTATGATAAAATAACGACAGTCATCTTCACGCAGTTTATTGACTATTTATTAGAGATGAGTCATGTAATTCCATGACTAGTGCACTAAAAAAGGGGAGCAGGGTGGAGAAATATGCCATAAGTTATTTCTGGTTGACTTGCAAGCGAAGCTAAGCGAATAAAGTATTTATCTATTCTAAAAGTTACTCCATTTTTTTTCTTTTCCTGAGGTGACACCGGTACTATCGCGTGTATTTAGACGCTCTGACTTTTGGCGTTGGCGTACTTTATTCAATGTTAAATGGCTTATTCGGAGGACAAACGATTGATCAAAGACTGTAAATATAGCTTCCCCATGGTCGCCATACTCAACCAGTAACCTTTCAGTTTACCTAACTCGCTCTTTGTTAGACTTAAAGCTTTCCTACTTGCCGAGAATTTATGTAAGTGGAATGCCAACTTTCTTTCAGGGTGCAGTGCCAATGTTGCCGTTGATGATTTCTGTTCCCAATACATTCTGATGAACGCAGGCGTCCCCCAAGACTGAATGCTGTCCTCTACATTGTTTCTTCTGACCAAAAATGACATTTTCGAGGAGTATATTCCAACCACGCAGGTTTTTCTCTGGAACCCGTTGGAAATATTTAGAACCCAATAATCTCTAAAAGACACTTTGGCTTTGCGTAAAGAGGTTTGCTGCTGCCCTCTCTACCAGATTTATCATGTGATGTGTTCCTTTCTATCCAATTTTCTACCGGCAGTGTGTCATAAGCTCAAAAATCATCTTCATCATAATAACCACCACTATTGTGCTGTTTCATAGGAACTTTCTTACACGGACTACACTACTGTGGAATAGATGTGTGGATGTTTCCAAATCGATACATGGGTTAAAAGCGCGTCTGTATCCGCTTTTAAGGCCAGGATTGCACCTGTAGCTGGTGTTATACCGGGTCGCGACTCGTGATTGGCGGTCATTGCATTCACCTTTTCCATAAAAGAAAAACACCACCAAGAAATATGAACAAATTTTTCACGGAATAACTCTTTAAGAAATTTTATAAAACTAACACGGCCATGTTATTCTATATAATATATATGGTAACAAATTCAAATTGTTTCATCACATTTATTGATCGCTTATACTAAATTTCATTTAAATTGTTTGGTAAATCATAATATGTAAAAAAAAATACAAATCATCTGCTCATTCATATTCTCGTTTTTGTGATAATGGCATACGGAGTAATACATATGTCATAGTACTATATAGTAGATATAATACGTATATTTTATCTTATATTTGCCAAGCGTTTGATGTATACGTTGAAAGTTATGTTTACAAATTCCATCCACGTGGCATAAATAAACAACAGATGCCAAGTTATACAATAAAATATAATATTTTAATTGGAATAAGTAGCGACTATTACTGTGTGTAGTGTAGTATGCTCCTAACGATTTAAAAGGTCAACATATCTAAGTCTTTAGTGATCGACACGTGTCTACGCTTATCAATAAAACTTACATCCTCTAAGGAAATCTATGATTATATTAATTATTAGAAAGAGATGTCACATCCCCCATGTTTTGGCGTAATTGTATTTAAATATAATATAATAAGAATCCCTTTGGGCAACTTGATCGTTGTTTTTTTTATTTGAAAAAGATTATTACATTTAAGGCAATATAAATTGATGTATGATAATAAAAATATTGTTATTGCTTTATTTTCTTTATATTTCTATTTACCGCAACTTGCAAGTAAAGAAGAGAAAATCGTTTCACGCTTCACCTATTTTCCCATTATCTGTTCACGTATATTGAGTCTACATCAACGTCTACGTGAATACATCTATTTAAATACAAGAAATATCGAGACATTAAATACTTATGATTAAATACATTACACAACTCCCTGTACTGGAGAATTCGATATCAAACCCGTGACCTCCGTAGTAGCCACAATTACTTTATACCACTTGCTTATCACTAATCTCACCCACCACATATTTCTCCTTAAAATATTAACCATATTTGTTTTTAATAAAAATAATGACAGTTTAAAAATTATAATAATAATATGACATATTGTATGTACATAGATTATTTATATATACATAGACTAAGAGACAACAGATACACTACTATGGCGCAGTAGTTCAATTTTTGACTGTAAAAGCAATCGTTTTGAGTTCGACTCTATTCATAAATATTAAATTATAATTATTTTCATTTCTCTGGCTTGCTGAAAAAGAGCGCGGCACCGAAATTTGGCAAAAAGCGCCAAAGTCTTGATATTTGCAGCTGCCTACTTATTATTTTACCTAACAATTTAAATTCAAATTCGATTTAACATGATATGAACATAAAAATGTCTCGGCTATTAGGCGGTTACATGGTATGTTAATGCTAGGTTCCCTCTGCCCTTCTATTTGTGGGATACAGTATGAAAGTAGAAAATAAATACATTTGTATTGTTATAACTTGAAAAGTTTAAGTTTAAAAGATAACGCCACAAATAGGAACACACGCGCATATCGTTGTTTATCAAGAGAGAATATCAAAAATATAGCTCTATTCAATTGTAAAAGAAGTCAGATGAAACATAAAGGAATTGTATTTTAAAATATCTATATTTAAAATAACCGCTGCAATGCGTACATTTAAGTGTTTCATATTTAAATACAGAATTATTATATAGTTATTTTATTTATAATTTTTTAATGTTTTTTATTATTTTTTATTTTCTGATTGTGCTGACTTGGAATCTTGATTATTTTGTGCTCCAAGTCTATAGAAATAGATATAATAGAAAAAGATATGGAAATGTAAATGGCGTGACCCAAAGTTCAAGCAAACGAAAATGCAAGCAAAATATAGAATATGATATTTTCATACTTTTTATAGTTATGTATTAATATTATTTATTATGTAACGCGATGGCTGTGGGTTCGATTCCCACTCGAGGAAGTGAAATATTTATTTAAGTTTATATTTCCATTTTCTTCACTTTGGTGTCGAGTCAAACCGCGGCGTTGAGTTCTGCCACTCAACACGCAATGTCTCCAAAATTCGACAGAAAGTGGGGAACGGAGTGTCTTAACACCTCGCCGACGTCGATGAATTAAAAAAAAAAATTACAGTAAGAAATACATTTCTATTTGCACTCGGCCTAAATCCACCAACTATAACAAACAAACAGTTCAATTTTCATTAAAATAACTATTTCTAGAGACGGTATTATTTTCTTTTAATGTTTAATCTCTACGGACATATTTATTGTCTTTTTCCGCGTCGGTAAGACTAAAAGAGACTAAAGATCTCTGTTTAAAATATATATATATATATTTTATACTTTTTACTCGTTTGTTTAGAATTATTGACATTATTAATATAAATGAATTTAACAATTTGATTTGAGCAATCTGTAGGTGGAATTTTTGATAACAAAATATAATAATTTTCGAATCACGGCCTGTTTCATGATGTTAATCTAAGATAACAATAGATTGTAGACGATAATTTGTAAACAGTCGTTTATACAATTGTGTCTTTGGATACGGCAAATAATTTCAATGATGAAGACAATCGACAAAGGCTGTTATGGTCTCTGTACTGAGTGGAATGTCTGACGGCTTCTTTGTATCTATTCACCACCTAGTCACCCTACGTTACCGACTTGGACTGGGATTTAATCTATTTTTCTAAATTTTCTATCCCTTTAAGTTTAGTATTTCAATAATGTTTTTTTTGTGTCGTGCCAAAGTGATATACGATGTGGGTGATGAATAAGACGTTTTTAATTGCATACATTGGTTGCGTTTGGACTGTATGTAACGCTCAGGTTAGTATTATTCCTAGGGAAAACACTAAATTATTTGTATATATCCAGATTATGTCTTTTTAAACTATTTTTCAATTAATTAATTTCAATCAATTTCAATTTTCAAAGGTATGATACTCTAGTAGAGTATTATATTCCAATAAATAGTCCAAAGATAGAGATAAAAATTCAATAGTCCATATAAAAATTCAATATTTGTCATGTGTAGTGTATGTGTGTGTCATGTGTATAAATTATTAAGTTATTAAAAAATCGGCGGAAAGTCTGAAACAGAGTGTGCTAACACTATGTTCCCTCTGCCCACCCTGCCCACTGAAATAACGTAATTTTTCACCATATAGTTTTACTACTTAGAGGAATTATTTTCCTTACCCCGCTCGCTGTGATAAGACATAATATGGCGTTGAGTTGCGCCACTCAACACACAATGTCCTTAATTCAGGGTGAAAAGAGCGCAGTGTTTTAATACTTGGTAACTCGACAAATATAAACGAAAGTTGTACAAGTCTTGGTCTTGGTTTTAGATTCAGTAAAGCAGATATTTAAACAGATATTTAATTTGTGTGTGTAAATAGATACATTAGATACTTATTAAGTTACTTCCTAAGGATTTATTTCTCAACGGGATCAATCCAATCAAAGATGATCTGCACATGTGGCAGCAGTACCAACGGAATCCTCGAGTGGCTAACGCTAATGGCCTTGCATGTGAAAGGCCTAATATCTACATTTGTGAGGTATATTTTTATTATTGTAGATTCCTTTAGAAAAAAATCTGATAATTATATAATTTCATTATCACGCTGTATCCTGCTCATGGCCTCTACCTATCCTGGTAGAGGGAATTCTCGAGACATTGTGAACGCCTCACGATTATCAGAACTCAATGCCGGGCTTTGCCTTGTTACCAGAGCGAGAAAATGAAAATATTAAGTATCCTTATTCTCAAATAAAATGCTTATAAGTTGTGCTTTTTACAATTTTATGTACAACCCTGAAGCATGGTTATTTAAGGTTGGTATTTCTTGGTTACCCTCACTATGATTATTTCAGCTCGATTCAACTTAATTTTAAATGTTGATTATTATTATATCAACAAAAATATCAAAGAGAATATACTAATTGACTTGTCCCTGATGATGATTTATTTACCGTGAAGATCGTTATCCTAATATATTTTATTAATACGTATTATAAATTAATAATAGAGGCCGTCGTGGCGGAGTGGCACAAGGGTGTGACTGTAACGCGACGGTTGTGGGTTCGATTCTCATTCGAGGAAGTGAGATATTTATTTACGTTTATATTTCCCTTTTTTTTCGCTCTGATGTCGGGGCAAAGCGCGGCGTTGAGTTCTGCCACTCAACACGCAATACCTCCCGAATCCGGCACAAAGTGGGGAACGGAGTGTCTTAAATCCGAGATTCCCTCTGCCTATCCTGCTGTGTGCGGGATACAGCGTGAAGCTAAAAAAAAAATTATATGTCTGAAATAGATAAAAAATTCACTATATACTTTATAGGAACCACCAGACGCTATTCCAATAGATACAGGAAGAGAATGTAACTTTCGAAACGTGTGGTACCACGAGCAAGTATTCAAGTGGGTTGCAGGAAGGGGCTGCCTGCTTTATACTCCAGATTTTCTCTACGTCAATGGATCAAACTCTATCAATTTAAGTATAGGATGCGTGTACAGAGGTCTCTTTGCGCCGTGCTTGGAAATTGTAGGTATTTGAATAAATATTTTAATATATTGTAATGGGTCATTCCAAACGATTCCAACTATCTTATACCTGCCTTATACTTATCGCCACGAGGCCATGGCGTCGGCACAAGCGTGCGACTATATACTCGACGGTTGTGGGTTCGAGTCTCACTCGGAGAATGAAATTTAATAAAAAATATTATAAGTATTTCATACATAATTTGTAAATATCGTGTCTTTATTATATATTTTGTATCGTTGTCGTTAAGTAAGGAATCTTCATAAAATAGACTTAGATTTGTACTTGAAAAGAATCACACGAAGAATCTTTATATTAAACTTCCAAAGATTTCTTTAACACGCTGATAAGATTGAATTTGACACAATCCTTAACTTTAATGTTTATTGTATTATTTATTTTTCGTTGCGAATTCAACTACATTAACTAGAATTAAAATGTGTCCTATATACATAACGTCTTTCTCTCAAAATAGACCATCAAAACAAATTTTTTCAATTCAAAACAGTAACAGTTCCTGAGATTACTGCGTTCAATAAATAAACTCTTTAATTTAATAATATCAGTGTACATATAGGTATATATTATGGATTTATTTGTATTACATAGATTGAGTTAAACAATATTTTTATTATTATGAAATTGTTTAATGTTAAGCGATAACAAATTAACAAAAATATAAAACGTAAATAAACGCTATCGCTACTCAGTTAGGACGTGCGAACTTACACGGAAAATATTATCATTTTCAAATTTACTTAAATATGTTAAGCCAGTAAACTATTTAAAAAAATAATAGCACCAGTAAACGATATTAAAAAAAAACCTATTATAACTAAATAAATATGGCTTTATAATATATAATTTATATTATTGAATTATTCTAGACGCACGTTATTCTGAGATTGTTATAATGATTGAAGTATGTTGTTAATATAATTTACAAAATTACGTTAATTAAGTTAAATTATAAAAAAATAAAAAATACAATGATATCACAAATATACCTGTATATTTTTTGAATTTTTTATATTGTTATAAATACTCCAAAAAAAAAAGATATTTTCAAACGTTTTTGCACATTAATTTAATTTATCAGGGTTAAATAAGTGTGTATATAGTTTATTATTAGACTTTGTTACTTGGAATGGAATAGGCACAGCATTTATATCTCTTCTGTCAGTTTGTTAATCGTCTCTTTAACTGTATGCTTTTTCCCACAGCTAGCAAGGTAGGCTGGGGGAACCTCGTCTTAATATACCCCGTTAACAGTTTTCCCCACACTATTCTTAGATTCATCATCGCGAAGCCAGGGAAACCAGGGAAAATGAAAATTAAAGAAAGGAAAATGTTAATTATATATTGAGGCCAGTCGTAGGCGTCACACGGTGACACAAAGTGTGGTTAGAAACTGATGTTTCAAACTTCATCAGAACTGAAGACTGGCCGTCATCTGCTCCTGATCTTAATCAGCCGGATTACGATTTATGGTCAATTTTAGAAGGCTTGTCTAAAACTCGTGTAATAGTAATAAATGTTACAATAAAATAATGTTGTTTTTCTTTCTAATAATCTTTAAGACTAAGTATGTGTACTAAATGTAACTACATATATATTCTAGGTGAAAGATGATGGTACCTGCGGTTGTTATCCATTCGATCCAGCATTTGAGGAAGTGGCAAGTACGATACGCAGTGCAATGGTACCATCAGCTCACTCGAGATGGGAATCTTGCTACAACGCTGCAAGTAGCTGCTGTAATCAATACATGGATGATTATAATAAATATGGTAAACGTTATTTTTGTACATTTAAATAATATATGTATGTATATATATTATTTACATGCGACCTGCTAGCACAAAAAAAAAAACAGACAAACCGAAAAACAAACAAAAAAATATAAATCATTCTTTCAGGATCTATTACATTAATAAATACTCTCAAAAATAGATAATGCATAATATATAATCCTTGTACAGACAGGAAAAATATTATATATCTATAAGAAGATATATTTTGTTTATATTTCACATTTAAATACATGTGATAAAATTTCCTCTCTTCCTCTTCTTCCTTACATAGATGACGAGTGTTCTCCAACATTCGACGGATGGACGTGCTGGGAGCCGCAGCCCAACGGGACTGTGGCTAGTTCTGTGTGCCCTGAGTTTGCGTATTCTAATGCGGGACCTTTATGTAACCGTGAGTTTTATTATTACTTAAAAAGTAAAATTTAAGAATTTACTAAAAGTTTTATTTCTTTGTTTTAAAATAACTAGTGATACTTAAAATATGTTTAATATATGTACTTAACGGAACGTTTTCAAGGCAATTCAACCAATGTTGAAAAATCTGTGTGGGGAAGGAGTGTCCTGGTAATAGGCACCAGATTGACGCCCTTCTACGTGCAGCTCGCTAAATTAATCCTTAATCAATATATTATATTACATTACATGAAGTCCAAATATTAATAATTTTCAACTGGACTGATATCATATAATTACAATCACACAAACAGTTTTCTTTGATGTTATTAATCGGTTCCTATACAAGTGTATTATCAAAATAAATATCGTAATTATCTATAAATTAGTGACTGATTGTTCCTAAAGAATTTTATTATTAATTTAACATCGAGAATCAATAACCACGGCGTACACTTGCTGAGTCATATTTATGTTGTTTATTATCTACCCTAGATAGAGTATATTTGGTGTTATGATTATTCATCACCCCATGTGAAGATTGAACCCATAACCATCATTTCCACCATTTACAATCAAATGTTCTCGCGATTGATATCCCACGTTGGCCTCGATGGTCTGTATCATAAATAATATAAGACACATTACAGACTATAGTACTAAGCAATGCCATCCAAACGCCACCTGGGAGCTACAAACGGACTACAGCACGTGTAGCATAACGCCGCGGCTCGTCGCCCGGTACCGCTTCCACATCGCCATGCTGGCGCTGTCCACTGTCGCCTGCGTGCCTGCCGTCTGTATTTTTTTATTTTACAAAAGGTTGAGGGTCACTCGTGTGTCGTTGCACAGGAATCTGTTGATCGCCATCATCGTGAGGAATATCCTGGTTATGATTAGTAGGAATGAGGTAAGTAATCATTGAAGTATAATGACAAAAAAAATTATTTAACTTTTGATTTGAGAGATTTACAGACTAAAAACAGAATAAAACTTTAATTTAATTAGACGATTTCTAATACAATTCCATAGAAACAAAATAGAAAATAAATCACAATAAGATATTTTATTTAGTATAAGACTAACAAATGTCAATCCCCCATTACTTCCCAGATATACATAGACGAATTAACAAACACGAGTGACACAGCGATGTCCACACACGGGGTGGCGTGTCGCATGCTGGCTATAGCCGAGCGCACCGCCGCCAACGCCGTGTTCGTGTGCATGCTCGTTGAAGGAGTATACTTGCATAGACTCATTGTAGCGGTTTTTAGAACCAAGTTAAATATAAAATGGCTTTATGGTGTCGGGGCAGGTATGTGTTAAGTTGCTGTTTGTTAATTAAGTCAGCTTCACGCTTTATCCCGCGCACTGCCGGGTAGGCAGAGAGAATCGAGGGTTAAGACACTCCATTCCCCATTTTTTGCCATTACTTATTCGAGGGAATTTGTTGAGTGGTGGGCTCAATACGCAATGCCTCGAAAACTCAATGCTGGACTTTTGCCTTGGTGCCAGAGCGAAGAACTGCAAATATTAATAAATAATATTATATATAATAATATTTATTATATATATATATATTGAGACTTAATAGCAAAATTCACACATGAGAAACTAGATATTAATATTTTTAAAAAAATTTTAAAGATTTTACTATAGTAAAAAACATAATAGTAGAGTTAGATGTATACGGCGTTAAAAGAAAGACTTTTTTTACTCTGCGTCTAATCTACCGACCAGTACCAGTGATCGCTCGCTCTATCAGTACAAGGGGCGCTAGATGTTCCCAGCTCGTTCATACTTGTGGTCAATACTATTCTGTTTATTGATGCCTTAAGAGTATTGTTGATTAATTTAACTAATATATCATACAGTGGTCACCATAGCGCCAGTGGTTGCGTGGTCAGTCTCCATGGCGTTATTAGACGACCACTCGTGCTGGGCGGTGTACACCACCCCCCATCTGCAGTGGGCGTTGGACGCGCCCCGACTGTTCATACTCGTGGTCAATACTGTTTTGTTTATTGATGTATTGAGAGTGTTGCTGACTAAGATAAGGAACTCGGAGAATGCTAATCAGTTGTAAGTACTTCTTATTTATTTATATTGTATTAATTATAGGTACAGATTGTTATAATTATAGACTCTGTGGTCATTTAAATTTAGCAAATAAATGAGCCGCTGTCGTATTTTTTGAATAAAATATATATACATACGCTTGAACTAAGCCATTTATTCTGAATCAACTGGAAAATATTGTAACTCATGCAATGATAGATGTTAAGACATTTTATTAAATAAAAATGTAGATGTAGTAAACCCGAGCAGGGTTTATTTCAAAGCGAGTTTGTTTAAATATCATATTTTTTAAATTCACGCTGTATTCTACATATAACCAGGCAGGAAAAGGGTATACCCAGTATTGAGAGACTTCGTTCTCCACTGTCCGCAGAATTTTCGAGATATTGCGTATATTAATGGAACTCAACGCCGCGCTTTGTCTTGTTAGCAGAGCGACGAAATAAAAATATTACATAATGCATTTCATCGAGTGGTAATGAAACCTACAACTGTCGCGGTTACACTACTGAGTCTACTGAGTCTACGCTCTGTCTATCGCTATCTGCCCCACGACTGCTAAGTATTGATTTTGTAAATTTAATCTAAATCATGTATTTTCAGGAGCACAGCAAAAGCTACGCTGTTTTTAATGCCGATATTCGGCACGCAATTCATATTTACGGCCATACGCCCCAACACCACTAACTGTGTGTGGGAACAGACGTACTATTTCATAGCCTACGTCCTGGAAGGCTTGCAAGGCTTTGTGGTAGCGATGCTTTATTGCTATATTAATAAGGAGGTAATATGTTGAAAGACCCGTTTATATAGCTTTTTGTGTTTTTCATTTAAAGTATACTTAGGTAGGTTATGTATCAATACCAAGAGAAGATACGAATAGAAGTTAATTTTCGAAAGAAATATTTTCAAGTTTTGTAAATATTATAGTGCTTATAACCAAACTTTATATTATAATATTTATAAAGAGGTTGCTTAGGCATTTATGGCAGGATATTTAAATATCTTCCAGAAATTGATCTCCCATATCGGTCTTTATTTCTTTTCTTGATAAGGCAAATCAAAAATAAATAATTAAGCTAATTATTTGTTAACTGATATAAAATTCAAATGTTTACAATTAATTATAAATATTTTTTTTAATTTAATAATTACAAGTAACCAAAACACTTGCAGGTCCGGACATTAATCAAAGCAACGTACAGGAAAACGGAAGACGCCTTCACCTCTCGCATAAGAAGCAATTACCCCCGGATGAGCATAGACCCGATCTCCGACAGACGATTCACTTACAGTACTAACGTTAACTCCCAAAGTGACGACAAACACCAATATACTAACATGGCGCCCAAATTACACGTTGCCGAAATAATATCGATACAAGCGACTGAGAGATTGGCAGAAATATTAGATCCAGTTTACGAAACTATAGACTATGGTGTAGTTAACCAAAGCTATAATAATTTCGATAGGGAATCGCAGAGGCAAGATGTAAACGTCGACGAATATTACGGTTTTACTAAAGCTTCTAGCGTTTCCATCGGATGCCCTGATTGGATACAGAGCACACCAGAAAGTATCTACAATAGCTCGTTTAATGATAATCCGAATGATACTAATGATGGAACTAGAAATATTAATGATAATAACAAATTGGATAATGATTACGATGTCTCTATAGAAGCAATCAGTTTGTCTGATGAGAACGAGTATGTAGACGACACGATGCTTGACGAAATTTTGCAATACATTGATACTAACAAAGAAGTGGAGCTGAATCCTGATCTTCTATCACCGAACAGATCCGAGGGCGATAAAATTGTATTTGTAGATAAGTGAATAAATAAATTATTAATTTAAATATGTTTTTTTTTGTTTGCACTATAACTATATTACGTGGATTCACTTCTTGTATTTTTATTTAGTAATATACCTACTTTTTTCTTGATACTCTAGGAATTATGGAAATCACTTGTAAGCGACTTTATTACCATATTACACTGGAAATATTAGTAGCGTGTTGGTTTTGGTTGGTCGGTCTCTTCTAATGTAATGACGGAAATAAATCCTCAAATAACATAATAAATATTACACATTGTGGCTTTTTTTATTACAATCATCAATAATACGGCTGAATATTTTAATTCCTTTTATAAATTACTAGCTGACCTGGAAGGCTTCGCCCGCTTGAATTATGCGAATATTTATTAAACATGTTTATAAAATTATTCTCAATTTGGGGTCGAATTCTAAAAAACCATGTTCAATGAAATATTTTCTAAGAGTCTAAATTTCAAATTTTATTAAAATTGGTGGCGATTTAAAGATTTTTCCATACACACTGTCAACCCCCCTTTCAACACTTCAGGGTTAAAATTTTTCAAAATCCCTTCTTAGTATTCATCTGTCCAAATATCACGTTTTTACGATCAGCGATTACGGCTGTGCGTGTATCTTATCTCAGTTAGTGACATCACAAACATCTCCTTTTATATATAATAATATATATTATATAGATTTATACAAAAGTCGAATTTTCAAATAATTAATTTCAAACAATTGGAAAATGTATTGAATAAATAAAAATTATAAAAGAACATATAGTTAATATTTTGAAAAATTTTCTACAATTCCAATATAAATACACTATGAAGGATTTTAGCAATCAGGCTGCTATATGGGCAAATAATTTATCTTACTTTTAAGATAGTAATATGTATTTATCTAATTTCGATTCAAGTTAGACATTTTCGTAATACACTTTACCAAATGTGTTGCAAACTAAACCGTATGTAACGTATGAGAGTTAATTGACTTCGCTCAAATTCTAGACCCTTTCGAAGTTGACTCACAAAAGTGAACGTGACCGCCGCGCACGCGCACTCTTCGGTGAAACTTTGAGAGATTCAAAAAAATATAATATACAGCTTTTAAATATTATCGTTTTCGACTAAAATCTGAGTGACCGATTAAACAAACAGAACTTAAGTTACTTGATATTTTAAAAAAATACTACATATACTATATTATACTACCGTGACAATTTTTGGGACGATTCGTAGAATTTAGATATAAATTCTTCTATTATAATTAAAAATCCTACTATTAACTTGAGTGAAAAAAAAAAATAAATAAGATGTACAGTAAATTACAAATCAGTATATTTACAATATTATCGCTAATTTTAAGTGTAATTAGTTTCCCCGACGGGGCGCCGGTGGACGCGTGTGTGAAGGACCGCGCCAACCAGCCCAACCACGGCCAGCACAGGACGCAGCCGCTGTCGACCTTGCCATATAGGATACTGGCGTCGTCTTCTTACTATGGACCTAATTCTATGATTACAGGTTGGTTATGATTACCATTACACTTAAATATTAATTAAAATCAGCTTCACACTGTATCCCGCACACAGCAGGGTAGGCAGAGGAAACTCAGTGCTAAGGACACCGTTCCCCACTATAAGTTGAATTTTTTGAGGTATTGGGTGTTGCGTGGCGGACTTCAACTCAGAGCTTTTGTCTTGACGCCAGAGGAAAGTAATGAAATTATTAAGAAATATTAATGAAGTCCTTCTAGTGAGGATCGAACCCACAGCTAACCGCGTTACAATCGCAGTCTTGCGCCCCTGGCCCCTGAACCACGACGGTCTTAATGACCGTAAAGTAAAAATAAATTTAAGTAGGTACAATCGATATCAAATTTTTTTTAGCTTCACGCTGTATCCCGCACATAGCAGGGTATGCAGAATTAACCTCGGTGTTAAGACACCCCGTTCCCCACTGTCTGCCGAATTCTGGAGGCATTGCGTGTTGAGTGGCAGAACTCAAGGCCGCGCTTTGCCTCGACACCAGAGCGAAGAAAAATGGCAATATAAACGTAAACAAATATTTCACTTCTTCGAGTGAGAATCGAACCCACAACCGTCGCGTTTACGGGCGGCACCCTTGACCACTGCGCCACGACAGCCTCATTATATCAAATAGGATAATTAAATGCGTAAAAATATAATATACTTTAAAAATATTGAAACTCCAACTTAAATAAATATAAATTTACATTCATTGTTAAAAAATTTCGATGCAGAATTCAGATTTATCACAATAATATTTATTTACCATCAATTCCCATTCGGAGCTAAAAGCTTAGAGTTTAAACCAAACAAACATCGCATCCTCGGCATGATTAAAAAAAAAAGAGACGTTGAATAACACACATAATACAAAATAATTAAATACAAAGTAAAATTATATCCTACTAGCGTGAGAGAAACCTATAAAGAATACTATTGTATAAGATTTTTGTACAAAAACAACATACATTTTACATATTGTTAATAGAAATATCTGATTTCTTACATAAAATACAATGAAGTTACATTTCAATGGGGTAATTAACTTAAGATAAAAAAAAAATAACCAATTTAGAATACAATAGAATTTAGTCTCTTATGTTCACATTGCACAATTTTTGAATGTCGGTTGAAATTTTGGCTTGAATGTTGATAAAGCTCATTGAAAATGTATAATCTGATTCATATATTATGTAATATTTTTCTAAAACCTTTGTAGAGGTCGTTGTGGCGCAGCGGCGCAAGGCGGCGCAAGGGTGTGACTGTAACGCGAAGGTTGTGGGCTCGATCCCCACTCGAGGAAGTGAAAAAGTTATTTTGCGGGCGTTACGCATTCATTTTGTATGAAATAAACGACAAACATAAGTTTGTAATGATTTTATTTCTATGAAATATTTATAAATTTGACTTTTCGTATTTTTTTTTTCTTTATTTTTCACTTTGCGCCAAATTTCATAAAATAAGTCCACGGGACCGCACGAGTATCCAATAAAATAATATACAAACGGACAGCGGACAATAATGTGATATTATTAAGATTCCGTTTGTACCTTTTAAGTTACGGTACCCTAAAAAGTTATCAATTTAGTTTATTTTAGTTACGCAACTGTGATGGCGATATGTATGGACTTGTAAGTTGTAGGTCACGCACTTATAGCAACCGTTCTCTTGACCAGCTCACGTGAGATTCCTATAACTATACCATAACTAAGATTACTTACATCTATTAATGTTTTAGAGGCCGTAGTGGTGCAGGTGCATGTGTGATTTTATCGTGACGGTTATAGCTTCGACTCCCGCTCGGGGGTATAAATGATTATTTATACCCCGATATTATTTACACTAATATCTTATAATATTTACACTAATTTTATATATTTCAGTACACGTAGACGGCTTGGAGCCCTTCAAAGGTTTCTTCCTCCAAGCACGTTCAATAGAGACCAACCAGTGGATAGGTTCCTGGGAGGTGACCCCAAATACGACACTCATACCGGAGTGCTCCGCCATCACTCACGCAGACCCGAAGGAGAAAATAAGGGGAACATTCGTATGGAAAGCACCGAACAGTCAACAGGGACGTGTGTATTTTACGTAAGTATAGCGGAAAACAATCCATTTTATACAAAAATGTGGTAATCATGGGCATCAAATTTGTCCCGAAAAATTAAAAAAAAAACAACGTTTAGACGAACATATTTGTTCAAAGGTGAAGTTCAGCCTCCTCTCCAGCAAATATCTCTGGATACCTAAATTTAACATGTACATATATAAGTGTACATACAATTTATATTCAAGGCAAAGCGCGGCGTTGAGTTCCGCCACTCAACTCGCAATACCTCCAGAATTCGCCGGAAAGTGGGGAAAAGAGTATTTTAACACGAGGTTCAATCTGCCTATCCTGCTGTGTGCGGGATAGAGCGTGACCATGATTTAATTCTAAAAAAGTGAATATACGCAAAAACAGTACAACCTAATTCGTTCGCCAATTATCACTTAACATTGTCTAACATATTATTACATACAATAGAAATCAATTTCAAATTCGAACCCACACCTAACATCAAACCGACGGTGCTGTGTCACTATAATATCATGTATTTAGGATACGTATAAGAAAATATGATTTCAATAGCCCACCCTATAATCGCCTTTCACTTCGACACATACAGGCGTTGTGTAATCTGACATACAGCAAGTATCAAAGACGTTTAGATGAAACTAAGCGATATAGATATAGGAGCAGGTATATTACGAACGGAAATCACTCGAGTGGGAATCGAACTCGCCACCAATAGCGTTCAAAGTTCAAAGGAGTACAACTGCGTGTAGATTGGCCTCTCTAATTATATGATAATTTAAACAAACATTGATTTCACGATCAATTATGGCAAAAACTATAAGACCATTAAGTATTAAAAATTTACATAACAAATGGATTAACAAATGTGACTGTTAATTTTTTATTTTTTTTTGCTTTGTACCTACGCAATTTATAGGAAGTTCGGACTTGGGAGGAAAGTGGGAAACGAAGTGTTATGACACTTGATTCTCTCTTGCCTTCCTTGCTATATGCGGGATACAGCGTGAAGTAATTTTTTTTTATTATATATTCTTATACTCATGTAGTTGGAGCTTTATGTTGTTGTATATCGTCGTATAAATAAATAGCCGTTAGACATGTGTGATTTCTCAACGGCCTTGTAATTTAAATTACAACCTACATTGCTTTAGGCGTTGATTTATTTCTGCTCATTCTGACAGATTTAGATTCAGAAATATAAAATGGATCCTAACTAATTAATAATTAAATATTGTGTAACTATAAATTATAGAGCTTATGAATTCTCGTACATTACAAACCGTTATTTATGTCCAAACAAAATACTCATAATTTTATTTTTAATTAAAAAGTTAAACGTTGTATGATTAATGACACTTTAAACCCATATAAGATTTTTTCTAAATTATTTCACAACTTATATTTCTGGCAAAATAACTCGATTTTACATGCACTCGTCCTGATCAAACCTTACTATAATTTAAAAAGTGATATACTTACAAAGTTTGCATTTATATTAAAAACGTATTTATGATTATTTATCAGTTTCACGCTGTATCCCGCACACAGCAGGATAGGCAGAGGGAAAATCTAGAAAAATAAACATCTGTCCAAATTTGAAGTTTCTATGAACAGCGGCCACGGCTGTGCGTGCGTCTTACCTCAGTCAGTGAGAACATCTCTTGTTATATGTATAGATAAGTTATTAAGGACATGGTGAATTATAACCATTGAATTATATTCAAAACTGTCTCTGTGAATAAATTATTTCTAGATAAAATATTTTCTTAATCACTTTTGCTAATTCTATGCCCCAAACCTCAGTTATAAATAATTGAAGTTATCGTTTTTAAAAATATATGTGAAATAAATAACAATATACTATATTATTTGCAGAGGCACAGTTCTGAAGAATTATGGTACATTCTGGTCGGATCTCATAGCGGAGGCGCCTCAGGACCCCAACTCATTACAAGTGTTGATATAAAATTAACAATATTTAAAAATATTTTTTAAATGTAATCTACCGATGGTTATATGGATTGGATTAATTAATTTATGTAAATAATAGTATTAAATATATTTTAAAATTTTATAACCTATTACTATAAATATAAACTAAAGATAATTTTGAAATGATTTGATAAAACAATTGTTTAAGCAATGATTTGCTGTTTATTTTTTTTGTCAACAATTGTTTACAATCACCATCATTAAACATTTTAATGCATTGTTCATAATTACAACATACAAATATGGGTTTTTTAACTTCAAGGAAGAAATGAAAATATTAAATATTTAATTTCCTCATGAGGGAATCGAAATTACAATCTGCGCGTTGTTGCTTGCGCCTCAGCGCCACGACTGGTCTCGTACACAACCAACTCTTGAATAAAACAACCTTTATAAGAATAAGTATTATATTATCGCTTCGTTAGAATATGTAAACACATAATATAGCCCATACACAAATCTCAAACAGAATTCATCAATTAATATAAAAAATTATGCGCATTTTAATATTGTTAAATAAATAATATATTATATCTTAGTAAAGGCACTAAGCACATATAAGTAATTGTAGCATTTAAGCGAATTAAGATATAAGTTTAATTGAATAAATCACAGAAATTAATGCGCTTTCTGCTTCATGACAGGCCGCTTGATCTCCATGAGGTCGCAGATTTGATTGCGTATTGGCCTTAGTTCTGATACGTCTTTTTCCCAGTCAGTTTCAGCTAGAATTGTCATTACCTGTTGAAAAAAAATATTTAAAATAATTCTCCACCACAAAAATTAATATCACAGGCTATTGAAATACAAAAACATCCTTATTTCAATAGAGAGTACGCCAGTCATAAATTCTTTGAAGTCTCGAATCCACCACACCAGGCCAGGTACCAGGTACCAGGGCGGCAGGCGGTGCGGAGTTGTCGTACCTGGTCGAGGCGATCGGGCGCGAGGCAGGCGTCGCCGTAGAGCGCGAGCGCCTCGTAAAGGCGCGCGGCGGCGCAGCGGCGCACGTAGCGGTCGCCGTAGCAGATATATATGGCCAGCTGCCCCATGGCCGCCGCCCACACACCGCGCACCTGATAAATTATATACTTTTTAGTTTCACGCTGCATAATATAGAAAACTTCATAATATAAAGACAGCGTGTTGAGTGTTGCACCTTGTTGTCTTCTTACTAAACCCATCAATGTAGATATCACACTCGGGGGAATGAACTATTTTAATTACTTCTCAGAATTAAATACTTAGAATACTGTTGTAGAAAAGTTGAAAAAATTGTGTGGTTTGTTGACAATGTAGGACAAGTTGCGAAATTAAAGAACGATTTCCAATATATCTTATAATGTAACCACTTCTTATTATAAACAAAAACAATTAATTAATTAAGCAAATTGAGGCCAGTTATGGTGCAGGGGCACATGGTGCAAGTGCGATTGCACGTGCGACAGGTGAGGAAACGAAATATTTATGTATCAAGGAGCGCGTTATCGCGCTCCGTCTGGCAAGTATGGCAGACG
>JBAIZZ010000078.1:167221-216923 GCA_037355905.1 Heliconius aoede | reverse complement strand
CGTAGTGACACGACTCTCCGTCTTCGTAGTGTCATGGCTCTCCGTTTTCCTAGTGACTCTGTTCTCCGTTTTCCGTAGTGGCAAGTACAGTGGACCTATCCTGTATTTGATGCTACAAAAAATTGTGTGGTTCATTCAATAATTTTTTTGAAGAGTGCATGATAAATTGCTACATGTTCGCGAAACTTACTATCATTGTTTAAATAAGGAGTATGTAGAAAAAATAAACGGATTTATAATAATTTAAGTTTGAAAATATTTTTTTTGATTATCCCACATGACAGATTTTTTTTGTTTTTGTTTATAGCATGGAGGGAACATAAATATGTGACACAGAATAAGATATATTTTAGTTGGATTTGAAGGATGAAACGAGAAAATCGTTTATGTCACAGAGCTAATTTTGAAAGTTGTAGATTGTAACGTTAAAAAAAAATTGTTTGATGAACATAATAGTTGAAGAATTTTTTTAGTATTGATAATTGAATATTACATTAAAAAACTTCCATTACTGACATTACTTGACGGAATAACCTTGATTTCTTTTATATCATAGAATTAAAATTGAAATATTCAGACTTAAAATTGATGATTTAAATTCAGTTAAAGAATAAATAAATAAGGTATGATGGAGTTTGTGATAGCTATAAAAATATGCGTGAGGGAAAACACGGCTGTCATACTTGCCCTTAATGTACTTTTGAAAAAAGTATTAAAACAGTTAACACGTGAAAAAGTAGTATTGAATATTACATTAAAAAACTTACAATGACATTACTTGACGGAATTTATATATATTTATATTTTTTTTACATATATTTATATTTTCAATTCTTCGCTCTGGTGTCGAGGCAAAGCGCTGCATCGAATTCTGCCACTCAAAATGCAATGCTTTAAGAGTTCGGCGAAAAATGGGGAATGGAGTGTCTTAACATAAGGGTACCTCTGCCTATCCTGCTGTGTGCGGAATACAGCATGACGGTGATTTAATTTTTTTTATTTAATACATTAATAACAACGCTAACTTGAATAAGCTGACACAACACATTGATGGAGTCCAGTAACTTGTATATATTTTTCCCGCCTCTTAGTTCCAGTTGTAAATATTTTAATATGTCCTTGGCAAATATTGATTCGGGATCTTCCAAGATGGGCGATATAGAACCTGCAAAACGATATAATTTTTTTTAAGGAAAATGACAAGACACTATTTATTTTGTAATTTAATAGCAATAAATATTGTTTTCTAAGCCAAACTAAAGAACAAGAAGGTAACAGAAACAAAGATTAAATGAGCTATGCTAGTAAAATAAGAATTAAAAAAAAACACATACCAGAACTCAAAAGCCGGTCCAAAAAATTGAAAATAGGTCCCGTTATTCTCTTAACATGAATGTTATCGGCGAATACTTGGACAATTGTATCGCAAATACTCTTTAACGTATCGAGGTCGTCGTGTAGAGAGTTTAGATATGAAAATAGAGATTGCGTTGTATGTTTAACCTGGAAAATAAGTTAACATTTTTTAAAAAATCTGAAATCGGAGCCCTTTTTTAATTTATTAATAAAAAAAGTGTGGCCGGCCCACACAAGGATGTGTAAATAAAAAATAATAACAATACAAAAAAAATATACATTTCAGATGTCCCTATTAACATTCAAAATAATAAAATTTTAAACTTTGACGGGCTCATTTAAAGTTGCCAATTATCACATGCGATAATATTAACAGAGATATATAAATAGAGAAACAAATCAAACAACAATCTTACCAAACTCTCAGTTAGTTCTCCACCACTGACCACCAATCCTTTAATAACATGATATCTGTATGCGGGGAAGCCTAACAACTGAACAAATCTAGGCATAGTGTGTCCTGGGAATAGCCATAGTACCACGCCTGAACTTTCACTGAGATTTGAACCCGCACTACTCTCAGCGTTAACCTCTGTTTCAGTTTCACATGCCGCTTGAGGAAAGATATGTTTTAATTCTTCATGGTGAGGTATATTGTTTATAGGAGGATCGCTGTAATTATATTAAGTGATAAGTTAAACCTTGCATTTTACAGTCATGGTTGCTCTGAAGTTAACTGCAGATTTGATTTTAGATTTTTTAAATATTTATTTGATATTATATATAATATTGATACGATTATTTGGTTTCCGAGTGCACAATGCGCCAAAGTTCGGAAAGATTAACTTCAAGGCGGCCGTATTGTGTGTTTATTAATAAATTTTTATCTTCACACTGTATAACCTAAGTGGAGTTAACCTAAACCTAGTGATTCATTCATTCTATCCACACTCCATTCCACTTTGACTTGTTATCAAAGCGACGAAAAGTAATAATTGGAACTCTCTCAGTGGAAATTGAACCCACAATCGTAGCACTGTGCTGCTGTTTAAAGAATTTAAAATGTTATTGGTACACTTACTTATGTAGCATAGAAGTGAACACCCGTCCGGCGTGCGCTCGAGTCCTGTCTATTTTCTCCACGGCGTGTTGCGCGAGGCCGCGCGCTAACGCGGATATGGCGCTGGCGGTGTTTAACTCTGGGGCTTCTGACGCACACTGACGCGATAGTGACAATAGACCTGTAAGATTAGGCAATAAAATGTTGCAGTGCCCTCTATACTTTGCATAAAAGGTATTATCAACAACAGTGTAAACATTCATAACATTTTGACAACTTGCATATTTTAAATTTGTTAGTATTACGTAGGTTACTTATTCACACATATTAGTGAACATTTTAGATTAACAATATTTTACAAGAGCGAGAAATGAAAACATTAAATATTTCATTCCAACGAGTGAGAATCGACCCACGACCATCGTCACCACGACCATCGTCAGCTTGTCACCTCTGCGTCACGACGGCCTCAAGCTCTTCAGCTTGTATATTATTTTAGCTTAAATAATATTAGTACAGATACAAAACTCAACTAACCAGTCATACTGGCTTCTCTAACCCACGCTCCGATATCACCACGCATATCCACAGTATACTCCTCTAAGCACTCTAATAAAGCCCTCCTTATATCTTCCACGTAGTTAATCAACCCACTACCAAGTCCTAATACACGACAGACATCGGTCAGACCCAAAACGGCATCTCGACGTGACTCAGCCCATTTTTGAGTGGCCTCTGTTACTTTAGTGCATGAGATTAGAGAGTCGACGACTAGCTTCATTTGTGATTGTAGCACGAACTTTGGTAGAGAACCTGGAATTATATTTTTTTATGTATATTTTTTTTGCTTACAGGCTCTATTCTATTAGTAATGTGGATATGTCTATATAATTATTTTTCCCTTTGTGATTGTTTATTAGAAAAAACCTGGTGACATTGTAATTTTTGTAGTAATACATCGTACAAAAATGGATATGTCAGCAGTGACATTGTTTTATGCTAAAAAGCTAAAATACAATTACTTACCAATAGCTCTGGCATATCCCATCCTCAAGAACAGTCCATTGACACTAGTATTTGCTAACTGTTCACAGTATTTCTCTAATAGTTGCATCCTTTTCTGTTTAGCATTGACATCGCCATATTGCAATTGGTCATCTTTAAGGTACTGTTCAAATATATGAGGTAGAGCTTCAATGGCCTTCTCCCTTATTACTTGGACTTCGTGTGCTAAGCATTCTTCAACTAGGTTCAGCCATTCATCTATAAAAAATGTTTATGAACAACAGAAAAATATCACTATTAATTTATCTCTAAGCCCAAATGCAGAGTTAGAAGCGCAAGATTCACATCAAGCGCAGATATATGTCCGATATTTATTTGCCCCCACTGTTTTATCCGCATCCAGTCCGTAAGAGTGGTGTCCCTTCTGCCCCTCCTTTCTTTTAACTTTCCTACACTCTTATTTTACCTGCACTATTCCTATCCCCTCGGTTTTTCCAACCGAATTTTGGATGTAAGATGGCAGTCGCTTCATTGAAAAACCGAAGTACCATGAGACTGGGTAACATACCGACGTGTTCCCCATGTAGCGGCGCGGCGGCCAGCGCCAGTCTGCCGGCGGCGTGGCAGGCGGCCTGGCGCATGAGCTCGCCGCCCAGACCGCGCAACTGTTGCCGCGAGCGCAGCGACCATGCTATTGCGCGCACTTCCGACCACAGCGGACTAGTTATTAGGGTGGAGCCTTTGTTACCTGGTTAAGGACAGATACTTATTTATTTTTTATCTTTACGCTGTGTTTCGCTAGTAGCAGAATAGGCAGAGAGAACTTAATGTCGAGACTTTTCTTAACCCTATTCTAAAGAATGCATAGCGTTGGAATTCATAGACAAAACGTGTAACTGTCAGCGCAATGTTAATGAAATATTAAATATTTTCATTTCCTCGCTCGTGTGCATGACAATGTCTCAAAAAATCGATAACGTATGGAACAGAGCGTCTTAACACTTAGTTTCAGTGCTCACCCTAACCATTTAGGAGCTAAAATAAACAAATAAAAAGTAATCATCATAAACTGTATAAGAAATGGTTTGATACAGCCATGACGCAACGACACAGAGTTTAACCAAAAACGCGACAGTTGTAGATTTGCCTCTACACTTATAATTTATTCTCCACTCGAGAGAATGAATTATTTTCATTTCACATTTCAGTAGATCTCGGTGTTTTACTCCAGCACTCAACGCACAGTGTCTCGAACAGACTGTCTTGACACTACGTTTTTTCTGCCTAGCCTGCTTTAAAAAAACTACAAATAGACATAAGGATCATAATCTACATTATACGAGTATAAGCTCGTATAGGCTTACCATCAGGTAAAGTAGTTTTAGACAATGCATGTATACTTTCACCGATGCCAAGTATGGCTCCGTGTCGTACATTCAGATCTATGGATTCAGTCTTTTTAATTAACTTGGGTAGCACTTCACACGCTACGTATTCTGGCATCTGCAATATATTTTTGTAAATACTTTGACAAATACGAACTATATTTTACATTATGTCTTAAAATACATTTTAAGAGAATTTTCTTTTTATTTATGCTCTAATAATAGTTTTCACGTAAACCTTTTAAAACACCTTTACCCCCATCATAAAAGGAAGGAACATTCATTAAAAAGTAGTCATGTTGATTTTCCTTATTAATATAGGTAATATTGGTTCATGTTTTTATTAAATAATTGTAACTAATGTAATAAAACAATAATTTGGCAGTTCTGTTCTATATTACAAAAAATGGAAGAATAAGTCTAGAGTGGTTGGTATTTGTATGCTATATATATTAAATCAGTAACAAAAAATACTTAGAAACACATTTAATAGAAAACTTTTAGGCAAATTAAAAAGAAAAAAGTGATACATAATTATAAAAACTTGAATATTCATTGTCTATTCACTAGCTCAAAAATCTATCAAAATTATTGAACCTCTCGTGACTCACTTACCTGATACAATATTACTCGACCAAATCAAGTTACTCACATACATACTGTATATTTTGTATTTTTTTTTTCCAAATTTGTAATGGTTTTGAATAATGCAATCACAAGATTCATAAAAATGTTTGGCTAGTAAAAATTAAACAAATTTGTCATTTTTTTATAATTTTATAGTTTTATACTGAGCTACTACTTATTGAGCATATTTGCTCACAGTATATAATGTTCTATTGAACTTAGTAATAGATTCTCCAGTTATATTTCCCACTGAAATACTGAAAGGGATTTCTTCATGAATTTATCTTTATAAAATGTCTCAGAAACGAACCTTATCAGTCAACTTATTCAACGCTTTTGCTGCCAGCTCCCTTATAGCACAATCCCAATGTTCTAGCTTCAGTTCGACCAGGTGATCTATTAATGGCTTTGTATACTCCGAGAAAGAGGCCACGTACGGTGCTACTACGAGGTAGGCGTGGGTTCGAGGCCCGACAGATTGAAAATCTGCTGCTGTTAATACATCAATGCCGTGTGGGAAGAGACCATGGCGGCCGACGTTCTCTTGGAAGGCGGCTGATGCAGCGCGACGGCAGTTTATCTGAAATATATAAACGTTTAAAGAATATAATTTATTATATTTTTAATAAATTTATGATGTCATCTTTGGAAAAGTAACTGACGACAAATCCTCTTAAGTCCACAATCATCGGAATTACAGTATGACCCTGACTCTCTATACCGAGATGGCTTTGCATAATATATTGTAACAATTAAAAAAGTGTAGTTGAATTCCTCTACTGACAACAAACAGGAGTGTTTTAATAACAGCAATCATGTGTCTGAAACAATTTATTGTATAGTCGACGAGCTTTGACTGGACTAAATAAACATTGGCGCATTGTTTGCTAGGAAGTAAAACAATCAAAAGTACAAAAGGACCTACAGTCTAATAACGGCTAACTTCGATCGCGTTATACAATACGCACCTCCCTATCAAAACACGCTGTAGCCACCAGCGAACAAGCGAGCGCGCACGCGTGTCCCCGTAGCGCATGCGCGTCATACGCGCGCGCGATGGCCCACGCGGCGTGGCAGGCGGCGTCCCGGGCCGCGCGCCCACCACCCCCGCCACCGCCCGCCGAGCGCGCCTCGTCGCGCGCCAGCGCCGCGCACGCGCACCGGATAGCGGGGCCCAGCTGCGCGGGAGAGATGAGGCCGCGACGACCTGTGAATACGATACTACTATTGGCAGGGTGCGAAATACTAGGTGGGGATGTAGCCAAAAATAGAAAAAATGCAAGCTTTGTCACCTGTTTATGTCAAAACAATTTGTTTGACTTATCGTTTTATTAAGTCAACAACAATGAGTCACAGCAGTTGTTGTGTTGTAAACTTCAAGAATTTGGTGCTCACAGAACAAGTATTGCACGAATTGTCTATACAACTTTAGAAAAGTTAGCTAAATCAACAGCTAATTTTGTTTTTTGGCCAAATAAAGATACAGTTATAAGTACAAGCCACCATGCCGGACTGGTTCCATCCAAAATAAAGTAATTCTGATCAGATCAAACTGGAAAGCATTTTCTAAATACAATGATTTTAAATAATATACAAAAATCTTTAGAAAATTGAAGCGTCAAAGCCAATAAATTTTGCGTACGTTAGGTGGCGCTGCATGGAGCTAATATATTACTACATACTACGTGTGTATCGCATTCCATAAATGAATTTTGTGGTGTTTTATTAACTCTTGCGAAGTCACAAGCAGACGACAAACATGTACAAAAATATTGTATTGGATTTGATTTGATCAAGAAAGGAATAAATAATTACGCTCGTTTGTGATAAGATATTACATAATTTATAATATTTTTAAAAAGTTAAAAGAACCCATATGTGGTGTGGGGTAAACATTATAATGTTAGCATTATGATTTTATTAATATAATGAGAAGTTATTTTATTGTTAAATTTTAATAGAATTATGGCATAATTATTCTAATAAAGTTCTTGATTTGATTTAAGTAATATATTATTTTGGAAGTCAAATGACATGATTTTGTTATGAATGTACTTGTCAAAATAGTTACTGATTTGACTAATTTTAAAAAGTATAAAAAGCATGAATTTAGCAGTGTGACTCTCTTCTTTGCTTGTGCCTTGACAAGTACAGATCTTTAAATCTCAGTGATGTATAACTAGCAAGTATTAAAGTGATGGAACTGAAGAGCCGTTTACTATTATTCAAATACCCGAGGAAGCTTATAATAATGAATATCTACGACCACCACAATCCTGCCACACCCCTGTGCAAAGAAGAAAAGTTAATAATAAATACGACTGCTCACCCAACTCCGCCAGCGCCATGCACCCCCCGTGCCACGCCGCCTCGCGCTCGTTACGCGCGAAAAGCGCGAGCACGCAGTCGCACACGTCGGCAGCGGCGGGCGCGGGCAGGCGCGCGCCTATGCGGCCCACCCCCTTGGCGGCCGACCACCGCACCACCGTGTCCTCGTCACGGAGAGAACAGAGCAGCAGCTCTACAACCTCCTCCACCTACCGGATGACACAATTAAACTTTTTTCATTTATATAAATATGTTTTACATACACTTGCACAAAAATGTATAGATAAAAATAAATATACCAACACCAACTAAACACCAACTTAAGCTAAAGATTGGCCAAGATGAACTCCAATAAAAGCAAAAGATTCTTTTTCCATAAGGTGTGTTCAATAATGAAAAATAATCACCTAAATAAGAGGGAACTGGGGGACCTAATGTTAAGACACTGCTCCACATTCAGACAATTTCTACGTTCTTTCTGACGGAAATTATTAATTATTTATATGAAAAATATGTATCAGTCATCAGGTTTCAGACCTTCTAATAGAAGCCCGTCACAGCGCAGGGGCACACGAGGGGTGTCTGTGAAATCAACTAGTTGTAGGTTCTTTTTTTTGGGAGAGGACAAGGCAAACGAGCGTTCGGGTCACCTGATGGTAAGTGATCACCTCCGCCCACGACCCCATGCAACACTAGAGGAGCCACAGTTGCGTTGCCAGCCTTTAAGGTAGAGATGAAGGGCACCGGGGCCCGGCATTACCTAATGCGAAACGCAGTGGCAAGGGCCACTACTTCACGCCGGTTTTAAATGCCGGGGGTGGTATTAAATCCGGTCGAGTCTGCCCATGCGTGTTGCCATTACTGGCGACGTGACTCTACCACACGTACTTTAGTCGCCTCTTACGACACCGACAGTACCAGGGTGATCCTATTCTAAGCCGGGAGCACACGGCTTTTCGATTAAGGAAATAAAATATTTATTTAAATTTATATTTCCATTTCTTCTATCTGATGTCGAAGCAAAAGGGTGACGTTGAGTTACGCCACTCCACATGGAATGTCTCCAGAAGTGGGGAATGGAATGTCTTAACACTAGGTTCCATCTTCCTACCCAGTTGTGAACGGAATGCAGCTGATTTATTTATTCTATATAAAATATTTGAATCATAAATTGAATAATAATCATATCTATTTAATCTCGACAATTTTCCACCTCTTGCGGTATATCCTGGTCGTCGTCATCCATTGGAGTGTTGACTGGTTCCGTGTCACCGGCTGCAGCTGTTGCTCCTAGAGTAACTGCTAAAGAACGCGAGCCCCGTGTGTATCGCCATGACACTACGCGTGGTCGGAGGAAGGTTAAACCTGGAATAGATAATTGGGTATTTCAGTCGAAATAAGCAAAAACATTTCAGAGGCTAGTCGTGCTGCGTGCATGTATACGCGAGAGATTATGGGTTCGATTCCCACAATCGCACTGAAAATATAAAATATTTCATTTCCTTGCTTTGGTAACGAGGCAAAGAAAGGCGTACAGTTCTGACACTAAACGCGCAATGCCTCCAGAATTCGCAAAGCAGGGTGCAAAATACCTTAACACTAGGCTCTTTCTGTCTGTGCTGTTCTGTCTCTTATTGTATATGGGATAATGCATGTAGCTGTAAAAAATCTGATAGATAAATAACATTACACGACAGTGATAAATTATTTGTAGTAATAAAATTTAATAATAAAATATGACATAAATTTCTACAATTATTTTTATATTATAATTAAAACAGATATGAGAAAAATTATGGCTTTCGTAGTGCAGTTTGTCTGTAGATACTTGACATTTCCCACCAAGAGAAAGAAAAAGCAATAAGTACTTAAATATTACCATTAAAAAATAAACTAAGAGTATCTTTTATAAATAATACCTTACCTATTCTCTGTACAATCTTGACCCCATATTTCCTCACTAACATAGCATTATGCTGTTTATAATTTTGTGTTGTAACCCATTCAAGTAGTTTGGGAGTGAATGGAAGTAGATCATCTCTCTTCCCATGCTTCAGTACAGCAGCTACGGCGGCTAACACACCATAGTGTATAGTGTTCTCTTCTTGCAAATTGGAATGTAGATCACAGGCCCAGTCAAAGAAAGATCTCATGTAAAGTTCTTTTACATCGGACCTAAAAATTGATATTTCATCGGTATCACACAGCATCTTAATGACAGCAAGGTTGAGAATATTTACTATTCAGTGTTGCATATTGCATCAATATGTTCTACTCTTTCCAGACCACTAGAACTTAAGATATTGCTTGTTAAGGGGAACTCCACAATAAAGCCTTGCCTTCCCAGAACAGAAACAAAAGTAAAATGATAATGAAATAAATGATATTTCATAAATAATATGAAATATAATTTATGCATATTATATTGATAAGTTTATACTTTAAATAATATTTCCTTTACAAATAAAAATCAAACCTTATTAAAAATTTTGATGCTAAGTAGGCACAAGCTTCACCACAACTGTCCTTACTCATAGCATAGGTTTTACAAATATTGAAAATTCTCTCCATCACTGTTAGTTTCTTAGAAGACCCGGAAGTACCTTAAATAAATACATATTACCACCATTAACCATTAAATATTTAATATGAGCCCTTGTGAAGTATTTGTAAGCATTCATTAAACTTTCAAATAAGATACATTTTCTCATATATATATTATATTTTTTTACTTTTTAGAAAACATTTGAAAATTTATAAAAATTTGAACATTGCAGAATTTGAAACAGCACCTATTGGAAAACTGTCAAGCGCTCTGATTAAGCCTACATTCTCATTGAGCTATGTCAAAATTTTTATATGCCTGTTACAAGTTATATTCTTGTTAGCATCTTTGTAGGGAGATTATATAGTTGTTTATATAACAATTAAAATACAAAAAAATACATCCTATTATACAAGTTTATTTAATTACAGCTCACAAATAAAGTTTATTTACTTTCTTTTTAAAGACATTGATGGGATTTTTTAAAGTTTATATATGAAATAAAATAATATTCTTTACCTGGCTGTTCAGGTGCAAAACCATCAAGTCTACTCATATGGAATGGAATTATAACCACAATGGATAGCCAGAGCAGAAGCACAAATCTGCTCCTCCATGTCTCTTTATCATTTGGATCCTGCGCTTCTAGGTAGGTAAGGACTGTTAGCAGATCTGAAACCTATATGTATTATGATTAAAATTTAGATACATTAAAAAAATTGTGTGTCGGTAATCATTAAGATTTCTTTGTTACCTCATGAGGAAGATGTCTTACAACTACTTTGTAGCCTCTAACTCTTATAATTTGATACATATAATTAAAAGTTGCATGTTTTAGTTCAAATGATGCATCTTTGTCTTTGATTATGTTCATAAATTTAGCCAACAATTTATCCAAGTGTGGATCAAGTAGATGAGGCTGTTCATAGTATTGTTTTAGAATATTATACAATTTATCATATTCAACTTCAAAAGATGGAGTGTTATAAATATTTTTCACATTGTCGATCATAGATAACACTTCTTCAACCTCAGAAAAGTGCTCTAAGGCACACCCGAGCCCAATATTGTCGCAGTCGTCATCCCTGTTCATATCTGCATCCAGTGCCACCATTTTCAATGATGTAGATTGATTTTTTTGTATTATTTAGAAATGTAATATATATTTTACAGATTCAGAATAAAGGTTTTAGTTTTTATTTCTGTACTATTGCATTAAGATTAAGTTTCTATCCATTATGAGTAATGCGGCTACTTTTGAGTCAATTTTTTTAATAAATAAACTCCTGTCAAAGAAAATTGACAGAGAAGCAACAAGCATATGAATATAACAATCTGCCCGAAAACAATTTAATAATAACGTTAGAAATACAATAAAAATAATTATTATATGAAACCTGAGAATCTGAGAGTATATTTTATGTCATATTGAGATAGAGAGTTATAAGTAATATTTGAGATTAAGTATTTTTTTTTTGTAATATCTACTTTCGTTAATTTATCACAGTGCTGTCATGTATTTGTTTTAAATATAAATTAAATGCTGCGTAATAAACAAAATTACTTTTTATTTATTTAATAAATAAATAACTTCGCTTCCCAAATACTCCAATTGAAAGTTAGTATTTTTATAAAAATATATCGTTTTTATTTTTTATTATCTGTACATGAAATTACAAATGGTTATCTGTGTGAACCTTATACTTTTTGCTCTTATTTCCACCAACCAAATCAAAGTGAAAAGGTTATAATATCTCCTTATTGGCTAAAATTCTTAATATTTTCTATAATCGCATATACGCTTGCGTAAAATGAGTCACCCTCCGCCAGTTTCCTGTATTCCAAACACTGGCAAAATGTCGAAAGCAAAAAAAGTTATAGAAGAAGCAAAAGAAATAAACAATCCGGAGATTGACTTAGTGGACAAAGGCATTTCTAGTCTTGAAGAAATACCTGGCTTATGTGAGTAGTTTATTTATAAAAAAACTAGTATTCCCATTTTTGTTATAAACAAGTTTCGTGAACGCACCTGTCTAAAAGTTTACGTTTTTTAAATGTTTACATTTACTTATTTTGTGTTTTACTACACTAAAAACGTTTAAATTCATTAATGAATATAATGAAAATATCAAATTGTTGAAATTTTGAAATCTGAAATATTGTTTATCATAACATTCCATTTATAGGGATGACTTAATTCATTACTCCACCCATGATTCACTATTTTTAATTGTTTTATTATAATTTTTTCAGTTACTCTTGAAAATATAACACGTTTGACGTTAAGCCATAATAAATTACAAACAGTTCCTGCTGGCTTAGCAAATCTTATTAATTTGGAGATTCTTAATCTTGCTAATAATCATATTGAGGAGTTGCCAGTTAGTCTGTCATCTTTGCCTAAACTTCGCATTTTAAATGTATCACTCAACAGACTTTATACTTTACCAAGAGGTTTTGGAGCATTCCCTGTCTTAGAAATTCTGGACCTGACATATAATAACTTGAAAGAGCAAACTTTGCCTGGAAACTTTTTCATGATGGGTTAGTTTTGTTTATCCTTCTATATTTTTACTTTATATCCCACATTTACCAAATGTATATGATAGGCTGTAGAAAACTAATCATTATTCCTCATGCACTGTCCAATTTGCAACTCAACCCTACATTTTGTCTTATGACCAGCATGAGGAATTAAAAATAATATATTCCACTGAGTGGAAATCAAACCCACAACCATTGTTTTCACAGTGAGACTTTGATTATTTTTAGTTTACTATTTATTTTTTTACTATCAATCTGAATTACATTAATTGTTTCTTATTTACAGAAAGTCTTCGAGCTCTGTATTTAGGTGACAATGATTTCGAATTTCTACCTCCTGAAATAGGAAATCTGAAAAACTTACAAATTGTATGTTATTTAGTTTTATTTTATGTTTTGATAATATTTTTAATTTTTATCGTTAACCAAAATATTTATTATATTAACATTTAAATAGTTACAAGGAAAATCATTATTATGATTCATATGAGTCAATGTTTTCCCTATTAATTTAAAACTGCACTTGTTATACTATATTCTTATGGAAGAGGCAAAAAGTGAAGAACAAAGTGTCTTTACACTAAAGAGCTGAAGCTGAAAAAAAAATAATTTTCAGTTGTCAATGCGAGAAAATGATCTGATAGAGGTGCCAAGAGAGTTAGGACAGCTGTCTAGACTCAGAGAGCTTCACCTGCAAGGAAATCGTCTTGTTGTGCTACCACCGGAAATTGGTAAGACTTAATTTTACCTTGATGCTTTTCTTCTGGAGGGACATAGGCAACATTGGAGTGCCAAATGCTACCATCTCTACATACCCCTTTCAACTTGTCCAATTTTATCAAGCACTCCATTCATCCTGTGCTGTGGTGCTAACACCATTTTCTTGCTCCTCCCCCAGTGTCATCAACACTGTTCTCATAGATCAATCTATACCTCTCTATATCTCTTTTACTGATACATTTCTAAGTCTAAGTTTGTATAAGTAAACTGCAATATCTCTAAAATTAGACAATGTATGAAGAATTGACTGTCTATTGAGGCACTATAGGTCCCTCTACCCACTATGCTTTTAAAGGAATGATCCATTTTTTCAAAAGCGTGAAGCTGCTTGTTTCATACCAGCAAAATTACATCAAATAATTTCATTAATTTCAAAAATATTATTTACAGGTTCTTTAGATCTTGCCAGCAATAAATCAGTATTGAGGTTAGAAGGCAATTTCTGGGTGCCACCTATTGAAGATCAACTGAAGCTTGGACCGTCTCATGTTCTGGACTATCTACGGTCGGAAACTTATAGAGTGTATGTTGATATAATAATTGTATTATAAATATTTATATACAAATATGTACTATTATGCAAAGACTGACTAAAAAATGATAGTTATGTGTATAAATTATTTTTTTCTTTGCTAAGGTAAATTGCGTAGTTCTGCTATTCAATCTTTATCTCTGTCTTGAAGAGCAAAAGAAAATATTCAGAAATAAATCTCTAACATCAAACCCTGTTTCTACCTAGTATTAAGATATGTCGTTTTCTACGCACCCACTAATTATCGAGATATTGCGCGATACTTGGCACTTTGTTGGTGCCAAAGCATGGAAATAAAAATAATCAAACGTCTAATGTGCATTAAACACAGACATTATTTTTTTCAATATTATATATATTTTTTATAAGTATATGATAATTGTTACAGGTTGTACAGTCGTCACATGTCCGCTAAACCACCGCCGCCTCCGCAAACTCTTGATAAGAGCAAGAAAGCTAGCCGAGCTCGCTCTTAAACTTTTATTTTAATTACTATTAACTATATTAATAAATTATTATGTTGAAAACATCAAATGCGAGTCTTAAAGTATTACTAAAATCAAAAAAATATTTTGTATTTAATATTATAATTTCATTTCATATTTAAAATATAAATATAATTTATTGTCTAACAAGGCTTGTTACTAAAAAAATGGCTATGTGTTAATTAATATAGCTTGTAAAAGTGCCATATGATTATTATTATAAAAAAATACAAATACAAAAAGATATTTTATAAAATCTTTATTTTTTTTTAATGTAATTCATAGAAATTAAAAGGGAACACACAAATATTTATTTCGAACATAAGAGGAGGTGTTAAACTAAATAAAAGAGTAATGACATAAGTATAGAAAATAAATAATTACTAACAAAAAAATCCATTTTTATTTTCCTTACAATAATTTGTTAGAAAATATGTCCAATTTCTTTGCAATTAATGTAGATAAAAAATCACGAAAAAACTCATAGCATAGGTAGATGTGCAGAGGAAAACTAATCTCAAGACAATCCATTCCCTGCGCACTTGTGATATTCGAGAAATTGCATTTTGAGATGCGGAACTCAAAGCTGCATTTTGTCTTCTACAGGTTGAGTTTAAATAATTAAATATCAACATTAACCAATCCCCACAAAGGAGAAAATTGAATTCGAACTAAAATTCATTGTCTTTATTATAGGTTACATAATATAATAAATGTTAATAATACAAGTAGAGTAATTATAATATTACTTGTATTTAATACCTTAAAATTAGTTAGCTTGACATGCCATGTTTAAAGTTTTGTTCCCACTCAACTTATATTATAAATTTATTTAAGAACAAAACCATATAAATTAGAGAAAACGCAAGTTGAGATCATATTTATATAGGATAAAATTAAAAATCTGCATGTTTTATATAAATCTGTTAGTATTATTATATATTTTGTACTGATATATATTTATAATATTACCATAATTTGCATATTTTGTTTATCAAGGCACAAAATTTTTATATATTTTATGGCATCATAAATACTTAAATTTTTATTTTGAATTTCATTTTGATTATGAAATTATTGAGCCAGCAACATTAAAAAAAATAAACTTTTCCCTCAGATTTATTTATTTTATCTTATACTTTACTTTCTTTGCACTTTTTCTACATAAAACATGTAAACTGTAAGTATATATAGTATTATTATTCTTTTATCAGTTTCACGTTGTATCTCGCATATAGTAAAATAGGGAAAGAGAGCCTAGTGTTAAAACACTTAATAAAAAATATTAAATAAATAATTTCCTCATGTGGGAATCGAACCCATTACCGACGAGTTCACGACGATGTATCTCACTCATGGAGGTCCCACTTTCCCAGGTTCAACAGTACTAGTTCAGTCATCGTCACCGTACACCGAGTCGTCGTCGTCGTCAGATATCTCCATGTTCCTGGTGGAGTTGGCGACTGGCCTCGCCTGATCCATGGAGAAAGCGTAGGACTCGTAGTCCATGACTTCGTCGTCGCTGAGATGGGAGTTGCCCTCGACGAAACTTGCGAATCTGATTTTTTTATAATTAAACTTCTTAGTATTTTTTTAGAATCATTATATTTTGAAAGGCGATCGATATTCGAGAAATGTGGCTAATAAAAATAAACATATTCACTTATAGAATAAAACCTACTTGTTGTATAATGGATTGTTATTGTTCTAACAATTATGCTATATTACAATTATTTTTTTGTATCGTATTGTATTTGTATGTCCTATTGTATATGTGTATGTAGTAGTACATTTGTATGTAGTAGATATATAAAAGATATAAGATTTTTAATTTTTTTTACTGTCATATAATATATTTACAACATGATAGGCAGAGTTTTAAACTTATTAAATGATTATCCATATGTACCACAAACCTCTTAGAATCGTGTAACTTCAACATAATGCTCCACTGTTTGCAGTCAGGGCTCTCGCAGTAACGGCGGAGGCTGTCGAGGGCGTGCTTGGTCTCCCGCGCGCCTTGCTCGTAATACTCCTCGTTGGTTAGTAGACGCTGTTTTGGAGGGAACTTGCGGAGCCTGGAAATAGTGTTTTTATTTTATATATATTTTTTTTGTTTAGTGTCAATGTTAAGCTACTTCCTGCACCTCAATTTAAAAACATTAAATTATCGAGACATTGGTGCCTAAATAAGGAAATTAAGGAATATATCTTTTTTACTCTATTATATTATCAATTTCGTTAGTAGAGACAGTGAGTTGTCAATGGCTTTTTATGTGACGTTTCAAATAATGTAAAACTTTCGAGGAAATAACGTGCTTTTGTATAAGTATTTTGAATATTTTTTTTTTATAGAAATCAGATCAGATAAACATATAAAATTGTGAGGAAAACATAAAAAAATGATAGCAGGAACACGCACCTCTTCAAACAAACATATATAATTTACTTCAATTTAATTTTCGCTACATACAATAGAATAATCCAATAAAATATATTAAATATTCAAAACAAAATTATAATGGAAAGCTTTATTACCAATAACCTTGTATAGAGTAGAGAAGAGATTTTGGAAAATATTTAGTGCACAGTGTAATTATAGAGACAGCAGCCGACGCCTCTTGATACTGGCTGCTGAAGAAAATCACAAATACGCCTATACCCTGGAATAAAATAAATTAATTAAAATATTCTTGAAATATTGACAGTTGTATATAATTTTATACATTAGAATAATAATAAAAAATGGAAGAAATACAAATTTTTTTAAAAGATACTTTTTATAAAAAGATGCACAATATATAATTATACAAAATTTGTACACAATTTACACATGTATGTACAAAGTATAGAAAATACACTGTATATAAAAGACAATAGAGATTTAGTTCCCCTCACACCACCCAATTTTCAAAACACTAAAATGTTTAATGATGAAACTAAACCCCGCATAATGTCTTAGCAAAAAATGTTTATATAATTATTGATGCCAGTCAGGATCAAACCTAGCACAATCATATTTATTACCACCACCCACTGCACCACAATAGCCATTATATCATATTTATAACAGAACTCATTATTTATTTTGTATAATATAAACCAAAAAGATTAACAAAATTATTAGGCAACAGGTAATCTCATCTGTAATCTCTCTCTGTTACTAAGTTATAAAAGTGACAATATATTACCTGCAAGGTCCACATAACAATGTTCTTGCTCCTTTGATTCTTTGGCGGTCCAATCCTGTAGCACACTATAAAACTGACAAAACCCACTATGAAACTATACCAGAATATATAAGCTTGGTAACTTGTTGCTATACTTCTTAAATTTTCCCATACTTGTTGGAACATGTACACACCAACCGTCCAGCCTCCGATTAATACACCATATGTTAATGTTTTCTGTAAATATATTCAAGTTTAATTTCTTTTTATATATAGTCACTTTGTTATTTTGTCCTCTTTAACATGATTTGTAGATATTATTATGGACAAACCAGAAAAAGAAATATAATATTTATTTATTTAGTTTTTTTTTTTTTTTATGGGAGAGGACAAGGCAAACGAGCGTTCGGGTCACCTGATGGTAAGTGATCACCGTCGCCCACGACCCCATGCAACACCAGAGGAGCTACAGGTGCGTTGCCAGCCTTTAAGGTGGAGATGAAGGGCACCGGGGCCCGGCATTACCTAATGCGAAACGCAGTGGCAAGGGCCACTACTTCACGCCGGTTTTGAATGCCGGGGGTGGTATTAAATCCGGTCGAGATTGCCCATGCGTGTTGCCATTACTGGCGACGTAACTCTACCACACGTACTTTAGTCGCCTCTTACGACACCGACAGTACCAGTGTGTTTAAATAATGTTTTAATAAAAAAAAATATTAAAGTTGTTTATATATATATGAAATTAATTTATAATAAGACGTAATCTCAACAAGTACTCATGAAAATTGATTTGGTTCATGAATCATACACAGTTCATAGTCATTTATATTTGAAGGTGGGCAAAGCCATATCTTAATTAAATAAAATGATAAAAAACTTACCCTTGGCAAAAATTTGCTTACATAATACACAAGAACCATAAATGAAGCAGATATTCCAATGACAATTCCACAAAGGTAAAAGAATACAGGGTTAGCACTCAAGCTGCGAGAAGCATATATCAAAGCTATGCCAGTAGCCATCATGAGTACTCTCCATAAATCAATTCCTAGAAATGATAAAATAATTTATATCATAATGTTAAATAAGTTGAGCTCCACTATATACAAATAGGGTAGTTTGTGGGGAATAGTGTCTTACCCTGGTCCTTAACTGGTTTTTATTATTATATAAAAAAGTGTTAACAAAATATATTGAATTGTAGTGCAAGAACAAATAAAAAAACTAAATGTTCTTTCATATTTGAAATAAAATACGCTACTTACTTTGAATGTGTAATTCAATACTATGTTTTTGCTTAGTATTAATTGCCATACATGTTGGTGTAAAAAGGTCCAATGACACCGTTTTGTAAGATTTCTTTTGGAAAGGGTTAACCACAGCCCAGCCATAGCTATCTTCCTTATAGTCTTTGTATACTTGCTCTGGGTTATCGCCCAAATATTGGCTAAAGTCGTCGTTTTTTAAACTTATGTGGAACTGATAAGATATAAAAAATAATAAATATAAGTATAAAATATAACCAATGATTTCTTATTGTAATTGAAAAATATATTTACTTTAACTGTCTGCCATAATGTAAACAAATTTTTTGGTGTCCCACTGTAACAATAGATATCAACAGTTTGTTTCAGGGGAATATCACGTTCAATAACAGCAGGGCCACTTAGCCAATGGACTGAAAAAAGGCGATCAAATTATCATATAAATTCAATACGCATATGTTATCTTACAATATATATCAATTAAAAAAAACTTTACCATCGTAAGGCAACGAGTTTACTTGACTGATTATAAACAACAACAACGATAAATATATACCGAGGTTCATACTTCTATTACTTATCTACAAATTGTAACACGTTCAATACTAATAGCACTGTTTCTAAATTTTATTTTAATAGTCTTATAAAAGATTTATAACAAACATATTATTAATAAGTCGTCCTGTGTTTGCGAATTGTGTACTAAAAAGTAAAAGTAACGTAAAATAAAATGTCGGGGCTCGGAGTTTGCTGCTTAATGTGACATCTGTCACTGTCACTATTATAATATAAGAATGTACTCTGTGTTTACTGTTAACGTTCGGGACCATTGATAAAATATTTTCCAGTGTTGCTTTTTTTTATGGAAAAGGACAAGGCAAACGAGCTTTTTGAAGGTGCCCATGTCATATCAACTTAGGAAACAATGCACCGGGTAGGCCATTCCACAGTCCCGTGGCGCGTGGAAGGAAGTACCTACAAAACCGTACAGTAATGGAGTGCCACTCATCCAGGTGGAATAGACGTGAAACAAGGAAAGTTTTTTTTACCCCATAATATTCGATTAATTTCTTTAGAATACTTAATATTTTATTGCTGTTTGTTAAAGGACATTTTGTATACTGTATTGATTTAAAGATTACGGAGTGAATAATAATTGTCAATAATGTCTTTATTGTCAATAATATTGTGTATCCGGCTAGTTTGCCTGAATTTTCAAAGAAATACTGTTGATAATATTGCGTAGAGTGCGGGGATATATGGATAATATATGGATATTGAACAATATTATTGTCAATATGCTATTGATAATAATATTGTGTGTGTGATGCGGCTAGCCAAAGTTAATAAAAATACTTTGGCTTAATAATTTAAGTTATAAGTATTAATAAGTAAATCATTAATTAGGTTAATTGTTATGAAAGCGCGGCGTTGAGTTCTGCCACTCAATACGCAATGCCGCCAAAATTCTGCAAAATGGGGAACGGAGCATCTTAGCACAAGGTTCTCTCTGTCGACCCTGCTGTGTGCAGGATACAGAGTAAAGCAGATTTTTTAAAATTTATTTTATTGTGTTCACAAACATCACTTGTTTGTGCAGTTTTTAAAATTTTGAGGTGAATAGGAACACGACAGGAGGTAAATATATATAAAGCGATTATAAATGACGCTAGAGTAAATATCACATTTTGGTTATAAAATTAAAATCCTGGCCACCTATTTAATTTAATTCTGGTAATTATCTCTATTCATCCCTTATGGCTTTTATTACATTATTTTTTGTACTGTATAAGATATTATGAGTGTAAAAATATTTTAACTTAATAAATTACTAATTGTATTACTAATCTTTTTTATTTAATAAATGATAAACTAGTTATTGACTTATAATTCAATAAGAAATATTTTCGTTTCTAAAATCAAAAAAAATTGCCGTCAACTCAAGTTTATATTTTCTTCAAATGAAGTTCTGTATCAAATCAATGTAATACGTGGTTTATAAAGTGTTTCTTTTTTCAAATACATAATTTGTTTGTGTAACCATTCTATTTTGATATATAAAGTACCATAATATATTAGGCAGATAGATAAAGGTTAGAATAAAAAAAAAGAATAGATAGATTTTATAACTTTATTTTATTTGGTAAGGCATAACACAAGTCACTTACTAAGCGGCATGAAAAAGGCACTCATAATAATTCTGTATGTATTAATAAATTGTACTATAAAATATATTTCAAAATCCATATGTTTAATATTCATAAAATATGTTTAATTTAGGAATGCTTCAAATACTGTATTATAAAACACATTGTGTATGGACTGACACCAAAACGGCTATTTTCCAGTCTTTTGGTAGCATACGGAATGCTTAATAAATACTATATCATAATTCATCTATATTAACACTTCAAAAACAATCACAGTAAAAATTTCACATTTTCATTATACAATAAATCCTGCTTTAAAAAATCATTTGAATATATTAAAATTTTAAGATTTTTGTATATTTAAACACTTGTACTTTTTAATGAGTGTTACTATATTTTTTATTTAATTAATTTATCTAACTCTAAATAAACGTTATATGGGAAAGTGATTGTTATATTTTAACTATGGCAATACTTGTACCATTAATATTCTTATGGCAAATATTTTTTACAGTAGTATGTAATACACAGAAGTAATATATGTTACTTATTGGTACTTTAAATTTATCACATAGAATGATTATTAATATATGTATAAATTTTTGGAAACAATTTTTTATCACTTCCCATATTAACTAAGTCTACATTGTGTATAGAATATCAAATCTACGGTGGAATTTTTTGAATACATATTGCACTTTTACACCTAAACATGTGAAGGCACATTTGAAAGCACTAAGTAATAATATTTCATCTTAATACTACAACAAAATTCAAATCTAGATTATACATCATTGTCGGTTCGTGCTGGAATATTTCCTGTGAAGAAATATAAAATAAATAAAATTAAAAACTATAAAATATGATATGGAATACAGTGATTAAAAAAATCCAAATTTTACTTATTTACGTTTTTCTGTTTCCTAAATAAAGTTTACTTTCGTTTTTTTAGAAAGAAGAGATTGAATGACTGCATTTCTATTTCCATATATGCTAAGCTAAGCTAAAGCAGTGTGAGAGTTTGGCTTAAGTTAATCCGGTGAATGTTTCATGCTATATCCGGAATATAGTAGACATCGTCACTTCTTCTCCATAATGAGTGACGGAATTCAACATCGCTCTTTGTCTTCTTAACAGATTGAGGAAATAAACACAATTTGAGAATTGTGTTTTTATTTTGAGATATAAACAATATTCAGACTAAGCTAAATGCGAGATGTAACTAAAACAAAAAAGAATGAAAGATTGATTAAATGAATGAATGTATTTACGGTCAGCGCGCGTGGTAGGGCGGGCCGGCGTGGCGCACCCATTCGCGCTCGAACTCGTGCTCGAGTATCTCGGCACCGCGCTTGCGCGTCAGTCCCGTTTCCTCCAGGCTCAGCTCGCACATCTGCATGTCGTCGACGCCTGGGATCACACATTAAGACACTTTTACATATTTTGAACTTAAATAAACATACAAACAAATCAAACAGCTATCTTCAGGGTGGCCAAAACCTATTTGTTTTCTGATGAAATGCAACTAACACACAATTGGATCTCTATATAAGAAAAAAGTAGTAAGTAGTAGTAATATATTTTTTTAGATATTTTTCTAGGTATGAAATATTTGAAATGTTTAAACCCATATGCTGTTTCTGCAAAAGGAGCGCTGACGCTTCCACCCGTATACGTACCGGCCTGCAGCAGTACGGGCGTCTTATCAGGGTGCAACTCCATCTGGCGCGCCACGTACTGCCCATCGAAGTGCGCGTACCACCAGCCACGCTCCTCCTCTGCCGCCCCCGCGCCCGTCACTCCTGGCCGCACGAACGGGATGCGGAAGTAGCGGTGGCGGGCACCCAGGATCTCCCCCTTTTGCGGAAGCCGGGGGGTTTTTGCTGCGGAAAATAATATATGAAAAAATTAGAAACGTACTATATATGTAGAAATTGATATAGCTAATACAATTCACAATTGTATATACTGTATACATGCATAAAAAAAAATAGTATTTTCTTGACCAAATTTTTTTATTAAACATACATACATTCACACAATAGACTATTTTGTAAATTTGGTTTTTTGTTATTAAAAAACTCGCCACTGAACTATACATAGTAACAGGTAAAAGCTAGTATATAATAAACTAAAACAAACATTTTCTCCAGTACGGCCTCGGCGGCGTGGTCGCCTTTAAGTTAGCTGTGAAGCATGAATTTGAGTGAAGCTGTGCAGATATGAATTTAGGATTTTTTTTACTTTTGATTATTTACTTCGTGAGCCTAAAATGGGCAAAAGTTCAAAAAGACTAAATTTAGGGTGGTCGTGGCTCTTCTGCTGTATTGTGCCTATAACCTACCAGCGTCAAGTATGGACTGCGGCGCGCGCTCCTGCTCGGCGAGGGTGCTCTTGCGCGCGTTGCGGGCCTTCCACGCGTGGTACACCTTGAGGCGGCGGTGGAACTCGTGTCGGCACGCCTGCCAAATGATTATTATTTATTTTTAAGTTCTAAGTATTTATATTTAATAATTATTTCTAAGATTTTCGAAAATCTTAGAAATAGTTATTATGGCGAAGTGGGACAGCGTGTGATTATGAGTGCGATGGTTGTGAGTACCATTCCCACAGGGGGCTCTGGGTTCTCTTTGCTTATCCTGCTCGAACAAGTTGCTTTTAAAATGTTTAAGTATACAAAAAAAAAAGTGATGAAGTATAGTGCATATAACGCAATTTCTATTCAGGTATTCAATTTAGTAAATTATATAAAAAGTGTTTTGATAATTATTTCTATGATTTAAGAGCAAATTTTATGACATATAAACAAAATATTTTAACACATTAAATACAAAAAAAATATATATTGAAAAAAAAAAACATTGTTGTCATACCTCAAGGAGTTCAATATCACATGACGTATTGATGGTGTCCCGCAGTTCCGAATACTTCCACTTCGACAGATCATATTTTTGTTTGCCTTGCATCGCCTGTTGCATGCGAACGCGTTCTGACCTATATTATTTTTTTATTATATTATAAAACCATTTACATGTATATGTTCTGTATTAGACAATATAGAAATAAATATTATGATAATTTTAAGATTTATCTCAGTAAATTTATTAAGTTTAAATCCACGATCTACATAGAATGAGGGTAAAATTACTTTACAACATATCAATTTCATGAATTGTGTTTCATGTGTTGTCTTTTTCATATTCAGATATTACCTAAGAAAAAAGGAGTCTGTTTTATTTTTACATTTTAATTGATTATTGTTTTTCTTAGTCCTATATTATTATTCTTTTTTTTAGTCCTATATTGTCTATTTTGAGTGTTAGAAATCAACATACTACTACATCTAAGAATTACATACTACAGCCAATAGTTAAAGTAAAAAAGTACCTTACATGCATGTTAAACTAAGAATTTTAGATACTACGAAAGTATAACGCAATTTTGTACAAATACTTTCATTTATATGTTTCGTTATAAAAAAATTAATATAATAAATCCAAGTAAAGTTTTCAAGTAATAGTTATTAATTATATCAATATATACAAAATTGCGATATTAACAAAGGAAACCACGTGCAAATAGAAATAGTAAGCAAGAGCCTGAAGTGTTAGAAGTTAGTTTTGTTAAAAATGCCTCTTTAAATACTTTGTTCTGTACAACTGATAACAATATACGGGATACATTATAATTGATTATATCAATTTATGTATTTTTAATGTTACTTTAACAAAAGAAAACATCACAGATTATAAAAATTGAAATAGACTATTAATTACTGTATAGATTCTTCACAATAAAATTTGTATAAGACCTATATATTAATGATGCTGTGTCAATGCTGTGTACAGCTACTTTTTTATAATACATATATTTAAAATAAAATATTTAATAATTTTTTAAATATAAAAAAACAAAGTATAAAAGAGGTTTCAACACAATAAATGCGTACAGCATATTATATTATATAAAGTACCTGTTCAACTTATTCTCTCCGTTGAGGTCGGCGTGGCTGCGTAAACATATTACAGTGTACAAGCTATGTACAACGCTTGGTGGTTTTTTTTATATTAAAAAAAGTTTATATGTGCCATTTCATGTGAATCTTTTATTATTTGATTATTCCATATAAAATAATAATTAGCTAGGTCGATACAAGAAATGTATAGAACTAATATATAATAATACTGCTTTATTGAGTACAGTTTTTTTCGAATTATTTTAAATTCTCACTGGCACTTTATTTTATATTTTTAAAGTAACTTTTGCATAAAATAAAGTAAGTGTTAACATAAACATACAACAGGTTTTTTATATCTATCTAGTAAATTTCGTGACATATAAATATATTTTTGAATATGCATTTTATAATATATAATGACTATTAAAACTGTGACTACGTCCGTATTTATTTCTCTAGTCTGTTTGTATTTATTTGCAATAATTTCATTTATTAATATTATTTCACAATTACTATTATACATTTAACATCTGTCTATTTCTTATTAGATATATAGTAACAAAATTTAAAATAAAAACTTTTAACTTTTAAAATAAAATGATATGGCACAAATAAGTAAGAAATATTCGCTTATCCTAAAATTATCCTATAACATATGAAATAACATTACATTAATTAGGATCAAAGTAATAGAATTAATTTTAACTACATAATATATATAATTTATATTTTCTTTTACCTCCTCTTATAATACCTTTTAAAAAGGCAAATTGTTATAAGCTATAACAACTTAATATTTCCTTCCAATAGAAATAAATCACATAAAATTTAAATCAAGATATTCTCATTTGACTTATAATTTATAAATAAAATTCAAACATAATACATACCTTCTCAATTGCGGCGGACTTCCTTCAACATGTCCGTTAGTTTCTTTAGCGAGACGCACCGCCATTTCGTGGTCTCTTCGCTCTTGTTCTAATCTGGAATAAAATTAACATATGTGTAGTTACTGTAGAATATGCTTGTAAGATATTTCTAGAAGAAAAAACGGAACCCTATACGAAGTAGGATGATTTTGTTGACCACGAGTAGCAGACCGCACAATACCACCCACCTCTCCCTGTTCTCCTGGTCGGCGCGCGCCGCATCCTGCAGCTGCTGCTGCAGCGCGAGCGCGGCGGCCCGGTCTCTCTCCTCTTGCTTGAGGCGTTCTGCTTCTTCCGCTTTGCGGCGGGCTTCCATTTCTGCTTTGCTGTAATATTTGCTTGTTGTTATATTTTTGTTCTATTTTACATAAATTTATAATAAAGTGAAGTGATGGAAAAAATCTACTTCACTAAATTGTTTTTTCATATATCAGTGTTTTCACATCCTTCGTATTACCCATTTTGGTGCCGTATAGCAGCGTCTGCACCAACATTGTGTTGTGTACGGCCAAATTTATCTCTTCCTTCTTTATTAATATATGATATATGGTTATAATATATGATATATGGTGTTACAGATTTTTTTCTTTGAATTCGTCATTGAAATATCAAAGTTTACATAAAAAAACATAAACAATGATCTACTTGAGCTCAATCCTTTTGTGTAAAAATGCAAAGCATGCTTTTTCAATACAATACCATATAAAGTTTAAGATTTATATAAAAATAAGTTCAAAATTATTTGAAATATTAAAAGCACATTTTGATATACTTACAGCCTCCTATTTTCTTCTTCTTGTCTAATTCTTTCTTGCTCTTTCCGTTTAGCTTCTTCCGCTGCTCGCATTTCTGCTTCGATCTTACGAAGTCTTTCTTGTTCATCCCTAAATAAGAAATAAGTTAATAATATTTCATAATGGCAACTACCCGCACACAGCAAGGTAGACAGAGGGAACCTAGTGTTAGGACACTCCGTTCCCCACTTTCCGCTGACAATTGATGAATGAATTCTGCAGGTAGTGCGTGTCGAGTGGCGGAATGCAATGCTGCATTTTGCCTTGACACCAGAGCGTAGAAATGAAAATATACATTTTAAGTAAATATTTTATTTAAGTATAAAAATAAATATAATTTCGATAACATTATATTTTAATTACATTAAAGAATATGTATTTATTAGTCGGGACCCGCTCGAAGGTTTGTTTGCTTAAACTGCAATTAATTATATATTTAGTAACCTGAACTAATTTCGTGTTCCAATAAAATTATCATTTTAAAGGCTACATCTGTACATTAGGGACTGAATATTAAGCTAATTCAATTAAGCAGTTATTTTGTAAAAAATGCAAGACAAAATACTTTTAATTTATGAAAAGATCTAATAAACCACTGTACGTAGTTTACATGTATGTAAGTATTTAAATTGGTTAAGCCATATCTAAGATTGGCATACACATACGCACATATACACAAACACACACAAAAAATATAATTATTATTATGGATTCTATTACATTATATTATAAATTATATTATTAAATATATTATAAATGCCCCCAATAACGTATTTCGTCATATATGTCTCTTATACAGACTATGATCAGCTTCTTGCTTATAATAAAATGCTTATATGTATTTTCTCTCAACTCACCTATTCTTTTGGTCAACCATAGCCTTTTGTAGCGCGGCCATTTGCATTTCCGTTTCTTTAGTTAGTTTTGTATACAACTGATCTATTTCCGATCGACTTATTTTCTCGTTGCTCTATGAAATAATGAAAGTCATGTTAACAATATATTTAAATTTTAAAAAATCTACTTCACACTGTATCTCGCATACATCAGAGTAGGCAGAGGGAACTTAGTGTTAAGACACTCCGTTCCCCACTTTCCGCCGAATTCTTGCGGCATTGCGTGTTGAGTGGCGGAACTGCGGAATGTCGGGAAACGCAGGGTGCTAATACTTAATATTCTCTGGACACTCTAAAAAATGTAACAAACCTTAATAGTACTGCAAGCGCTTTGTATAGACTTCCTCAAGTTCTCTATATTCTTCTTAGCGTTTTCCTTTTCCTTCTTCAATTGAGCAACAACTGAGTCCATTTGCGATAAATTATTTTCCAAAAGTTTTATTTTCGCTATTCCTTGATACCTAGGGCGATGTTGACGGCGTACTAAATGGCCTCGAATGTTCTTTTGTAGTATGAGTAGACATTTGCGACGGAAAGCGAGTTTGTTCTTTACTATAAAGTATATTAGGTTTCTTGTTAAGAGAGATAGAATAATATATTTTAAACAAATCGATATAGAATAAATATGAAACAAATTGATATGAATAGATTAAAAGAAAACAGCTTTATAAGTTTTTCCTAATCCGGGAGCGTTAGCACCGGAAAATCAATGTTTAAACACTTCATCGAGTACGTAACTTTGAATTACGTTTACTTGGTCTTGTTACCACCGCAAGGAAATAAAAACAATTTAGGCCCCAAGTGAAAATTGAACCATCCCGTTTACATCCAAACCATGTCCCACATTATAATGTCTTTCAAGTTCTCGTTTACTTACATTTAATAATAGACAAAACAGAGAATATGCCTCTCTTCCACCTATTCTTGACCAGCCAGGCGAGCACCGCCCCCACAACTGCCTTCAAACTTTCCGGGTCCGACCTCATAATGGTATCGAACTCGCTATATTTGCCGGGACGGAAGAAGACGCGGGTCACGCCTAGTTTGTAATCGCGGGTTGATAGGCCTAAGCTGTGGACTATTGCCTGAAATGGAATGTTATTGCAATTATAGTAAAGGTTTTTTAAGACGTAAGAGTGGTGTATATTGAAGTTCAAGAAAATTAATCACGATAGCCTCATTCACATATTAATGTGAATGTGTGTGATTAAAATTATTTTATAATCACTCATAATAAACGTAATTATAATTGTACTTGTATCATTCTTCCGCCAAAAACGTTTGGATCATACCAGTATATAAAAATAGAATATAAAAAACACGCGTATACCGTATTTAGTGGATTAGAAGACCTGACTGCGGATTGTTAAATTATCTTTATACAAGTGAAGAGAATCAGTGCCCCAAATTGTATATTAAGGGTACTTAACACCGGAATTGGTTTTAACAAAAGCATATCTCATACGTACTGAATGAATACAGTTGCACTCATGGGAATTACACCCAACCTTTGTTTTTACTGCTGCTTCACTTCCCCTCATCTGGATTGAAACTATAACCACTATGATGACGAAAAAGAATTTTTAACACATACCTGACAAAACAATTTAGGCTGCAATCCCTTCAGTTTTTCCGGTAAGTAATCTCTATACATATCGTATAGCACTGCAAACGGCGCTCTTGAAGGGTATCCGTGCTCCATTAGCGCCAATACGGCGGCCGTACCGCTGCACTGCAGCTGTGTTAGGATGAGGGAACCTTCAGCTTCGCGACCCACCATGCGGGAATTGGGTTTTATACAACGAATGAAATTTGTACCCTGGAAAGACAAAACATTTTTTTTAATATCATTTCTAAAAACTTAAGACAAAATTTCTTCCGAAACTATAAAATTGAGAAGACTCAATTTATGAGAAACAAAAATTAACAAACATAAATAAAATATAGCTAATATACATAATTTGTTATATATCTATTTATGTAGTGTAGTGCTGTACATGAATAATTCTATTTCATTTCCTAATTTCTGTTTGAGTAAAAAACAACAACATTCGAGATACTCGATGGAAATATTTAATATTTCCATTTTCTTCTCAACACGTAATTAATACCTCCAAAATTCGGCGGAAAATGAAGAACGGTATTCTCCACTAACACTATGTTCCCTCCCTTGCTGTGTGCGGGATACAGCGTGAAACTAAAAAAAAAAGTTATAAATCAACTCACGTTCTCCTTTAATTTGTCCATCAACAGAGACAATTGTCGCTGGAAGTTAGCGCCTACGGATATGAAATTCAATTTTCCTTTAGCATTATTATTATCCACAGTTTCAAACAATTGCTGCACGAGCGAGTTTTTAGATTCCTGCACTAGGAATTCAAGGGAGGCGTGTAGTGCGTCATTGTTCTTCTCTAAGAATTGAGTCTGGAAGGAAAGATTTAGTATTTTTTTTTCAATTTCCTAACTTTAATCATTTAGACATTCAATTATGTACATAAAATTATTAAATATTTTTGAGTTCCATTACTCTAACAAAAATTACCTACATCTTGCATGATGCGCGGAGAACTGACTGTCTTAACGCTAGATACTTTCCACATATCCTACTATATGCAAGATACGACATGGAACTGTAAAATGAACTATAAAAACAAAACACAATACATACAGTATTATAACAGACGGAGCCGGCAAAATGTCTGAGCAGGAATCCCTCATGTTCTCGTAGAGTACGATGTGCCTTCAGACGCGACGCGCGTGGGACTTGCAAACGTGAGCTGGTAAGATATTGTTTATTTATATTTTATACAAGCTTATTTTTGTTCCACGTGACTCGACGATTAAAAAGTGCATACAATAATCGATTTAAATAAAGCATATTTTGAATATGACTGATTATTACTGAATTTTATTCTCAAAGGATACATTTACATAAATATGCCGTTAAAATTAGCTAATTAAAAAATAATAAAATTGTATCGATTAATTAGATTTATGAGAAAAAGCTCAAATATAGTTGGGAAAATTAAAATACGCCGTGTTTTTTTAGTTTGAACTGAATTATATATCAGATTGATTAAAAAAAACAAAATTATACAATCAAATGCAATGAGGCAAAAGACTATTAAAATAAAATTTATTGGATAAAAAAGTAGTATATAAAGAATACGCTAATAATTGTTTAAGTTAAAAACTGCACCAACATAAATACTCAAAGTTAAAAATAAAAGTAGCTTTTTTAAAATAAAGTAATTTATTTACCTTCCATTATTATTGCCGAGTTCTTTATGCACGGCGCTAGTGAAATGTCCGAACTCTGGTTTTGGTAGTTTGGATTCTTCATCCAAAATGTGGAAGATACCATGATTTTTACTTTCAATTAGATCTGAAATATACAATAAATACTAAATTAATTTTATATAACTATTTGAACATAATAAACATAATAAATACAATTATTTAATAAACATAATTATTTAATAAACATAATTATAACATAATTATATTAATAAACATAATAAATACAACAATTGTACAATACAACATGTACTTTATATAATTTATATATTGCATATTAATTGTATAATAACAAAAGTAAATAATAATTATTATATCGTTATACATGCATTTATACACATACATTTTTTCGTTTGCGGAGGGAACCTAATGTTACCATTTTGTATTTAGTGGCGGAACGCCACGCTTAGTAAACTAGAACGACGAAATGTAAAGAATTCAATACATGAAGTTAGGGATCGAACCCCCAACCTGTGTGTGTATTTACAGTAAGATTCCACTGTGCTAAGATGGTTATTATAATTTTATATATACTAGCCTATACAATCCTGGTTATCCACAAATCTTATTTCGGGAACGTTCAATCCTTCGCGTTTGTAAAGTTCCTGCTCGTTTTTGAGAATGCGTTCGTTGAAAAACTGTTGTAGCTTCTCATTGCAGTAATTTATGCAGAATTGCTCGAAACTGTTCTGTTGGAAATATTCTGGAAAAGAATAGATTATTTAAGTAACATGATAACAGTAAATAAAAATAAATAATAATCAGATAATGTAGCTAAATAATGTTTGATAAATTATTAACTACTCGAGTTTTACAAGAAAAAAAAAAATACTCTTAGATAAGATGGCGGACCCAGCGACGATATTATATTGTAGTAATTTATTGTAATATGTTATTTTATCTCTGTAAACGTTTTTTATTTTTTCCTTAATTTCACTTTTAGTTATTTACAATTAATCGGCTTTTAACTTTATACATAAATTTAAGACTAAGATAATATAAAACTTATTATAATATTAGCAGTTTTACTAATAGCATGTAATAACCAAATTTATAATATAAAATTTTGCAAACTAAAATGGTTTTACAAAGTCTTTAATTAAAAAAATGAAACATGGACCGATGGGCTTGGTCAGATGAATATAATGTCATTAGTGCATTCTTTCAAATATATATTTTAAATCAGTCACTCACAAATGACGGAAAAATCGTTATGTAAAAATTATATAATTGTGTAATATTTAAAAAAAAAAAGAAGTTGGTTAAAAAATCTGATGTATATCTACACTTACCAAAACCAGCAATATCAAGAACACCAATGTAATAAGCTGAAGCTGAAGACGGAATGCTTTCGTTGATACGACGCACTATGTAGTCGAAGAGACGGCTGTAGACCGCCTTGGCGAGGGCGTCTCGAGCGTTACACGCCTCGTAAGTCTTGAGTGGCACCCTGTATGTATGAAAGTATTTGTTTTATTATGAATGTATATTTTATTTTAGCTTAATATTAAAATACTTTGCTCTCCATTTTTGAAAAACACTTTATTTTGAGATAAATCACATTGGTATATATTTCACATTAGAACCCAACAAATTAGTAAGCCTGAAACCTGGATGGTTGAAATCATTTTAATAACCTTTAGGCCGTGTTAAGGGCTCGATTATAAAAATAAAACTAGAACGGTAAAAATTCAACATTTCATAAAGTCATCATTTTACAACACTAGGCTTTCTATCAAAGGAACAAATCATTATATAACTCGTTTCGTCGCTGTACACCTTGGAAGCGTCTCGCCTCTCCACTCTGTACATCTCCCAATACAAGATACACAACACTCACATGATGGCGGTCCCCTTGACTCCCCCCCTAGAGCTCTGCATGAGGCGCGACACGAGCGCCATGCGCAGCTCGCTGGCGTCCACTCCCAGGAGCGCGCCCGCAGTGGCCAGCGTGGGCTCGGAGTGAGGACACACGCGGCCGCCGCCGCGCGCCCCGCCCTCCTCCTCGAACTCTATGTTGCCGAGGTGGAGGACGGCCGCTACCACCCGGTATATCGATGTCTTCTCGTCTTCTGTTAGACCGACACGGGATAAAGCCTGGAATTATATAATTTTGTTGTAATTATTAAAAAATCATAGCTGTTGTTTCTTTCGATGGAAATTTTATACTCATTAATCTCTACTATTACTAACTAATTATGCGGGTTCATCGTCGTCGTCATCGTCGATCTTTTATAGTGTGGCATTTTTATTAAATTTTATACTTTTCCGAAATTAGAAAAAAACATTCGAATTCATGATTCGAATCCATAATGAACAACGCAACACAGCTAGCTCACTATAGTAAGAACTTGCCACAATAAGAAAGTGAATATAATTTATACAACTAGTTCCCTAAGTGACGTCCCAATTATTGTTTGTATTGCCTGATGTTTTCCCACTGCCATGACATGCCATGACACAGAATACTTTGTATTAGACTAATATAAATAATTATGATCACAGAAAGAGTGTTTAACTCCATACATTGTAACAAACACCGGGACACCACAGTACAATATATATACAGTATAAGTCTTATGTCTAATATTGACAATTTTAAGGGAAGGGAATCGGAGTGTCTTAACACTCATGTTCCAGGCTTTCTCTGCTATGTGCGGGATACAGCTTGAAGCGAATGACTTACTTGATGTAATCTTTGGAAATCTTCAACGTCGTCCAAAATAGGATCTCGGAGACCACCTTTGGCTTGTTGCTGATGACTTTTTTGATTAGCGTTTATCTTCTTTTCAGACGCCGGTGACGTGAAATATTGTGTGCAACCATTTTTAAGGTACTGTAAGAAATATAACGTTAAACAACTCTTATATAATTGACATAATTAAAAATAATTATAATAAGACTATATCTCAATTAAATAAATATGTGAATATTTCTGTTACTGTGCGTGTTCATAAATTGCGTTATAATTTTTATCTACACACGTTTATTCATTATATTGTGATAAACTGAAACTAGTGTTAAAATAGTTCATTCTCTAATTTATTAATATATTTTACAAACATAGCAGTGTTTTATAGTAATATTTAAATATATCGAACAATCACGTAGACAAAAAGAAAAAAAATCCAGATACCCCATAATAGCAAAAAGATGATATTAAAGAATATATTTACCAAATAATCATCAGGTTTAGTAATTTTCAACGCGGCTCTCAACTCCGGCGGTGCGCCAGCGCACAACAAATAAAACACATGATAATTCCTCTCTTCTGAGCTCTGAGTGCATATTCTAGATTTTTCCAGCAAATAATGTGATATATGACCCCCCACTACTTGATATTTTGTGGAGAAATGCACTTCCATGAATTTGCCGAAACGGGAGCTGTTGTTGTTGCGGGTCGTTTTAGCGTTGCCGAACGCTTCGAGGATTGGGTTAGCTGAAATTTTTATTAAATGTTATCAAACATAAGCGAACATTAATAGAATATAATATACGTCATCATATTTTTTGCCGGTATATCAGCTAACACTAGGATAGCAAGATTCAAAGTGTGCCTTTGAAGAGCCTTAGTCAATATAGTTTTAATTATCATATCAGGCAGTTTCTTAAGGATATTATGCAAGATATTAATTACTTTTTATATTTAAATAAATTAAATCATATCATATACATCAAATGACAAATGCTGACAATTTACAGAAAAAATATCTAAATTACAAAATAAGATTTTTACACATATCTACAAGATTTAGTAGATTTAACAGAGATAACCGAGTGTTCAGTCACTCTGTTCTCCACATTAAAGGCTATAGAAATATATTTCAGGCCTTACCATCTAAAATCTTCTGTTCAACAGGTCCTGCGCCCTTAGCCCACAAATCACATAAATATTTAAGTATGTACTTAGTAGATTCAGTTTTACCAGCTCCAGATTCCCCCGATACTATTACGGATTGAGATTGTTTTAGAGCTTTCATATCTCGGAATGCTTTGTCAGCTGAAAATAAAATTGTGTATGTTACATATGTATAAATCTCTCTTCTCTCTTACTTTATAATTAACGTTGCTCTTATTTAATTGCAAACTTGGTAATGATAGCAGATTCAGTTATTGTTATAAGTTCGTTTTTGTTATTTATCCCCTTATTTTTATTATAGAATTCTGATAAAGAATTTTGAATTTGTATAGTCAGCCGTCTTATTCTTTGTAGAAAGCAGACCACTTAAGCTTTATACTATAATATATATATTTTTTTCTGAACAGTTTGATACACACATATGATAAATATATACATAAAAAAATGTATAAAATGTATTTATTTATTAATTGATTGAGAGTTACAAAAAGTGCATGAAACTTGAATATTTTATAGACTTTTACAATTAATGAATCTGAAATAAAATAATTCTTAGCTTTTGACGAAACAGTTGTCTTTAATATATTGTTCATATAAGAACATGGAGAAATATTTAAAAGTATGTCTTCTAAGCTTTAATTGGTTCTGAATTACTTATATTTATATAAGATAAAATAGATATAGAATTTAAACATTAAATTTATTGATTTCTATAGTATAATTCTTTGTATATGTAATGGTTTCAATAAAATAAACGATTTATTAACAATAGTAGGTAATATTATAAAAATATATAGCTCTTATTTCATAGCAATAAATATAGATATCATAACTTTATTATGACTGTTGACTGATTTTATGTGAAAAAAAAACTGATAGATATTACCAAATATATTTTTTTATTTATGTGCTTTAGAAATACGACCAAATATTATTTTTGCTGAATTCTCAAAGCTTTTCGTGTTGAATAACGAAACTTAATGCCGCGCTTTGCCTTGTTACTTGTTATTTCATTCTACCGAGTGACAATCAAACCCACAACTGTCGTGTTAACTGTCACACGCTTGTGGCTTTCCACCATGACGACCTTACATATTTATATTTTCTTCTTTTTGAATTCCAAAAAAAGTTCTAATTCTAAACAATTTACGTTCTAAAATTTTCAACATAAGTAAATTGTACCTATAGCAAAGACGTGCGGCGGCAGTTCACCCAATGACCTGCCTTGGTATTTCTTGATGGTATTAGACGAGTACATGTCTGGAATTTCTTCATAAGGATTGACGGCGAGTAGTATGTTCGCTACATATGTCTGAAAACAAGAAATAAATCAGCCAGTTACGAAGTATATATGGAAGTATAAAAATAAAACTGAAAATTGATAATGAAGAATATTTAGATTTTGAGTTTTTAGCTAATGGTTTGTTGAGTAAAGACAAAGGTTGTAAAAAATCGGCCATGTCAATAGTGACCGTAGGCGTCACAACATGTGCTCATGTTAGGCTGCTATTACTGGAGAACTAAAGAGACTAAAATCTACATAGATAAAGTAATGCGTATTTGTTTTAGAGAAAAAGCTAACCCTAGACCTCTTGTTAGGTAATAACTGCAAATTATAGAATATGCTCGATAAGTATAAGACAAGTGAGTCAGCGATAGATCGAGAAGTAGAGGATGTAGAGTGACTCAATATTGACTTTTCACCTGTTTAGCTAATGCACGCGGATATCATTCCTAACGACAACGAGGCATTAAATGTCGTAGACATTACGTATTATAATAATAATAATAACTATTTTATTGAAATGCCGATTGTAATAACACACAAAAACTTCTTAACATTTTTAAGAAAAGTTTGCAAGAAAACTATAGTGAAAACTGCATTTTAATCGATTTTCGAGATTAGCACAAACGCACAGAGAAACAGACAAACAAACAAACATTAAAAAAAAGGCTTATTTTTGGTTCTATTGTATTGGTAAGTCTCCAATGATTGATTTTCTTGTACAACTTCCACGTGCAGACACCGATCGGTTACAATTTTATTATTGCATAGATTATAAAAAAGACCGGCATAGCTTAGTTGGCAATAAAATATGACCGGGTTACACTCACCAAACACTTGAATAATGTTGCTGAGTTTAAGCCATATTATGTTTAGGATAATTATATGAAATCTCTTTACTAATTCATCAAAAACTAGTAATGTAATACACAGTCAATCAGGAACCTATACATTTCGCATACATCAGGGAAGGCAGAGGGAACCTAGTGTTAAGACACTCCGTACCCCACTTTCCGCCGCATTCTGGAGGGATTGCAGGTGGAGTAGAGAAATTCAACGCTACGCTTTGCCTTGACACCAGAGCAAAGAAATAAATTTAAATAAATATTTCATTTCCTCGAGTGGGGATCGAATCGACAACCAGTCACACCGGCCTCTACATTTATTAGTACTAAACCTACACGATGTGAAGAAACACAGTATCAACAGTCAACATCAAGCTATAATTTACACGACATTAAATCGAAGATCGTATAATATATAGATTTCCTTTATGAATATCAAATATATTTACCTCGTTTCGTAGGTAACAATAACCTAATGATATAATCGATAGCGTTGCGTGTGAACGTTCAAGGTGAGGATATGTAAAGGTTTACTAAATATTTTATTCTATAATATACGGTATATTGAACTATTAGGCAATCTATAGAGGTCAACGTTCTTACTAGTTTTCTTATTAAGAAAATGTACGGCCGAGACCGTCATGTCCCAGAGACACAAGCGAGTGACTGTAACGCTACGGCAGTGAGTTCTCACTCGAGATAATTAATTAGAATTTATTAATATGTTGCGGCGTTGAATTCCGCCACTTAACATGCTAAGCCTCAGAAAAATTTCATCGGAATGTGGGAAACGGAATGGTCTAGACACTAGGATCGCTGTGTGCGTAATTTCTATATCTATATTCAGCTATTACTGTATCAAATTAATAATATAAAACAAAATGTTAGATAAAGTCATTACATATAATTCAAAACAATATCGTAATGCCACATCTACAGAGTGCAGATACATTAAGTTTAATGCGAAAAGCATTAAACATTACGCGATGTTGGTGATTATTAAGAAATATAAAACTGTAATTTCCTTATATTTTCATATCTGAAACAGAGATCTACGAAGAAACAGAAACGGTTGATATTTGCACAAATAGTCACCGAATCGATAGCGGTTTCAAGGTGACGCGAGTCCATATCAGAGGGTACTTACGTATATCTTTTTCTTCTTGTAGCGTGTCAGTATATTGTTCAGTAGCGTCGCCTCGTTTAGGAACATTAGTTCGCCTGTAAACATTCAAATTTATTTCTATAACATAATGGCTGCAAATATTTCTATTATTTACAATTTTTTATATTGTGTTTTAATGTACATCGAATATGTTCATTTTAATTATTTATTTATCATGTGTTGTATCATTTAAAGTAAAAAAGTAATAAGGAGAGTTCTTACACTCAATCTGACATATAATATATTCAGAAGAAAATATAACAAAACACAATGATAAACCGGTCATGAAGTCTCAAGGGCACCTCGTACATCTTTACACGTGAACGCTTCAAGGATCTTAGTCATTGTAACTACTTTCAATATCAACGTCAAATATAAAACAAAAAAAATTGTCTGCAACATGCATTTACTCCTCGGTCTCTTACTGTCAGTAGTAAAAGAAAAAAAAATTAATAACAGTATCTTGCTATTAATATAAATAACTCTGTCCCTAACCGGTTTCACAAATGAATCATTGTCTCAGCTGTACGTACATATATTATTTTATAAATTTTAAGACAAAGTAGTAAAGAAATATTTAACGTTTATTTGTATGTATACATTTAAAAAAATTAAGGCGAGTATGCAAAATTAACTGACTTTTAAAACGTCTTATTATCCAATTCTATAAATGGGTATCTATTTTAAAATACCAAATAAGAAGTCGGTGTTTAACTCCGTTGAACTTTGTCTCCTTAAATCGGAAATTTAAAAAAGATTAAGCATGAACGAAATGTTCATGTTTAATCTTTTTTAAATTTCAGTGAGAATCGACTATCTTTGGCGTTGACTGGTATCATAAGTTACTTAACAACTGCGCTATAATAGCGTTATATTCCTTCTGTATATACTCGTAATTTAAAACTTACAATTATCGTCAACATCCTTAGTAGGATCTCCAGCCGGGAAGATATCATCAAAACTGCACACACGTCTTGGATATTTGTTGTCTACTGGGAACACGTCTGCCTCTTCGCCCATCAGCTCCTGTAACCGGGCCAGCACGAACCCCTCGTTGGGGTCCCGCACCCATACCAGCTGCTTGTCCATCGTCATTTTATACTGAAACAAAAATAAGCAAAATTAAAATATTAATATTCTTGGCTTGAAAAATTAATCAGATGTAGTGTAATAATTATGACGTGGACTCACGACGTATAACGATGAATTAACTAATAACAAAGATTGGTAAATTAAATTCTTGAGCCAACTTATATATATTAAATATACATCATATTTAGTTAATCACCTCGTTTTAAATTAATATTTCTAAACAATGTAATATTTCTAAAAATAGTTATAAATAATATTTCTATATTAATTATAAATATTCCTCGGTGCATTTGAATTCAGTTTGAATACAAATTAGTCTGGTTATATGGAAACGAAATTGCTTTAAATCATGAGTCAGTTGTATTGCCATATAAAAACTGAACAAGAGCAGAATGCAGGCATGCATAAATGTATAAAGATAAAAGATCACAGTAAGAATAGTTATTTTTGTTATTATGTAACGCTATAAAATATTACAACAAAACGAACAGCTGTAACGCAATTCTCGAAGGTAACGGCCGAACGGCATAATTCACTTTCGTTACGAACATGTGTGGATCGTGCGGTATATTGTTATTGCGGTGCGGTTATATTGGATTATTAAATTGCTGCTTCCGTTTTCAAGATTGTTAATCTTTTTGTTTTCAGCTTCCACGCTGTATACCGCATAGGGTAGGCAGAGAGAATCTAGTGACAAAACACTTCATTCTCCTTCCTTCACACGTATTGTGAAGGAAGGTTCACACGTAGTGGTGAAACTCAACGCTTTTGTCTTGGTACCAGAGCAAAGAAAAATAATATTTCCTCGAGTATGTATAAATTATATATATATATATAATTATTTGCCTATTTGTATATTTTTATATAGTTACATTTATTTAGTACACCCCTCCTAATTTACTTTATACTCTCCTCTATCCAAAGGTTGCCTGGAAGAGATTGCTGGCTTAGCAATAATGCCGTATATTGTGCTTTTTCATGTATCATTAAGTAAACAGTTCTTGTAATTAATTATTCGGTGTACAATAAAGAGTTTTTTTCCGAGATAACCTCATATAAATATATAAAAACATAAAATAAAAATTATATCACGTATTTAAACATGTTAATTATAAAGTGAGTCATAATTCATTCTACAGACATATGCTTGTGAACTTTAAATATCAACGTTGAAGTCCAATATAGTTCAACTGTCGTTCCGGTGGGTGCTTCCGGAAACAAAAACGCTAAACAAACAAAACATGACATATTCAAACAGCATACTGCCGATAAAAAAAAATCCAAGCTGATTTATTTTTCCAAATGTCAACTTGTTTGACAGTGAGTAGTGGCTTAACTCTAGGTTCTCTCCGTCTACGATCTACATACGGGAGATCAAGCCAAAAGAAGTTAGAAATAAAGTTAAAATGACAATTTGCTCACAGATTCAATCTTTATATATTATATAGTATAAAGTACGATACCTACAGTTTATTTTCTATTTAGTTTTTACGCCCCGTCTTGTATACGTCAAGCCTTAGGTAACGTTTGTTTACCTTAAATGAACTTGTAGAGCTCGCGTATTGATTGATGTTTGCAAGAACTTTTGTATCTTTAAAACATTTGTATCGTGACTCAATAAAGTATGTTAAATGATAAAAAAGTACATAAATACACAGCAATAAAACACTAAATGTGAAGCCGTCATACAACGGTACCCCGTCAGACTGAAACGAAATGGTTGTGAGTTCGATTCTCACTCAAATTAATTATTTTTATATCCTCGCTCTGTCCACGAGGCAAAGTATTATAAGTATAGTATTATAAGTATAAGTATAGTGTTATAGTAGTATAAGTAAGGCATTATGATTTGCCGCAATGTCTCGAAAATTGAACAGGGAGAACCCTGCTAAGCCACGCTGCATGAGGGATACAGCGTGAAGTTTAAAAATAAACATATTAGTGTGCTTTCATCCATTTAATAATATTCATATATTAAAAGTATTACACTTAGAAATATAAACCATTTTCCTATATATATATATATTTAAAAAAAGGGCATAATTTCATAACATACATTTCTAGTGAAAGTCAGTTAAACTAAAATTATAAAACGCGACATTAAACAGAAATTGCCCACAGAACTATTATCACGTACCGTCACTTTAGTAGCGCAGTCCGTAACAGTAAAAAAAAAGTTATATATTTTTTAATTGAGCGACACAAATGGAAACGAAATCTTACAAAACTGTTGTATAATAGGAAGTCTCACACATGCTATCTATCTTAAGTGGAATAGAGCGGAAATTCAGGTCAAACTATCGAATTATTAACACACTGACGGCCACTTTTGCGCTTTCTTTGAGGATTCCAATCAATTGTTCGCTTCGGAATATGGTCAGGACCTCGACTCAACGTGAGCGTTATATTAGACCCAAAAATCCTGAGTTCACATCTATGGATGAATTAACGTGATTGCCAGATGGGTCATAGCTGCGGGAAAGTTGTTCGGGCCTTGGCATATACTTTATATAACAATAATTGTATATATACATACAAAGATTGATTACTATCATTATCCGGATAGAAATCTGTACTGGCGGAAATAAGTGGACACGAATTGTAAGAATCAGATCCAAACGAATAAGTATGTGGATCGGTAAGCATTACATGTAAAAGAAAAGTTAGGCCTCCCTGGAGTACACTTTCATTTATTATATTACATGTTTGTCCCAAAGGAAAGCAAGTTCTTCATTACATTCATGACAGACATACAAATTATAATGCTTTAAGAATAATCAAAGAGTTATTCCTAATAGTATGGTCATTAGTTTACCTATTGTAGTTATATAAAAAATTATAAATATTCACATAATGTTAAAAGAACATGATGTAGAGACTTTTTTATAATTGAGAAGAGTTTAATAGCAGAAAATATTTTTTCTACATATGCTTGACACTGTATCCCGCACAGAATAGGCTGGGTAGGCAGAGGGAACCTAGTGTTAAGACATTTTCATTCCCCACTTATTATCATATGAGAATTCGAATTACTTATGCAATTTTATTTTGTATAAAGCATGCAATGGGCCCTAAATTGCATATAATATTAAAAACAACGTTATATTATAGTCGTCTTAGGATCAAAGCGTTTCTGTTGAATGATTCAAAGCACTTCTGACATCAATCATGTCTCGGCCTCTGACATTTTTAGAGCGTGTTAGACAACAACGCTAGTCTCAGTGTTGATAGAAGACAAAGCATTTTACACCTTAAACGTTGTAGGAAAAGACAAAAAGAAAGTCAGAATCACGTCAGATCGTTTGTTAGAATTCAGAACTGACCCGGTGACCTCGAAGACATTTTACGCTGTTTAAGTTCAATAAAGACATTCAATTACCTTAATTCTACATTTATAGATCGATTACTTTCTCTATAATATTTAAAGTAATCGATATAATTTTATTACAAAATGAACTTGACCTAAACGGTTCTATTTATTCATTACGCATGAGTCACTAACACCGCGCATTATATACTGACATATGTTCCTGCGGTAATAAAACATTGTTTAAATAATTAACTTACCGATTCACAATTTATTGTATTTTATGAAATATGGAAGTATTCATATTTTTAAATTTTTTTCCCTATGCTTTATTGTACATAAGTATAAGATGGGAGGATTTATTAATGTAAAATAATAGAATCCAAACGTGTCTGTGTGTTTATTTACGCTAATCTCTTTATTTTGGCAAATTCTTCTATTAACATTTGAATCTGTCTTAATTTAATAGCTCATAAGTTAGTAGTAAAAAAGTTATGTCAATATAAAATAGTGTTACAACATAAGTGTTTTATACAAATGGCTGAAACTTCAGTTTTCCATGTATTGATATTGTCTTTACTATGGTAACTCTTGTAGATCACGAAGGTAATTCAGTTGAGAAAAAAAATGTAGTACAAGCAGACGAAGCCGCGAGACTGTTGCTAGTTATATAACAACGACAAAACAAATCTGGAATCAGCAAAAATCGAGAATTTTTCATACTCGTAACAACTTGTATAAATAATTATTACATTACAATAATATAAAAAGTATATAGGTATTTTCACTAAAAGGACTGTATTAATAGTTCTCAGCTGATGTTAGATAAACAATGATTGAACAGATAAAACTGACAAATGGCGGCGGCGCGACTTCTCATGAGTCAGAAAGCGTCTCAATTGCTGAACCGACCTCAGGGGTCGGACGATTTGCGCAGCTTGAATTAATGAAACGGTGCACATTTACTTTTTATTACTTAGGCTTCTTTTAATTGAATAAGTATGTTTTTATTTAAGAAAATAAATCCGCTTCACACTGTATTCTGCACACAGCAGGGTAGGTAGAGGGTACCTAGTGTTAAGACACTCCGTTCCCTACTTTTATTTTTTTTTTATTTTTATAATTTATATTATATCTCGGTAATATATTCAATAATAAATAATTGTATATGTTCCAAAATTATTTAAAATCAAAACTAAAATTAGGAGCATGGAAGATGAGAAATATTAATAAAAACGAATGAATGGAATATGCAACGGAAATCAAATAAAAAAACCTAATTGACAATTTATACAAGTTAATATTTCTTAGTACATATAAACGATATATAATAATATAATGGCAAAAATAGTTAAAATAAAAGAAATAAATATGAATATACTCTTTAAAAGAATCAGCTCGTAGTGACAGAGTAATTGCCATATATAATGATACATGTTAAATCATTAAAACTAGCATTTTATTTTACGTCAGAATAAATTACAGAGTTAACTCATACTATTCTCTTATCGCGCCAAGGCCCACAAACAATGAAAATTCTTAAGGTGAGTATTTCAAAGTGTTGCTCACTTTTGTTTGAACTTGAAGAAAAATAGAGAACGATATGTACGCTACTGAAACTATTTATAAATGAGATTTATGATTATATTTTTAACATAATATACAGGGTGGAAGCGTAAGCGATCCTTTTACGAAAACAGCATATATATTAAAATATTTCAAACCATTACCTAAAGAAGTTAATCAAGGTAGCTCAACAGTTTAGACGTAGGATTTTTTTTTCATTTCACGATTTTTATCCACACCTGTATTTCGTGTGATGCACACATACACATAATACTACAAAAAATACTAGTAGCGTAAGTGTGCGTGTTTATGTCATACTTTATAAATGGCGTTTTATTTTAAAACGATATTTGTTTTGTTTGAAAAAAATAACTTTTTTGTTTATGGGAATTTTTTCATTCTTAATTATATAAAGCTTTTATAGAGTAGTTAAGTGTGGTTTCATTTAAAGCGTTGCTTATACTTCCATCCTGTATATTATACACCTATTGGATTGATTCTTTTTCTAACCATATGAAAGAAAACCTCTAAGTTTACATTTAGAAAATAAAAAAAACCTCTGTTTATAGTTTATTTAAATTAGTTATTTAACATTAATTGCCATATCAGTATATATGAAGACGTGAAAATCATTCTAATTTTATTAGAGATTTTGTTAGTTTAGGTTTTATTAAGGGAATAATCATAATATTCACCATGGACAGTTTCAAAGATGTTCTTATCTCACTATGAGGAAAAAACTATGTTTATTTATTTTTATACATATTTTCCTATTATGCATAGCTAAGATGGCAAAATTGTAATATAAAATATAACTTTGTACAGTTTTACTACATTAGGAGTATTTCGTACAGAATGAAATAGGAAAACAATCTTTTCTTTCCTGTCTCATGCTTTATCTTGCTGCATAGTAGAGCGCAGAGGGTACTTAGTATTTAGACACTATGTCTTCCACTATCCGCCGAATTTTCGAGACATTGCATGCTGAGTGGAGAAGTTTTGTCTTATTATAAGAGCGAAAAAAATAATTAAATAATTAATTTCGCTGATTGAGAATCGAACTCATAAGTCAAGCTCACAGACACACACTTGTGCCACTGCACCAAATTATATAACGTTCACGATATCGAATGTAAGTTACACATAGGTACTGATAACGTGTAGGAGCTGAACACCTGCTACGCGCCCACACAGGGCGGAGCCTTTAAAGTATGTACAAGAGAAAAAAATATCTAAGCGTTGGCGCAGCGGCACATGCGTATGACTGTACACGTGGCCTCGATTTCCAGTACTCAAAACCTCCAAAATTTGGCAGATAATGGGGAAAGGAACGTCATAACACTAGGTTCTCTCTGCCTACCTTGACGTATGCGGGACACAGCGTACTTTTTTTTTTTTTATGTGAGAGGACAAGGCAAACGAGCGTTCGGGTCACCTGATGGTAAGTGATCACCGCCGCCCACGACCCCATGCAACACCAGAGGAGCCACAGGTGCGTTGCCAGCCTTTAAGGTGGAGATGAAGGGCACCGGGGCCCGGCATTACCTAATGCGAAACGCAGTGGCAAGGGCCACTACTTCACGCCGGTTTAAGATGCCGGGGGTGGTATTAAATCCGGTCGAGTCTGCCCATGCGTGTTGCCATTACTGGCGACGTGACTCTACCACACGTACTTTAGTCGCCTCTTACGACACCGACAGTACCAGGGTGATCCTATTCTAAGCCGGGACCACACGGCTAAATATATATTATAAAGTATAGTATAAGTATTTTTGCTTGTCGAAAATATTTTTGTAAGAGTGAAACTTCTAGACACGCGTAGGAGATTATATAGACACTTAAGCACGTCCAGGATGTGGTGCAAAAAAAATAGTGCCTAAGTAAGACTTTGTATTAGCCATGTTTTATCAGTGAAGGTTTTTTCTATATATTTTAAGAACAAGATAATTTTAATGGAAATTAAATATATATTTTTTATTTTTTTATATACTGAGTCATTTGAACAAATTTATTCATAGATTATATAGATTTAGATATAGATTTTCAATCTATTTCTAAGTTACTAACACTACTACAGTGGTATATTAAGAGATTTGTTATTTTTAATGAATAATAAATGGCTATGAAAGTAATTAATGCAGATAAAGTTGACTACTAAGTTAATAATGTATTAAGTTTTATAACCGTTATCGTTAAAAAAATTAGACAAACTTAGCATTCTTCTACGAGTGTGTACATTTAAGCGTTATTCATTTTGCTTCTGAAGATTGTTGATTTTTGAAAATTCGTTCGTTATATAAATAAATTATTATAAAAAAATTCCATTTCTATATTTAAGTAACCTTTAGAGAAGTAGAGAAAAAGAATTTAAAAGATAAATATATATTTTTTTGTCTTTAGTTATTGCTTCAAAAAACTTAATATCGATTTGTGTACTTTAACATTTCGTAATTTAATATCGTCCTGTTCTAATGGACACGATACACATTATTATTAATAAAAAAAAAAAGAAACTGGATGTGATGACAGCGCATTTCTAATTTTTTGTCGCCCATTGAACGCATGAAGCTAGATTATGAGATTTGTCCATATAGTTATTATTCTATAGCTTCGAAAGCCAAAGTTGTATCTAATAATAATAAGCAAATTACAAAAAAATATTTAATTCAATCATAAACGCAGGCGTCGGCGTCGGTATAAAAAAAACCTGACACTTCAAGCGTTAAATACAGCCATACAAAAAGACACTGGCACCAGCTTTTTTTTTGTAAATTATCTTCAAATTAAATTTCTCAGAGATGTTCTTGATATAATTTAAAATGAAAGAGAACTTATGAATAATATTTATTTTAGATTTTTATCATGCTTTTTTATATTTGCATAAGAAAAGCTATCCATTCCCCCGCTTTATGCTGGCTTGCTTGCTTAATGATTTTATATACAAATATTTCTCCTTACTTCACATGCAATTTCAAGAAAAAAACATAAAAAACAATTAACCAGTACACAATACATACAGACGGCGACATTTTTTTAATGCTTTTTTTATGTTATTATATCATAATACGGATACGGTTATAGCGCCTTCTGGGAGCTGGGAGGGAGCTTAGTCATCTTGATCAATGCCAAGGCTTCGCATTCGATGGTAAACTTGTTTTTATGTCGGTCATGTCATAGCTGTAAGTTGAATGGTCCAACGGTCCTTTGCGCGAGCGGTACACGCTGATGCAGTATAAGGTGTTTTAGCATTCCTTTATTGAAATGTTGTTTTATAAAATTTTATAAATATTTAATATTAAAAAAATATTTTTCTGGTTATAACTGGTTTGTTGATTTATATTTAGTCTGCCGTGTTATAATATATGTGGGAGATGCATGAAAATAAAATTTAGTTTTAGAATTTAATCAGACGAACATCAAAATAAAGTTATATTATTTGATAATATCTAAGATATATTTGCCCAGACTTCGTTGACTCGGAACGAATAAAATTTTTCCCTTTACAATATACCATATTTCAATAAAATAAATATATAACCTTCATGACATTGAAGTAAAGGCTGTCGTGGCCCACAAGGTATGTCTATAACGCGATGGATGTGAGTTCGATACCCACTTGAGGAGGTGAAATATTTAGTTACGTTTATATTGAAATTTCTTCGCTCTAGTGTCGAGGCAAAGCGCAGAGACGAATTCTCACTCAGCACGCAATGCCTCCAGAATTCGGCAGAAAGTGGAGAACGGAGTGTCTCAACACGAGGTTTTCTCTGCCTACCTTGCGTGTGCGGGATACAGCATGAAGGTGATTTTTAATTTTATAATTAAGCATAACCGCATCATATTTTACTTTATGTACAAATGCATTTCCACAAACATCATGTAAGAAACAATCGGTTATATCGATATTATCGACGTTACTTGAAAATGTAGGTCAGCTTAAATACATTACTAGTAGGTACTTCTACTAATACTTCAGAGCTAAATTAGAACAATAGCTTTCAATTAAACACGAGTTTGCTATAACATGTAGATATTTAAAAGGAAAATAATAATTTCAAATAATTCACGGAGCTAAATCAAAATTAAGGAGCCAGTTAAGTTTTTTTATGGTACATATTATATTTGCGTGCTCTGGACTCAGTACATAAAAATTAATATTATCAGCTTCACGCTGTATCCTGCAAACAGCAGGGTAGGCAGACGGAACCTCGGTGTTAAGACACTTCGTTCCCCACTTTCTGCCGAATTCTGGAGGCATTGCGTGTTGAGTGGCAGAACTCAACGCCGCCCTTTGCCTCGACACCATAGCGAAGAAATGAAAATGACTCGAGTGGTGATCGAACCCACAACCGAAATGACATTAATAATAATAACATTAATATTATGCACTGAGAATATATTTAAATACGTTTGATACTCAGAGCTAAGTTTAAAGTAAACTGGTTTGCGACTGACTGACCACTGTGGTATACTTTCAAAAACTAAGTTCCGTTGTGTTCCATTGATACGATGCATTTTTAATTTATGTAAAATAAGTTGTTATAGAAATAACGATATTTCATCATTAACTACGTTTGTAACAAAAAACATGTTATTTGAATTCCACAGTAAATATAACGTTATAAATTGAAAATATGTTACAACAGGTATATATGCTAAATTATATGCGATAGTTGTATCCTTAAATTCAGTTTTATTTATAACGGTTCCATTTCTTCACTGAGCATGTATTTTATGTTTGGAAAGTGGTGAACAGACAGACTTATCGATAGGTTCTCTTTAAATATTCCACAAAATGCGGGTGGTAAGTGAATTGGCGGTGCGTGGTGGTATCTCCAGATAGATTGTCGAGTCTCATTCAAAATTATCAATTCTTTTAATTCACTGACGATACAAAAACAAAGAATTTCCGTCAAAAACAAGAAAATATTATCAGAATTACATATAAAAAGGAATGATGATTGAGAGTTACTAAAGTTAAAGCAACATACTAAGCTTCTGTAATATTAACTATTAAGTAATAAAATAACTATTTTATTTTATTGCGAAACCGTGAAATATTGATGGATAGTTCTAAGTTTCGCCATCTTTTTTATTTTAACAGATAGATACCATATTCATATATGAATCTTGATGTTAAAGAGAACGTGGTTTCCTCCAATATTAAGCTATTACGCTAGTGCACTTAAATTTTACAAAGAGAAAAATTCCACTTTTACCGAATTAACCACGTTGCTTATATTATAATAATGTAATATATATATATATATATGTTAGTAATTAACATGTGTAGTGTATAAGATCGCAATACAAATTAATACATCAATTAGTCCAATCTATATCTGTACATTGTGGGTTAACGAATAAACCATTACGAGGGGCACAGGGCCATATCAATTGACCCCCCCTGTGCGGATGTGACGGGAATGACGCAGGTGCAGGTGAAAGATATAAAAATAGACATTAGATTTTTT
>JBAIZZ010000078.1:125898-167121 GCA_037355905.1 Heliconius aoede | reverse complement strand
TTTCTTCACGGCCTCCAAGAAAGCGTTTATGTTTTCCATGCATTTGAACGCCATGGTGGATTGGTTGATTTTCTTGACCGATCCCTCTTGGAACTTGTTTACAAGATGGCATAAAAGGGTGCCATCTTTAAGAACCTCATATAGGTTGTCTGCGTCTCCAGAAGTGTTGGCAGGCTGTCCGACGATTTTCCTGATCCATTCGAGGGTTTCTTGAGCAATATCGTCATTATATTTGCTATGGATTCTTGCCTGGGCCTCAGCATTGATGCCAGCCTTTCCAGCGCGATATTCAGCCATGTTTTGTGTTGTCAGCTTTGCGGACACGTAGCCACTGAACCTCCTTGTGATAAGTAAACTCCCAATATCAGGTACATGACACATACGATTGATAGCGGCTATCTCTACATAAACGTAATCGTTAAAAACTTTATCGCGTTTATTATCTAAATATAATAATAAAATATAATCATATTTTATGATTTTAATTGACTTTTGTGAGTTACAAAAATATCGATGAGCAAGGTGAAATTTTTCCTGTGGTTGGTTGGTTGGTGATAGAGAAGACAACATTCTTCAATTAATAGTCGTTTATTTTATTTTCATGAATTGCGCACATAGCATACATAGTGTTAAGGCACTTCATTACCCACCAATCACTTATTTATATTGATAATCTATATATATAAAAGGACTGATTGAGGTAAGACGCACGCACAGCCGTAACTGCTGATGGTAAAAACGTGAAATTTGGACGAATGTTTATTTTCATAACGTGGACACCCACTAAGAAGGGAGTTTGAAAAATTTTAACCCTAAAGTGATGAAATATTGGTTGAAAATTTGTATGATTTTTTTTTAAAAATAGGCATTGATTTTTATAAAATTTTAAAATCAGTTTCATATAAAAATGTTATTGAACACGTGTTTGAAGATTTTTAAGCATTCACCCCCCCAAATTGAAAATAATTTCATAAATATATTTAATAAATATTTCTATAGATAAAGCGGGTGAAGCAGCCCAGGTTGTCTATTGATATATATTTATAATTATGGATATACGGAATAATGAAAGAAGTTTGATCACATTTAAAAATAAATGCTGAGATAACTAGAATGAATATAATATAAATTAGTCTAAACTATTTGAAAATATAATTATAAAATATGACACATACCACCTATATCAATTGAAACACTTCAATAGTATGAAGTGTCAGGATTACTATTTAATAATAATATTTAATATAAAGCATAGCTCCTTAGAATATTCTAGAAGATAAACTGATTAATCTTATCTTTATTATAATATAGATATCAACATATTATCAGATTTATTGATTGTCGGTGACATTATTGAAATAGACTTGTAATGAAACAATAATTCTATTTACTATATAATTGTTTTTTAAAGTGATATTGTATATAAATAAGAACAAAGACTATTTATTAATAAAATATGAAATATTTATTAACAACAGTTTAATAATTAATTTTTTGGTTGAGAAAGTAGAGAATGAAGTGTTTTGGCACTAAGTTTTCTCTATTTACTTTGTTACATGGAATGAATCAACACAAAATGCTTCAATTTAGTTACCTAATTGAATGAAGTTTTTGCATTTGTGTAAACAAAACCAATAACTTTTAGTATATTTTGTAGTTTCAACATTTTGCAGTTGAAAATGCTTTTATAGATTTTTGTTTAATGTGAACCCAGTGCCGCTTGGCATGCTTATTCCTATTTTTTTAAGGGAATGTTTGAAAAAAATCAATTTTTAAACATATGTGAGACCTAAACACACAACTGTTCCTTTGTTTTTGCAATCTGTGTGTGCATTTATGTGCCACTACACCAAAACTACCCCAGCGATTTTAATAGATTAAATTAGGGTTTAGAAAAAACTAAATGTTGTATTACAAAGTATGTCAGAAATTGAGTTGGATTTAAGTATTTATTTATTTGTTTATAAGTGGCTCTCTTAGATTAGATGGTTCATAAGATATGGCACTCATTATTAAGAAAATAGAAAATAAGGAAACATCCTTATATCACCATAACCTTCTAATTTTGGCATAATACACAATTTTAATATTTCAATAAATTTTAATGGCTTATTGTAATCAAATTTAATAGAAGTAGCCTTAATTTTCAGACAATGGTTGTTACTTGCGCAATGTGACCTTCCTAAACTCACTGTATTGCATTATTTTATTGTTTTATTAAATACAACAATGAAAGGACTATTGCTGGCTTGTAACGAAGAACTTATCACGTGTAGATAAAATTAGGAGCTGATATGGATCTCTTTGACTACTGATATGCAGTAACTTTAATGCAAATGGGTAATGAGCTGATAGAAGCTTTTTATTTCTCTATGCACTCTATAATTTATATGAAATTTTGACTATTTTTATAATAAACATTGATAATAACTTAGTTAGTTCAGATGTTTTAATTAGCCACTAATTACGGAGAAACAAATCTAAAAATACACACACACACACGAAAATAAATTTTACGTAAAAAGTTTCGCTAATTCCAACAAGAATACATATGAGGGATATTAGTTACCTTTATTCACGTAGGTTTTCTAAAGCTAATAAAGTTATATTATATTTATGAATCATAATTATAATAGCCTTATGGTAAGCGGCTTCGTTGGTTTAGCATAAATTTAATAACTACAATGAACATTTAAATTATGTACCTACTTAATTATCGTTTAACATATTAAAACTGAAAAAATGTCACGTTTTAATTATAATTAAAACTAATGTAATGATATTAGATACTTTCGACAATAGATAAAGATAAGCAACGATAACGCAACTCTAACTAGACATTTGAGGTGATTTTCAAACTTTTATTAAACTAAAAAGTACATAAAAACATTATAACTTACTTTGCAACAGCGTATAACGAATCTTGTAAAGTAAACACAACACAAACAGTAGTTTAATTAATGAACAATATCCATTTTATTATTTCACAACACCTCACTTTCACGAGATAAAGTATATACCTGCCAACGTTGAACCGCGCGGCTAATATTTGTTGATACACGAAGTACGAACTTACTACGCTAGTGTTCGTTCGAAAACGATTGTTTCTGTAAAGTGATGTGCCATTCACATTTACCATTCCCCCTTCTCTTCACCGGCATGTGACATTAGTGATGCGCTCTGATTGGCTGCGTGATGCTTAGTGATGTGTGTTATGTTAATCGATTATCGATAGTGTACGATGTTAGTGCCGTTTATAATATTAATGTTATTGTCAGCTGTTGTTGTAATATAATTTGTGGCGTTTCTAATATCACAAATAAAGAATAATATTTAATTGGTTATTTTTGAATGAAATATCGTTTTTCTAAATATAAGTTTCTAATGTATTTTTTTTTATTCAATAAAAATTTTAATAAAACTAGCTTTCAGAAATCAAAATATCATATGTCATTATTAAATTTCTTTGCTTTTAAATTTTTTCATTATTATCGATATTATCGTGTATTTTATATTCACATCACATTTGGGCGGTACGTCAACTTGACAGTTATTTTCTGTTCGGAAACTTGCAAAGAATGTAATTTATGTAATTGTAAGATAATATTGTAATGTATTAATTAAAATAATGATATGTTTATTTGATTTGGAAAACTTAAAATAATATTAAATTATTTTAATATAATATTTAACTAATAATTTATATAAAATATTGTTCTTCAAATGCTTCCCCAAGTACCTATTATTTGCCTAGTAGGGCGGAAGTCTGCGACTGTAAAAGTGAAGGTTGTCATTTCAGTTCCCACTCGAAAAAGAATAAAATATATGATATTTTCATACCCTCCTCTGATGATGAGGCAAAGCAATTCGTCGAGTTTTCGAGAGAAGAGAATTCGAGAGTCGAGAGCCACTCAACATGCAATGCCTCGATAATTAGTGGAAAATGGGGAACGGAGTGTCCGCAGATATCCTATACATTGTTACAGGATACAGCGTAAAGTTGAAAAAAAAAAAACAATGTATTAATAAAGTTATAGGTATATCAGACATGTAAAAATATGTCAAACATCTGATAATCGTAATAAAGGTTCTCTTCTAATTTTTTTGTTTATACTAGACGTGATCAGACGTCCCGGTTTTGTGTGTCCCGGTGTCCTGAATCACACAATAGTCATATAAAGTTAAAATAACTATACATATTACTATAATCTTTTTTTTTTCGGACGGGCATGGCACATTTAGTCGGCTGAAACAAGTTTTACCGCGACAATCACAGTACTCTTTTTTCAATTCACGATATTTTTGAAAAATGTTATCGAGTACAATAGTCGTAATGTCTTTGGAAAATATGGAATAATACGGACTACGTACGATTCTGAGACATTTCATAGTTATATTTTGGGATTCAAATTGAAATGGTTGTATAAAATACAGCATATGTATATAAATATTAGAACTACATATGATATCCTCTTATTCAATTTTACATTATACAAGGGTCATTTACCTTTTAATTGAATGGAATAGTAAAAAATAATAAGAGTGACCTTTACTTTCTACTAAGTTATTCATAAATATGAAGGAATTTTGATGTTTTACTTATTCATTTAATTTAAAATGTCCAAAAATTTCAGGCCAATGGTGGTGGAGGGGCACAAGCGTGACAAGTTGTGGATTCGACTCCCTCGCCTTCAACTCGATCGACTCGGTAACGGACTGGAAATTGAATATTTATTAATTTTAATTTTAAATGGGGAATGGAAATGTCTTTATGGGAACGGAATTTTAGTTGGTTCCCAAGTTTTCTTCTGTCTAACCTGCTACGTGCTGGACACAGTGTGAAGCCAAAAACAAATTATAAGCAAACTATAATCGGTAGGCTTTGTTGTATTTATTTTAAAATTTTATATAAAAGCTTATATACAGTATACACATAGTAATTATATTTAGTTTGTATCTAAAAGTATTTAGACAGTATTTAGTTATACGGACGGTTGGCCGAAACAAAAACCAAGAAACTAATTAAGACTTCATTTATTAATCAAAAAATATTTACATTTAAAGCTTATCACTAAAGAATGAGACCAACTTAGTCATTGAAAGTTTGTAAGGTAAAATAATTATGATGTATTATAATGTGAAATTATGCTATTTTATATTCTACCAAATGTATGGAAAACATTCCGATGTCGAAGTGATATATTCCAATCTTCTTGGAAGGCAAATATGATATTCAGTTAATTTATATACTATAAATTATCATATGAACATAAGCCCTCTTTTTTTTTTTTTTTTTTTTTTTTTTTTTTTTTTTTTTTTTTTTTTTTATGGGAGAGGACAAGGCAAACGAGCGTTCGGGTCACCTGATGGTAAGTGATCACCGCCACCCACGACCCCATGCAACACCAGAGGAGCCACAGGTGCGTTGCCAGCCTTTTAAGGTGGAGATGAAGGGCACCGGGGCCCGGCATTACCTAATGCGAAACGCAGTGGCAAGAGCCACTACTTCACGCCGGTTTTAAATGTCGGGGGTGGTATTAAATCCGGCCGAAAAAATTACACCTCACCACACGGCTGAAAAAATTATTTGACTCAAAGTCAAATAATTTTATTCAATATAGGAAATTACATTCGTGTCTTCTCCATACAACGTGACATTGGCGATGTGATATGTGCTCAACTGGCACGCCCGGAACGCCATAATTAAAGAACCATGCCACACCAAACCACTTACAACAGCTTTTACATATAAAGGAGCATGGCGTAGTTTCAAAATAAGTATTCGATTTTTACTATACTATTTTATATATAATGTCCTCGATATATTAGTTTATATTAAAAAAAATCGTTGAATCAAATCATATAAGTACAACATATGAACTGAAAAGTGTAAACAAAAACTAAAAGTCGTGTGTTTCCGCGAGCTTTCGTGTCCACTGGGCAGCGCGGGGCGCATGCGCGTAGCGTGTGCGCGTGCGCATGTGTCGGCGCGGCCAGGGCGGGCGGCCTCAGTACGCGCGCGCCCTCGCCATGGCTCGGTGGGTGGCCTTTGTGGCCCTGCTGCTCGTCGCCGTCGCCTCCGCGCGCAAGAACGCCCCGCGCACCGAACCCCAGATCGACGAGGTCACCGCCAAGCAGCTCGAGCGGGTGCTGGAGGACAAGGACTACGTCGCAGTGTTCTGGTGTAAGTGCCCTGGCTCGCCGCCAGCACGACTGGTGCGGCGCGGTCCAATCGCCTCACTCGAGATCCTCGGCCCGCCGCGCCACGTTATGCAACGGAGACAATAAAACCCGAGCCGAGCGGCCGCGCCACCTAAAATGGCGTCTAGTCGCTCAGGCCCCGGCCCCCAAGGTCGCCAGCGCCTACGCTTGCCCGGCTAAAACTATACCAGTGTGTGCCGCACGTTTAGCTGAAATAGATTTTCATTACGTGATATTGGCATTCATGATTTTTTTTTTACTTGTCGCCAACTTTTGAGGTTTTCTTTTCAGCAGCTCTTATATTGTTATTATTGTGTTGTAGCTTTCGGTTCTATGCTCGAACAGAGGTACCCTTGTAATGGTGCCGGTCCGCTTTAAGGGCATTCCGGTCTAGACATAAAAAGTGATATAAATCAACGTCAAACTCAGCTGAAAGGCTAGCTCGTTTTCTTGGCTGATGATCGTTGCTATATGAGCGCTAATGTAATGGGAGCGGCAAACATTAGCTCTTAAAACCACGTCAGAAGACATATTATTTCATACCTTGCGCTCTTTATACTATGAAGCTTGGTCGAGGTTACATCAACATAAACATAAACAAACAGAACTCTAGTCACAACTTCACATATATATTATCTTGATACTATCCGAGCGTAATTTAATTGTAAATCTATTTAAACTATAACATAACCATATAATAGAAAAAACAATACAAAAGGCGTAGCTGCTACGGATTCTTAAATTTTAGAACTCATATTTAGTTTAATGGTCGTTCGAAAGATACTAAATTTAATAGCTATTTTTATGGATGTCCAAACGATTTCACAGAGGACTTACAGTCTGTTTTAAATTCTAATAGAGCTTTTTGGCTTCTAATTACCAATTAACATTGAACTTTATTGTGAGTGGAATGGTAGATTTTTTTATGATTTCATTTAATATGATCTCACATTATTATCTTTTCGAAGTCTGTGCGAAGTAATATTATCGCATAAAATAAGCATTGCATATTTTTATTTCAGCTTCACGCTGTAACCTGCATGTATTAGGAAGTAGACAAACGGAGCATAGTGTTTAGACACTCACTCTCTTCCCACTTTCCATCGAATTCTCGAGGCGTAGGCATTCTGGAGGCATAGATTATTTAATAGTTATAATAACTTTCTTATAAATAAAGTAAGCTTCATAAAAATAGTCAGCAGTTCAGTATAATATTCTAGAGGAAAGACATAATTACAAAAACGCGATGGTACAAATGTTTCGCTTGGAGTTCTTCCAAAATAATCGTACGTTATCAATCTGTTTACTGGATTAATGGAACTTGCGACGTTTTTACGAATAAAAAGTTTAATTTTTGAAAAAAAAAAGATAATTACGAAATGAGAGTCAGATTTATTGATAGCTGTCATGTAGTTTCTTTTAATATCTGTGAGGTATTGGTGTTCTCTTGTTGTTAATATAAACTTTTAAAAAGTATATAAAACAAAGAAGAAGAAATCTTGATATTCCTCGATGGCATTATAAGGATAGCCAGTTAATTATTGATATATGTTTTAGTTTTTGAATGTTCTTATTATATAGTACAGCTATAAAAAATGGGGAACGAACGTAGTGTATTAAATTGAACTGGGTGTCTTAACACTAGATTCCCAGGTTCGCTCTGTCTACTCTATGTGCGGGATACACATTTTTGCTTAAAAAATATTTCCATTCTATTTTATAGCAATACGGTCTCATTAGTACTTTAATTTAATAGTTATATTCATATTATAAAATACATTTTCATATTAAATTTCATATACATTTTACATAAACACATTGAAGTATTTTGTTTTGTTCCTGGCAATTCTGTTAAAATTCACTAGCTTTCAAACTCATATAAACTATAATAGCATATATTACTTTATATGAGAAAAAACAGGATTTACAATCAGAAAATGTTACTTTTAGCTGATAAAATAAGAACAGATTTTAATTATTTTAAATTTTTATCAATATTTTGGCCATACTGTAGAAAGCTTCGCCCGCTTGAACTATACGAATATTTATTAAATATGCTTATGAAATTATTTTCAGTTTAGGGGGTGAATTTTAATAAACCGTCAACACGTGTTCAATGAAATAATTTTAAGTCTAAATTTAAATTTTTGTAAAAGTCGTGGCACCGATTTGAAAAAAAATCCATATAAACTTTCAACCCCTATTTTATCTCTTTAGGGTTAAAATTTTTCAAAATCCCTTCTTAGTGGGTGTCCACATTACTAAAATAAATATCTGTCCAAATTTCATGCTTCTACGCACAGCGGTTACGGCCGTGCGTGCGACATGCCTCAGCCAGTGGGAACATCTCCTATTATATACATTACCAATATCAATTAGTCTATTTGACGACCAATTGACGTCACAGTAGAGCAACGTGGCATCCAACAACTTTAAATTTGGAAATTTTATATTTAAACAAATTTTAATGGATATTATCGAGACAGACATGAAGAGCAAGCAAATTTCGTAGTTTTTTAATAATATATTATATTTAAAAAAAACATTTATATAATACCTATTAGTATTGAAAGAACATGTCAACTAAATTATTAACATACTAAATACATTTTTATTTTATCTCTTTGATATTCACGGATTTTACGACGACGTACGTAATAAAATTTTTGACTCACTACTAAAATAAAACTCAATGAAAAATATAGTAGAGATATTTGTGTGGTACAGCAGGCGAGCTTTGGTTTTGAAAGAGATTAAGCACATTATCTATGTTAGTACAGAGGAGAAATTAAACTACCTAAATTAAAAATATACTTAAATACTTTATATAGAAATTTACACAGAGGTCCAGCTGATCTGGGTTCTACACAGCTTAATTCTACTTTAGGAGCCTAAGGCAAATGAATTTCAATACAATCGTTAATAGGGACAAAATATAGAATAGTTTTAAAAAGAAGAGCCCAGTCGTGGCACAGGGGCACAAAGTGGTACTGCAAACGCGACTGGTTGTCGATTCGACCCCCCACTCGAAAAAATTTAATATATATTTAAATTTATATTTTTATACCTTCGCTCTAGTGTAGAGGCAAAGAGCGGCGTTAAATTCCGCCACTCAGCACTCAATGCGGCCAGAAATCAGGCGAATGAAGTGTATTAACACTAGATTCCCTTTGCCTACCCTGCTGTATGCGGGATATAGCGTGAAACTGACAAAAATAAAAAATAAATATGGTTTGAGCGATATTCTGACATGGACTATTTTCATGTATAATATTATTAACTAATAACGTACTTATATAGTGGAATATTCTTCAGTTCACTTCTTAGTATCTGTCGTTCCGAGCGTGCCGGTTGAGCAGCAATCATTAAATATTGTCCTACAATATGTTCTCCAATATTACCTTAAAAAGTTTGAAAAATGTTATTTTTTTATCTGTATTCAAGTGACTGTCATTATGGAAGCTATAAATTCTTTTTCTTTGATTATTTTCGTTTGTCTAGAATAAAACGGGAGGTGAGTAAAAATAAAACTGTTAAATTTTGCATGTTTATTTCAATTACTTATTTATGTGTTTCTATACAACTATACAATTTGAAAATAATTGTACAGTTCCTAGTTTTAATACAACAATAACACATGGTAGCCATTACTAGAACAACCTATAAAATATAATAAGTAAACGTTTGTATTTTACGTTCAATCTAAATACCATTTTTATATATATTATATAAAAAGTAATGCTTAATATTTATACACCGTATCTATTTTAAAGTGAAATACGAAGGCAGAAATCTCGATTTACGTACGCGTGACGTAGACAACGCTTTTTCTTTCATGAATCAGATCTCGACGAATATTTGAACCGTTTAAACTAGGTTATCTTCCACCAGCCACTTTTGCGTGGACTTGATAAGCGTGGAAACACTTTTGGTCCAGGTTCTAGACCTTGAGTTTTTATATGTCAGTGGAAAATAATCGTAACGTTGAATAGTTCGTGATTTGGCAGCATTTCATTAATTCTCATGGCTTAATCTTTAAAACTAACCATAGATCAGATCTCGTCCAGACTTAATGGCTTTACTGCAAAACCTTCATTAAAATCTGGTCGCTTGTACAACCAAACAAACATACAGATAAAATATTTTTTTTTTTTTCAGCTTCACGCTGTATCCCGCACACAGCAGGGTAGGCAGAGGGAACCTCGGTGTTAAGAGACTTCGTTCCCCGCTTTTTGCCGAATTCTGGAGGCATTGCGTGTTGAGTGGCAGAACTCAACGCCGCATAAAATAAAAATACTAATTAGAATAAGTATTTTTTCATAGTACAGATAGGTACAGTCTTTACTGTTTGATAGACAGATATGGTCGGTGTTTGATCTCTTGTTTTAAGTAGATTGAAATTGTACTACAATATTTTACCTATGTTAGAGACGTTGATGTTAGAATATCAAAGTGACGACTTGAAGACTGTACTATATTAAGATATAATATATCTATAGAGCTTTTGATGTTCACAGAAACAATATATTCACTGACAATATTCGCCTGCTGACTGAAATACAATAATATTTGTAAAGTCCTCACTTTGAAGTAGATTATTTGACAATATGATAAACAATCCAACTACATAATCTTTTACCTAAAGCTAAACTAAGAAGATTTATTTAAATTAAAAAATAATAATTCAGTTTCACGCTGTATCCCGCTGTATCTATGTGAGAACTAGTGTTCACACACACGGTTCTCCATTTTCTGCCGACTTCTGGAAGCATTGCGTGATGAGTGGCGGAACTCAACGTCGCCCTTTGCCAAATGGAAATATAATCTTTAAATAAATATTTCCTTTCCTAGAGTGGGGATCGAAACCACAACGCCTTGTGCCACGACTGGCCTCAGATTTATATGAACTGCTATATTGTACCCTTTGGTAGTAATTTAAATGACACCTTATAGTTTTCTTCATTGAACGTCATATTAATGGACTGAATGGATGGAGAAAATGGACAGCATAACTAAATGAGAATTATTTCATATCTTGCAAAACCTGTTATGAATTAAATAAAGTAAACTGAAAAATATTAAACTTTCAAACATATCTGCATATTAATATATATTAATCAGGGATACTTTACAACATCCGCATCGTATCCGAAATCTAATACGTCCGTACTATACGTTTCTAGTAGTTACTTTCAACTACATACTTGTACATACAAACTGATGTTAGTGTAAATATTTATATACCTCGGATTTTTAGTGGAGTATATTTTTGTCTTTGAACGGATTTAGATTTCTTTTGTATAAAAAATGTGACTATTAACACTTGGTTTTACTGCCGTGTTTTATGAATTTACAGCGAGCTTGTCTGTCCGCTCGCCGAGTGTTTACTACGATATATTCTCTACTGAAATAGTAGCGAGAAACACTAATATTTGGACGTTTTGTATTAATAAGCTGTTTGTATCAATTCAGTCATTCAATTCTAGATCGAATCAATCATAAACTTTAAAATAAATACTTGGTTATTGTAGCGACCGAAAAAAAAAGCGAGTAAAAAAAACATTATAAAATTTATTAGTAGTTCAGTTTCATATAAAATTAATGAAAACTTGCATCTGAAGCCCGAATACTTATGTTCGTCAACTGTTTTTTATGTTGATATAGAACCTACAGTGGGCGAGGCCGACTCACACTTGACCGGTTTTTTTGTTAATATCATTCAAATGGTAATAAATATTGCAGCGTCTGTCTGTCTGTATAAGTATCTAGTATCGTAAGCTATATGTCCATGTTTATATATATATATGTAATGTGCATTGAAGTTATGAATGGCTCTATATTTGCCAAAAACACCTGTGACATATATCTTTATGTGAACTGCCTGTTTGATTTCAATATTATTGATATATAAAAGATATAAGAGATATATGAACGATTTAGCTATACTCCTCTCTTACCCATTTCATTTACGTCCAATTTTGAATACGATGTCGTCTTTGATAATCGATTCCATTGTAAAGAAATCAAGGTTCAGGTTCTAGTATTTCGAAAAAAAATCTTCTCCAGATGTATATTAATAAAATATTTATTACGATAAAATAATAATTTCGCAAACAAATCCTTTATCACAAGTAAGTGACATAGTGACAATATTATAATTATTTTAAGATAATGTGAACAGTATGTTTCAAATACAATCATGCGTAAGAAATATAAATTGACTAAGAAATAGGTTTACTAGTAAATTCAGCCTATACAATTAGGCGTTCCACCACATATTAAGGAACGTGGGCTGAGCGGCCAATATTGCCTCGTAAACTCGACAGCATCTGTGATTTCTTCATTTGCATGTTTATTAGTTTATTTTCTTAGTACAGTATCTAAAATATCTGTAGTCTACATAACTGTAAAGGTCAGTGCTGTGCCAAAAATACACTATGTAGGTGTTTTATTTTGCAACACTTGCTATTAAGCGTTTTCTTTCGTTTGGTAATGATTTTGAAGAGACTTGAAAAAATCTGTTTTTAACTAAAATAATTTTCTGAAGGTATTAGCGGCGTATATTTCTTTCTTATTCGATAGATTCTTCTTTATTATACGTACGTAGCTACGATTATAACTGTGTTGTATGTAAATTTTTTGTTCCAAATTATCAAAGAAACTTTACGGTCTCTTCAATGGAAAAAGTGTGGAGAGTTTGCAGCGTAGCAGGATAGACAAAGAACCTAATGATTTTCAGACTACTTTCCAAAGTTTCTGTCCAATTACCGAGAATATATTTTAAATGGCGGTACTCAACGCTGCACTTTGTTTACCAACGCGGAGAAATGAAAATAATTTAAATATAATCCCTCTTCAAAGTCGAACCCAGAACTGACCTGCTGCAGTCAGACGGTCCCACTGCGCCACGACGGCCCCGAGCGCTGCATAATATAATTTATTAGCATTACCTTATACGCCCTTACAGATGCCAGGAGTTGTGTCACGTGTGATAAAGTTCTAGAGGAGCTAGAAAAGATTGACGATGACACGGACACATTCGGCGTCGACTTTGTGAAGATCAACGACAAGAGGCTCGCTAAGCAATATGGCATTACGAAATTTCCCGCTCTCACGTACTTCCGTGAGAGGGAACCGATCATATACGAAGGTAGGTGGAACGATATGTTATGAGTATCTATGATGATGGTGATAAAAGTTTAGGTATTGTAACTATAATTTAACATACAGATCCTTGTCTGCATTTGAGGCTGGTCGTGGCGCAGTGGTACAAATTGTGCTGCACAATCGACTGGTTGCGGGTTCGATTCCCACTCGAGGAAAGAAAATATTTATTTATGTTTTCATTTCTTCGCTCTGGTGAAGTCAGCCGTGTGGTCCCGGCTTAGAATAAGATCACCCTGGTACTGTCGGTGTCGTAAGAGGCGACTAAAGTACGTGTGGTAGAGTCACGTCGCCAGTAATGGCAACACGCATGGGCAGACTCGACCGGATTTAATACCACCCCCGGCATTTTAAACCGGCGTGAAGTAGTGGCTCTTGCCACTGCGTTTCGCATTAGGTAATGCCGGGCCCCGGTGCCCTTCATCTCCACCTTAAAGGCTGGCAACGCACCTGTGGCTCCTCTGGTGTTGCATGGGGTCGTGGGCGGCGGTGATTACTTACCATCAGGTGACCCGAACGCTCGTTTGCCTTGTCCTCTCCCATAAAAAAAAAAAAAAATGTATATAAAAAACAGGCAAAAGATCTGCCATTATGACTAGACCAATAAATATTAGTTAATATTTATTGGTCTAGTCATATTGATTGATTTTTAATTATTCAAATAGTTATTTGAATAATTAAAAATCAAAATAAAATAGTTCTTTTAAGAAAAAGTCAAAAAAATACAAATAAAACATTGTCATTTAAAATAATATAATTTATATTATAATAAATATGGGGGTCCGAAAAACATTCAAGTTAATTTAGTATTAATATAATATATGTATGTACTCCTAAATATGTCATAATACAGATTATCTATATTTAAGCCTAATAATGACAAGAAAAAGTAAAGCATATCTGTATTATTATATTTTTGAATATGGCATACATACATACATATATACCTTCTTAAGGTTAAGGTTATGACAGAATGTATATCACATAGGAACAAATTTTAATGACTGACACTGATGCCGAGCTATAGATGAACAAATAGAAATGTCTGCGAGGCTGATCTTTTTGGCAGCTGATCAGATTTAATTAACAAACTAACGTTTTAAATACTCTGGGCTGGTAGTATTATATAAAAATATATTATTTGGCATTTGTGAAAATATACACTAGTTGTGTTATTCGGCTGTCTACATAGTTATGCGTGTGTGTGAGCAAAATGTATGTAATCGATTTTTTATAAAATTTTAGTTAAAATAAGACAATTCTCCCAGGCCCTATCAGGCCAATTTATTCACAAGTTGAATATAATATGATAGTAAGTACTGTGATACTAAACGTTCATATTGTTAATTTTAGGAGATCTCATGGACGAGGAGAGCGTTTTGGATTTCCTGACGAGCTTAGAAGCAATGGACCTTCCTGACCGGATAGAAGAAGTTAATCAGAAAATACTCGATAAGATCATAGAAGACACCGAATACGTGGCCGTTCTCTTCTGTACGTATTTAACTGCTATTGAGCGGGGTTTGGTCGAGGATTTAATGAGCTAATGTGGTAAAAATCAAGCCATCTTCTTGACTAACACTTAAAAAGTAAAATGTTTAGATATTTTTTTGTCAAACGTAGAACTATTGAGTAGATAATTTTCTATCGCTTCCACTGATTTGTAGTAATCTGAACTGTATGTAAAGGAAGTACATTGTGCCGTTGTTTGACAGTGTTTTTCACGTAGGTCCAGATCACAAAAATTGCGGCCCGATGAACAGTAAGTAAGGTTTTCAGCTGGCGGTATGTTTTATATTTATGTCGTTGTGGCTGTTGATTTAAGCTTTTTTTTAGTTTAGTGTAATTCAATGATTCGGACGCGCTTTCCGCTTTCAGTGCGGGTGCGGTAGGCAATTTTGGTTTCATATAAAAAGAATTGGTGTCTCAGTACAAACTAAGCGAACGTCCATTAATGTTTTGGCCAATTAATTATTTGGCTCGGATGCAACATTATATCACAATAGCATGAATCATTGGAAACTGTATATCGGTGGTCTTTCGGTGTTATCGATTTAATATTTCACATAGTCGTAAGGCTCTCAAATTTCATTGCATATTTAAATTTTAATCTTAAGCTTAAGATAATAGTTAAATTATAACGAAATAAATTAATTTGTCTGGTAAACTGATGGGCAGAATCAAAAACGCGTTTGCATTATCGGAGCTTGCGGTGAGCTATTTCGGCAGTCCTATTTCTGTCTTGCCAGCAAGCTCGGATTGACGGACCGACGTGTCACGAACAAGACATCGGTTACATTCTCTGCACTTAATGATCTATTAAAAGTCTACGGACTAGGAAATTTATATTTATTTATGCATAATTATGATCACCGTGAAAACTATGGTGACCTTGACCTAAATATTTTATAACCGAAATAATTTGAATAAAGAAAAATTATAAACATGAACATTCTTAAATAAATGTTGACCAAACACTTTAAAATTGAAAATATTTAATTTAAACTAACAAGATTTTAATATAGATTATTTAAATAATACATAGCCTTGTGGCGTCTGATTTTGAACCCTAGATGGACTAAGATTTAGTGGATTAAAGGGTTGCCCTAGAGACAACGTAGTTTTCCTTCCCCATAAAACACATGAGGACATTATAGAATCCCTATTGACTTTATCGTAATCTGAGTATAGACTCGAGATAGAGGCACTAGCACACGAGGACCCACGAGGACCACTTACACCACCATTGCACGACACAAAACGCTTGCCATGGCACACACTACAATTAATTTTTCTTTTAACACACAATCACCCGAGCAATTCGCTTAACAGCACTGCTTCGAATCCTATACGAAGCATGATTTTTAGTAGGTATTCTACTTTTATGATAATTATTAATTTTAAAATTAAAAAAATACATTCTTCAGATAAACCGGAGTGCAAGAAATGTGCAAAAGCTTTACAAGAGTTAGAAAATATCGATGATGAAGCGGATCAGCTCGGTATTGGCTTCGTTAAGATACATGATGAGGAACTAGCTGAAGAGTACAGTCTAGGAGACTTGCCAAGATTAGTCTACTATAGGCATCAAATACCTGTAATATACGAAGGTTTGTTATTTATTTAAATTCAGATATGTTAAATATTACTTGTTGTATTCATTTTTGATAATGGCATTTTTTTTATATAAATTTTTATTAATAATTGATAAATCAATAAATCATAGCTGTATTAAGTCAGTCATAGCAGACGGGCACAAAATCTGCTGCAAAATCGGCTGGTTATGGATCTGATCCCCAATCGAGGAAGGTTATTTTAAGTGTTTTATTACATTATAATTTCAAGTATCTCATACCTAAAATAAAATGTAAAGTGGTTTTGTGACGTTTCAGGTGAACTAAGTAGGGAGGAAGATGTTCTGGAATGGCTCATTGCGAACAAGTCGACTGGGGATGAAGAAGATGTGATTGAGGATGTGACGGCAAAAACTCTAAATACTCTTATTGGAAATGTTGACAATCTCGTTGTATTGTTTTGTAAGTACTTAAAAAAATTACTTACATTCAGATGAAAAAAAAATTATGTTATTATGTATCTCTTTTTGGGAAAGTAAATTATTATTTTTCCCGCTCTGGCTACACTAAATTTCTCGAATTCAGGCTAAAAACCATGGGGATTGCCACTATGTTCTCTATGCCTAGTCTACTGTACGCATGATAAAGCAAATTGATAAAAAAATACATTGTATTGCGAAAACGTTGGATAATGGCTGACGTAATTTTTGATCAGAGTTAATATTCTGTCTTAATATTAACTGGTAAATAGAGAAAAAAACAAGAGAAAAATAATAATCATGTGACTTTAAAATTTTCCAGATGATCATGGTGATGAAGAATCTATGACAGTCTTAGGTGAACTAGAAAAGATTGACGACGACTGTGACCGACACGGAATTCAGTTCGTTAAAATTGATGATAAAAAAGCTGCCAAAGAATTTGGTATAGATGATGTTCCCTCAATTGTCTACTTCGAGAAGCAAATCCCCAATGTTTACGACGGTGAGATATTTGTTCTAAATTAGAACTTATATTGAATACTCTTAAAAATATTTAACACTTCAATCTTATATATGTAATATTTTATACAGGTGACCTCGAAAATGAAGAAGAGATCTTAGTGTGGCTAGTAGACCAGCTGGAAAAGGATGAAATTGAAGATGTCACCGATGAAATGTTAGACCGTCTTATAAAAGACGGAAAGACTGTTGCTGTGCTGTTTTGTAAGTATCATGATTGGTGATTATTTTTTTTTATAAAAATATTATTAAATGTTTATACATGTTCTGTGAATTAAAATATTTCAGATGATAATAATGACCGTAAATCACAGAAAGTACTTAATGAGTTGGAAAATATTGATGACGAATGTGATCAACTGGGAATTGCATTTGTAAAAATTGACAATGATGATGAAGCTAAAGAATATGGTATCGAAAAAGTGCCGACTTTATTATACTTTGAAAAGGGTATACCAACATACTACGAGGGAAACTTAGAGGAAGAGGAAAAAGTTTTAAGTTGGCTGCATCACCAAACAGAAAGTGATGAAATTGAAGACATTACAGATGAAATGCTCGACTTAATAATAGAAAAAATGCCATATGTTGCAGTTCTGTTCTGTAAGTATTTGCATAATTATTATTTGTTCATGTTTTTATACTAATTCAAATTTCAAACAAGGACAATGATTTTTATATATGCATATTATTTAAAGAACTGACATAAAAATGAGATACAGTCGTTTAATTTTGTTGCAGATGACAAGGATCAAAAAAAGAGTCAAAAAATTTTGGCTGAATTAGAAAATATTGACGATGAATGCGATCAAAATGACATCGCTTTTGTTAAAATTGATGATGATAAGGAAGCCAAAGAATATGGTATTGAGGTTATACCAACAATAGTATTCTTTGAAAAAGGTATACCTCACATATACGAAGGTGATCTTATGAAAGAAGAAGAACTATTAGGCTGGTTACTGCATCAGAAACGTCATAGTGAAATACCTGAAGTCACAGATGAAATGATGGATAAGCTGATAGATACTGCCCAGTATTTGGCTGTTATCTTTTGTAAGCTATTTTATTATTATATTGTACAAAATTTTTAGATACCTTATTATTACTTCATATTGTCATAACACATGTTGAGCTACTATAAAATCTATTTATTTTTTTTATAGACGATAAAGATGACAAGCAGGATATAAGAGTTTTGAATGAGCTAGAAAATATTGACGATGAACTAGAGAAAGAAGGTATTGTAATCGTAAGAATAGACAACGAAGCCGAAGCAAAAGAGTATGGCATTGATCATCTTCCTACACTTGTATATTTCGAAGAAAACATACCCGCTATTTACGAGGGAGACCTACTTAATGAAGATGAAGTATTAGAATGGTTAATTGAACAAAAAAATAGTGCTACCATCGAAGAAGTAACCGATGAAATCTTGGATGATCTTATTGAAGAGCATGAATATGTGGTAGTTTACTTTAGTAAGTGTGATTGAAACTTTGTAAAAAGATTATATATTCAATTACTAGTTGAGACTTTAGTATATAAAGTCTCAACTAGTAATTAACGATTATTCGTATACAGTACCTACAATTTTTTTTTAAATTATACTCATCCCAAATATAAAAAGTTATTATATCTTTACATTCTGTAATTATACATTTATTCTTAAATATAGCGTAACAATGTAAAAGTCAAATAATTTTATTCAAAATAAGAACTTACATGCTTCATTTTTTGAACATCAAACAATCCCGAAAACCTGAGAAGAAACTCAGCAGGACAATTTTATACAAATACATTTGTAATAAAACTGTTTGATTAACCGAAGGCTTGCCAATAAAATCTTTTAAAAATATTTAGGTGGAAAATGTGAAGAGGGTGAGGAATGCGATAACATTTTAGATGAATTAGAAAACATTGATGACGAGCTCGATGAAACTGGCATTATATTTGTAACAACTGAAGATATGTCATTAGCTAAAAAGTATGGAATTAAAAACTTTCCTACTCTTGTTTTCTTCAGAAATAAGGAACCTCTTATTTACAAAGGTATTTTAAATATAATCATTTATTAATTCTTTATTTGATTTTATTAATATCTTTATATTATTAGAAATATATATTATGTATATATATTTTCAGGTGATATTGAGGACGAAGATGAGGTTTTGGCCTGGTTAACTGACGAAGATACTCTTGAAATTCCCGGTAAAATTGAAGAAGTTAACTCCAAAATGTTGGAGAAAATTTTAGAAGAAAATGATCACATAGTAGTTTTCTTTTGTAAGTTACATAAGTGTACTTACTTTATTAATTTAATTTTACCACCATTGCTTATTATTATTTTTCATATATTTTTAAGATAAAGAAAATGATAAAAAATCTCAAAAGATTTTAAGTGAATTAGAAAACATTGATGATGAATGTGAAGAGAAAGACATCGACTTTGTAAAAACATCTGATGAAGGAGTTGATAAAGAATACGATCTTCCTGATTTACCTGCATTAGCTTTTTATAGACATAAATTTAGAACAATTTACGATGGCGATCTTATGCATGAAGAAGCCATTCTCAAATGGGTGTTAGAATTACATGATTCGCAGCCAGATGTAATTGAAAATGTTGACAGAAAGACTTTGAAGGACCTAATTGATGATGTTGAACATTTAGCAGTGTTTTTCTGTAAGTTTAATCTGTTTTATATTTACTACTTCTATATTATTTAATTTTTTCTTATTATACTTACCAGACTTAAGGATAATAGAATAAAAAATAGTATTATAATTTAAAAAAATATATAATTTATTTTAGATAGCGAAAATTGTGACACCTGTGATGAAATTTTAGAGGAATTGGAAACGATTGATGATGATACAGATAAGCATGGCATACAATTTGTGAAGTCAAAAGATTCTAAACTGGCTTCTGATATTGGTATTTTCAGTTTCCCTGCATTAGTATACTACGAAACAGGAGTACCAATTATGTACGATGGTAAGTGCTATAAAATTTTGAAACAATATTTTTAATTATTTTTTATTAATTATAGATCTATATATATTTTGGTAACAAATTATATCAAAATTAATAAATATTAGTTATTTTAAAAGAAATAACTTTTTTCCTGTTTATAGGTGACTTAAAGAACGAAAATAAGGTTCTCCAGTGGCTAGTAGATCAAAAAAGTAAGATTCCACATCCATTAAAAACTTTATAGTGTAATATCTGTTTAAGGTCTAAAGATTTGTTAATTTGTTACAAATAATGATTTATAAAATATTACGTGCATGACATCATTTTTGACTTCTTTTTTAAAAAATGTTTTATTATACCTACGCCTTAAATACTGGATGTTTGAGCTATGTCATTTTGCATGACAGTTACTAATGCCTGCAGGTGAAGATAGCCACCAGCAAAAAAATAAAGCTTACTCTAAAATAAAGGCCAATGCAGATGTTGATAAAAAAAAGGGGTTTCCACGAAGTACTATACCATTGCCCAAAAATCTTAAGTCAACCGACATCAGGCAATTTGAACGCTTGAAGGTGGTTTACTCTGCTACTGGAGTAAAAAAACGCCAAGATGGTATGGATCATAAAAAATTCAGGAACGATAATGATAATAGCAACGACGACGATGACGAGGATGATGAAATTGATGACGGGGATGATAATGATGGCGATAGTGATGATGATGATGACAATGACGATAACGACAATGACGACAAAAACGATAATAATGATGTGAAAACTGATAATAGTCTTAAAAAATTCCTGAAACAAAAGTTTTCATTCTTTAACAGTCCTGTAAAAAAAAATATAGGTAAACATAAAATAACATATCCTACTAGAAACAAAAAGTCAAAACCTAGTATTGATGATGAAGATAACGTAAATGAAAACGATGATGACGATGACATTGACGACAATGATGATGACGATGATGATAATGATGAGGATACTGACGATGACGACGATGATGAAAATGATGACGATGATGACAGCGATGACGATGATGATGATGGCAACGACACCGATGATGATAATGATGACGATGACGACGATGATGAAAATGACGACGATGATGACGTAACTGATGGTAAAAGAAATTATAAGAGGATAAATAACTACAAAATAGGTAAAGGCCGTCATCAAGATCTAACCAGTAATGACGACGATAACGACGATGAAGATAATATATTCAGTAGGATAAAGAAAACTATTACAGGTAAATTAGTAGAGTTGAACCCTGAGATGTGACCCTGCACGGAGGCACAGATGTACCCCAATCACACATCTGCATGGTCAAATAAGAGCCCGCATGGGTCCTTAAACCAGCTGTTGCCTGCAGTCATTCGCGAGCGCTTACCAATGATTTAAACGTTTTTCACTTATTACTAACATAACATATAGATTAATAGAGCGTCTTACAGTACGCGCGTTAAAGTAAAAAATGTGCACAGTATTAACGAAGTTAACTTTATTTATTTAGTAATTTTGACGGGTATAAACAACAAATTTTTACTGACTGCAGGCGATCGCTGTTTCTACATTGGATTGGGGGCGAAACCGGCCGTCCCAAAAATGACTTACGAACCCTACCAGTGCTGTCCCACTAAAGTTCAGAGCCCGACAAAAGTAGCGAAGGCGACTCCGACCAAGGTTCCTGCTAAGAAACTCGACAAGGACAATAAACCTGTTGCAGCCGAAAAAACATCCAAGGGTAGAAACAAAGCCCTGGTTAAACCAGAGAAAGCAGGGAAAGGGAAAAAAGGTTTATTCGGCTCTGATAATATTTGGTGGTGGTAAAAAGTTAATGTTAGAAAAGTGATAAATGTCACACAATTCGATTAATAGAGGCGCGTGCGCAGCATCAAGCGGACACGATAGTTATTCTAAGCGCCGTACGGTTTCTCCTCTAAAATGCTCTAATCTGACTTAACTGCATCAACTCGCACATATCACATTAACATTAATAGCTTTAATAACCTCGTGTCCCTTGATCCCTGCGAGCACTTACCAGGGTTGTATTTATGTATTGCATACGGACTGTATTAATATACCAACAGTAATTTCATATAAAACCAAAAACAAAAATGCGAATGCAGCCCGCACTTGCAACATAATATATGTATTCGTATATCAAAATGTAACACTTTTGATATCTTTGTGTTCATTGAGAACTTGTGGAGACTAAATATTGGAATGTCTAGTGATGTTGTAAAGGATGTACAAATCGTTATTATTGAATGTTAATTATATTAGTTCCGATATTTAGAAATTAACGTAACGGAGAAACAACAGCACGGGCATTTTAAATGTAACTCATTCGTTTTGCCTGAAAGACTTATTGTTTTAAGTATTTCATGTTCATATAGTTTTCTAGTCTTCATGGAATCTCATTTGTTTGTAATACATTTGATTTATTTATTTATTTATAGATTTTAAAATATTAGTTTCAATGATTTAAGTATAAAGTTTCAATGATAAAAGCAAAAAATAAGTATAGTACCATAGTAAACTTTTTGACAATTGTGTAGTCTACATATTGATAATTATATTTTGTTGAAATCATGCTAAATGCAAAATATTTTGACTATTTGGCGGTATGGGCTCTCTCTCTCGTCTGGTGTAGCGAGTCTATGTTAATAGGTTGTAATGTTTGGCCAAATATTCGCATGAATGTTTTATTTATTTATTTATTTGTTATGTTTAATCATCGAGTCTACTTTAATATAATTTTTGTTAATAAATACATTTTTCTATAATTTATCTATTATTACTCAATTTAAATTAAAATGATGTCAGCATGGTGTTGCCGTAGTTGTCGCGCATGCCATATATTGGATGTACTCTGGTGAGTTACCAAAAACAGTAAAATGGATGTGGTTTCTTTATTTATTACTATGATTTTTATCAGCTGAATGTTTAGTAACTAGTTACACGTAAACAATTTTAGGAAACTTATTGGATGAAACCGAAGTTCTAGATTGGATGGTTAGTCAGAAGGAAGACGAGAGTATAGAAGAAATAAATAGAGATAAATTGTTCAAATACATTGAAACTAAAGAGTTTTTAGCTGTTGTATTTTGTAAGTATAATAATTTTTTTTGTGGTATAAAAATGTACTCAATTCTTAATTGATTACTTACTTATTATTATTTATTTTTAGATAAAGAAGAAGATCCTTTAAGTCCCAGAATATTAAGACACGTAGAACTTATAGACGACGAAGCTTCTGAATATGGTATAAAGATAGTAAAGTGCAGTGATCGTTTAATGGCAAAAAAGTATGGATTTAGAAATCCGCCTGGTATCACTTACTTTAGGAAAACAAAATACATTAACTATGACGGTGATATGGATGATGAGGAAGAAATATTGGACTGGCTGACGAACCCCGAAAATATGGAACTGACTGATCATATTGAAAAGGTTAACAAAAAAATGTTTCAAAAAATAAGACAGACATCAGACTACGTGGCAGTATTCTTTTGTGAGTTTTCTTTGTTTCAAACGATTATTTTGTTATTTTTAAGAAAACCATGTAATACTTATAAAGGATTTTGTATCATTGCGTTATTTCCTGAAATTCTATCTGTATTCCATATATGACATGTTTTAGACAGTAATGACTGCAAACAGTGCCCAAAGGTGCTACTTGAAATTGAGCACATAGATGACGATGCCGATGCCGCTGGGATAAATTTTGTGAAAATTGATGACCGTCAAATGGCCAAGGAATTCGGAGTATTTGCCCTACCCGCTGTGCTATTCTTTAAATTGGGTTCAAAAGATCCAGTCATATTTGCTGGTAAAGCGCTTGCAATATAATTTTAAATATTCATAAAAATCACAGTATTACTAGTCTTTAAAAAAGTTACTACCGTTTTGGTACACGCTACCCATATTAAAGGGTAGGCAGAGGGAACCTGGAAACGTAGTATTAAGACACTCTGTCTTTTATTACAACCTATATCCGCTGAAGCTTTTCGTATTGAGTAGCGGAAATCGAAGCTGCGCTTTATCTCTTTACTAGACCAAAGGCAATAATGTTTCACTTCCTCGAGTAGGAATTGAATCCACAACCCGTCGCATTTACTGACCTGCGCCATGACTGAAATACCTCTAAATAAATTAGTAAATTCACAGGCGATCTGTATGACGGGCAGCAACTCCTCAGTTGGCTACTTACGCAAAAGAATCCAGCAGGCGATGTAATAGAGGCTTACGAAGGGCAAGAGTTGCTTGATTTGATAGAAGAATCTACTTCTTTAGCAGTATATTTCTGTAAGTGACCTAACTAACATTTGCTACGTAAATAAATATAAAATTTAAACTAGTCCATAAGCATAAAAATATTTTTATCAATGTTAAGTGTAAACAAAAACTATCATAAGAAATATTATTTACGTTATAACTCATGGGAGATTCGATAAAGCAATCAAATTAAATTTGGAAACAATATGTAACATTTATTACTTTTTATTAGGGAATAAAACATTGTGTGAATTGTGCAATGCAAAAGCAACGAAAAAGCCGAAAAAGAGTATTAGAGACCACGACGAAGATGAAGGACTGGAGCTAGATGGTACTCCTGTCTTAAGACATAAATATATGTCTGACATTGAAATGATCCGTCTTGTTTTGATAATACCATGTCCTTTGTTGCATGCAGCATGGCTATTACATTAGTGTCCTAAAGCACTCGACCCTGTATGATTGTATTGTTCTCTAATTATATTTATTAAGCCCGAAACTGTTAGACTAGTTAGTTAGTGAGACTTTGCTTTTACCGCCTGTACGGTTAAAAACAACAAAAAACTACATTCATCTTTATGATACCTTAGAATCTGGTATTGGTTTCCTATTAGTAGAGTTTTATCCTAGAGTTAAAAGCATATCCTGTTTTCGTTTCTATTTGATGCAAAAATTTTAAGATAAATAATATAAAATTTGTTTGAAGATTCTCTGGATTGCGAACAATGCGCCGGTATTTTGGAAGAATTAGAAAATATTGACGATGATTGTGATAGACATGGAATCAAATTTGTTAAAACACTAGATTACTCAATAGCAGAAGCATATGGTGTCACAGACTTTCCAGTTTTGGTTTATTTTGAAAATAATATACCAAATGTTTATGAAGACTCGTTAGCTGAAGAAGAAGAAGTGCTTCAGTGGCTTATTACTCAAAAAACAGAAGATCGCATTGAACTCATAACAAGGGTAATGCTTGAAAAAATGGTTGAAGAAACTCAGTATTTAGCTGTTTATTTTTGTAAGTATTTTGATATACTAAATACTAACACTTATCAAAACAATTATTTTCAAAAATTATAAATTGATTGAATTATTGATTGTCTTTTATTATTTAAGATAAATTAAACTGCCATATTTGTGATCATATACTTGAAGAGTTGGAAAAAATTGACGATGAGTGTGACGTCTACGGAATTCATATGGTTAAAATTCAAGACCCACAGCTTGCCAAGAGGTATTCGATAAAAACATTCCCGGCAATGGTATATTTTAGGTGAGAAATACCTTTATTAATATAAAAATATATATATTTTCATTTATTATAAAAATATTTTTTTATAAGTTGCTTTTCTATACAGGTGGAAGCGTCTGCGCTTTTACGGGATCCTGTAAAAAATAATTAAGATATGTCAATTTAGACGTAGGATATGTTTTTTAATTTCACGATGTTTATCCATACCGTTTTACTTGTACTATCTACGACTCGGTTTCGGAATGCATGTGTGCAATGTCGTTATTTTACAACGATAATTTTATTAATTATTTTGTTTGAAAAAAAAATCACTTTCAATTTAGGCAAAAGCTTTTTTGGTATAATTGTATTATGTTTTTATATAGTAGTTAAAACTATGTGTTTCATTAAAAGTGATGATAACAAAAACACTTGGTATATGTATATTTATTGCAGAAATGGAAATCCTCTACTCTTTGAAGGCGACTTGCAAAATGAAGAGTCGATTCTTGAATGGTTAATTGATGATGATAATCGTGAATTAGCTGATGAGATAGAATCTGTTAATGACAGAATGCTTGATAGGCTATTATATGAATCTCACCTGCTTGCTGTTTTCTTTTGTAAGTATATAAACATTTGAAATGTAAAATCTATTAAATTTCTTATTTAGATTAGTTAATAATATTTTGCGTTTTTACGTGCGTTAATGTTTTATTAAGAAATATGAATGAAAAAAAAAAAGAAATTTCATTTTAAATTCAACAGATGACGAAGAAGACTGTCAAGACTGTCAAGATATTCTTGAAGCTCTTGAACAAATTGATGGGGAAGTAGATCAATTTGGAATAGATTTTGTCAAAATAGCGAGTCACGAGGCAGCTGTTAAATATAATATAATCCATATACCCTCACTCGTGTACTTCCGTAAGCGAACGCCGATGTTTTACGATGGAGACTTGCATCAAGTGGACAGAGTCTTACAATGGTTGACATCGCAAGATGTGTTTGAATTGAAGAATGAAATTGAAGAAGTGAATAGAAAAATGTTAGACAAATTACTTGAGGAAAATGAATTTCTTGCTGTTTACTTCTGTAAGTTTTTCTAATCGATCAATTACTTAAGTAAATCTTTTAAATGCATATGTCTAGATTTCTTTTTTAATATTACAGACGAGAACTCGGCAGAGAGCCGTATGGTGTTAGACAAGTTAGAAAACATTGACAGTGAGACAGATAACTTGGACATAACGTTCGTGAAGATGCACGATAATAGATACGCCCGTAAATGGGGTGTTACGAAGTTGCCAGCTATCGTCTATTTCAGAAAACGCTTCCCCAGTATATATAGAGGTACTCATTCTTTACATTCACGCTGTATTTCGCACAAAGCAGAGTAAGCAAAGGGAACCTGGGAACCTAGTGTTATTATCACACTCCATTCCCCACTTTCAGCCGAATTTGGGAGGGAATCACGGAGCTCATCGCCCCGCTTTTCCTCGTTACCACAGCGACGAAATTAAAATACTAAATATTTGATTTCCTCGAGTGGGAATTGAACCCACAATCTGTCGCGTTTACAGTCACACGCATTGGCCTCAAGTGGAGGTAATTTTTGAAAAGATAGTTAACATTTATGCTATACGTATCCAAAAAATTTTTCAAATTATATAATTGCCAAAAGGTTATTATTTAAACTTATTGTTTAAAGTTTGTATGCATTTAGAACTGGTATGATTTTTACAGGTGATGTAATGGCGGAAAGTGAAGTATTAGAGTGGCTGCGTAAGAACAGATTTAGGCAGCCAGAGCTGAATATATTTATGTATGCTTTAATAGCCTTATCGATAGCGTTCGTGATCTACACCGCCTTTCTCCTGCAATGTTTTAAGCCTCTATCTTCTCAACCTGCACAGCATCCTAAACAAGCGTGAATTTATATAATAATTATGCTGTAATATTGACTGCCAAGCCTTGTGCTTATCAAATAATTACCTTTCATTTTACAATATATTCCAAAGTTTCTAGAAAAGGAAGATTCAATTTCAGAGTTTCATAAAATAAGACGAAAATTAGAAATCTTTTTCCATTTGAAAATTATGAAGATAACTAGGAATTGCTATATCATATACATATGTACACATACAGACTAACAGTAACATGGGATCAAACTTTTATATATTTTGATAGATTTTAGAAAAAAAAATCTGCAAATTAACGGACTAATAAATGCGTCGGTTTGTCTCGGGCTGTCATTTTTAACTTGTACGTTTGTATGGAGAAATACAATTTTAGCAAAAGCTTAAAGCACTAATGATGTTTTATTTATTTACTCGTTTCTTTCTAAAATAATGTAAGCACTCAAAATAAATTGGTGAATGAGAAATGTCGGTCGAAATATTGCAATGTATGAATCATCCTTTTTATATTTTGCTAGTATAAAATTTTTCGGCATTTTGAATTCATTTAAGACTGTAATATTTATTTTGTTGTTAATTTGTCTTGTTTACCTACTATTTATTGACGCATGCGTTTTTGCTATTTTAATGTTGTAATTCTTATGGAAAAACATTGAACATGTATAAATTTCACTAATTCTCGTGGTTAATAAGGAATATTATGTTTTTTTCTATGTCTACTATTGAATTCGTCCTTGTGCTGAGTTATTAACATATTCCAGGCTTTGGCCTGTCTTGTTGATGTTTTGTAAAGTTTTATCGTTATTATTGTTTGATTTATAAAGTTTACTGCCGCAAAGTATGGTATAATTTAAATTATCTATCGGACTTACAAGTTTCATTCACTTCTTTGTCATTCCCAGGTTTAATAAGTACTTACTTATGTGTAACTTTTTTGCTTACCTTTTAAAAAACTGAGGGATTTGATTTTTCTAAAAGACAAGAAAAGGGAAAAATGACAAAATTTGCATCCGTAACTGGATTATCAAAAAAATATAATGAGATATGTATGTTATCTATGTTATCTATCTACATATAATTTATAAATACATGTTATAATTAAATAGTTTTCTTCTAACAGCGAGTGCTGTACGAATGTCAGTAGTTGTGCTCAAAGTAACGCGCGTGGAACTGGCGTGCGGGAAATTGTTAAAACTTGTATATAAAATGTAAATATTTAAAATAAATAAAAATAGTAAAATATATATAAATGTTTTTCTTTTACTATACCGATCTGGTAAAAAATGTTTGAGGACATCGTGGCGCAGTGGAATATTTTTCTATATATTATGTTTATTATGTAGATTATAGGTTCGTATGTTAACTATTCAGTATATTAATAACATATATTAAATATAACTAAGTTATAAACAAAATACAATAATAAAATAAATTAAAATTTAATATTAATTTTCCTATTTTTTATAATAACATAAAAAAATTGCGAATTACAACAGTGCTATAATAATTTAATACATTAGCTTTGGATATACATACGTTTATAGTTAATACAATAGAAACATAGCAATTAAAATATTACAAAAAAAAACAAAATACTGGCGTATCCTTATCTTGAGGCATAAATAAAAAGAAATTATATTGATAACTGCTATCAGTATACTTAAAAAAATTAAAAACACTTCCACAAATTCAAAGCTCGCCTAAGACTGTACATCACTTTCTAGTTCATTTTTTAAATTAAAAAAAAAACTGTAAATTAATAAGTTTATCATAACTGTTTATATTAAAGTATTATTGTTGACAAATAATTATGGAAATCCTAGTAAATGTAAAATAAAATAAAAAAATAATATTGTATATATTTTTTTATTTTATGATGTTTTTTTTGTTACGAAAACATGCAGAATTTTTTCTTCCCTTTATAATAATCTACATCTTATTAACAACTAAAAATTAACAAAATAAACAGAAATATATTACCTAGCAAGAACTATAACAACATGATTATTTTAATTATAATATATTTTTATTTATAAAATATATAAATAACAAAAAATATGGGTGCATTAAAATAATTTTAAACAAAATTGAAATAACTTAAGCTTATTTTTTAATAAAGAATATAAGCTTATATTCTTCCATGAAATATTATATTTTTCCATGATTTTTATTGATTGATTAACCTACAAACGAACCATTTTTCTCTCCCACTGTTTATATCACAACTATACAAAATATATTTCTAATTAGATATTAATACAAAAAATATTAGTACTAATAGAAAATCTTAAACAAAATGGACAATTCAAATAATTATATACTTAATAAAGGCACGTCTTAGGAAACGGACAAAAATTACGTAATAACCAAATGTGTGTTTTCATGGTTTTTCAAATAATTCGATTTCTCAGTCTCGAATAGCTCTACCAGCTTGCTGGTGAACTTCGCATGAATCGCGTCTACTTCTTCATCTGATGGGTTCAGATTCTTTTCTATTTCCATCGGTGCTCCAACTAGAAAAAAGAAAAAGTATAAATGTACCAATATTCTATTATTATATGATAGTTTTAAATCAGAAGAACTACTTTGATTAACTATGTTTTTTGAATAAAAACTTAATCTTTTTGCTCATAATGAAGATTCATAATGGAGACAATATAATAATAAAGAAATTGTAAGTATTTTTTACCCGACCACGCAAGAAGATGGGTAAAGTTTATGGCTTACCTATGTAAGGTATGGCGGTTGTGGGTTGGCTTCCCACTTGATGGGATGAAATATTGAAATATTTAATATTTTCATATTCGTAACTCGGAGGCAAGCGCGGAGTTAAGTTCCGCCACTCAACACGCAATGCCTCAAAAATCCGGTAAATACAACTTTAATGTAACCTTTAAGTGTAATATTTATTCGAGACTATTGTATTAAAAGAAAATTTCTGGTTTGGTATAAACAGTTCTTATCATGTATTGTAAACTAATATAACAATATGAAATCGAATATCGAACTCACCAACAGTAGTAACGGGTTTTCTCAAAGGCACGACGCCGAAGGTATACTGAAACACGCCCCGTCCAAGGGGAAACATCGGTGATATTCCCGTTATTTGACGGATTTTCTCTTGAACTTTTCTCAGTAAACTTTCAGCGGGATTGTTCATGGGACGGAAAACGTCAGTTTCTCCAAAAGAAAATACTGGAACTAGTGGAGATCTAAAAGAAATAAAAAGATATGATTTTTCAGTGTAATATCAAAACTTTTAGTTACATTAGAAACTCGATTAACCGGACTAATTGTTTTCTTCTGAGTAAACGTGTATAAAATAAAGTTCCACAATACAAAATATTACACAAAATTTAAACACAATACTAACACGTAAAGTTTATTATACTATTCAAGAACATTTATAGGATAAAATATAACACTTTATGTTATAATTAAAGTTCTGCTGAGAAGCGGCCAGAGCCAGTTCTCAGTAGAACTGCCTTCTGAGCCGGTGGTAGCTTTTTTGTATGTTCAAAAGTTCTTACAATATTTTCTTGTCTATTTGAATTACAAACATTTTGAAATTTGAATTTATCATACAAAATTGTGCACAACAAAGGATTACGTCGGTAGGAAAACCTTGGCAATAAACGTCGGTTTTAATGCCAGGTAGAAAAATATTATTATTTAACTTAATATTTTAAGTATAAAAAAAATTCTTTAAATTAAATAATATTACCGTCTTGAAATAAAGTAAATGATAAGATACTTAATACAAACCAAATGTTAATTTCTGAATAAATTAACGAGTAAAAATTTTAACTTAAGTTATCGTAAATTGCTATGTAAATATTACTGATTAAAAAAAAAACAAAAAAAGACCTTAATATAAAAAAATTAAAAAATATTATTATTTACCCAGATATCATAGCGACTCTGATGAATCCTTTTCTTCTATTCAAAATAACCTTATATTCACCGGGATGAGAATCGAGGGCTTCGGCTGCACCACCAACTATTAATGCTACACATTTTCCTTGATGTTTTTTTCTGTCAAGAAGATATAATAAGCTTTCTAAAGAAGATGAACAAGCTCCTATCCCAAGTATTAAATCTCTGAAGAAAGGTACTCTAAAATGGCCTCCCAATGTGATCAAATTACTGGTCATCCCAGGAAATACTTTAGAAAAGTCTAATGCATTAGTACAAAATGCACCGAAAGCTCCCGAGCAAACTAATCCATGGGGGAAGCAAGCGAAGAGGTAATTCTTGGTTGGATCCAAGTCGGTAGTTTTTACTAGTTTCATGGGAAAATAGTCACAATAATATCGCCATACTGTCCAATTCTTTACCCATTCTAGTCTGTAAAAATAAATATATCGTATTAATTTAAATTTTGAATTTCCTTCCCATCTCGTAAATAAATAAATAATAAATGTATCAGAACAAAATCCTATGAGGAAGTGAAATATTAATATATATTTATATTTTCATTTCTTCGCTCTGGTGTCGAGGCAAAGAGCGGCGTTGAGTTCCGTCATTCAACTCGCTATGCCTCCAAAAATCGGCGGAAAGTGGAGAACGGAGTGTCTTAACACTAGGATCCCTCTGCGAACCCTGCTGTGTTCGGGAGACAGAGTGAAGCTGAAAAAAAATAAACATAGAAAACGTCATATGTGCTACGTCCAATTAAACGAGGGAAATATATTAAACTGTCCATAATAATATAATACAGATTCCAAAGTGGTCAAAACTGGACCACCGTTAAATATGTTTATTGACTGCAGAAAGTATTATTGCTTACTTTCTTCCACCTCGACAGCACACCTCCAAGTCTTTAAGCATCCATATTCCATACAGCAACCCCACCCACCAGTATGTAGAGTAAAGAAGTTGTATGAACAGAAATATGCAAGTGGCTTCTCCACACAAAATTAAACAGATCCAGAATGTAGCCGCTAGTGTTTGCAGGCGGCGTTCCAGAGGGAGATAAAGAGGTGCCCATTCTATTCCTAATGCATTCGAAATTACTCTGGAAATATATAATATTGATATGTTATTAAATTAAAGTTCTTTTAAAGCGATTGAAATATACATTTAGAAGATTTTTTTGCAAAGTATACTATGAGTCCATGATATTTGGAGTCATTGTATGTGTGCAGTGTGCACCGGCACACCACGGTGTGTTTAACACCACGCTTTGTCTTGTTATCAGTGCAAGGAAATAAAATTAAATCATTCACTCGAGCGAAATCGAATCCAAAATAAGATAAATATGATCTACGAGATCAGACGACACCAGAGCGAAGAAAAATGGAAATATAAACGTAGAGAAATATTTCACTTCCTCGAGTGGGAATCGAACCCACAAACGTCGCGTTTGTGGGCGGCACCCTTGTGCCATTGCGCCACGACGGCTTTAGATTTTTTTTTTAATTTCAAATATTCAATACTCGTAGATAGGTAGTTCTAGTATCACCAGATAACAAACACATTGATACCGTATTTAACTAAGCTACTGACTGATAACAATATTTATGGTAATCACATTTATATTTATCTAGACTTATTTGTTTTACCCGACTGCAAACAAAGAGGCAGCCGTGCATGTTTGTACCTATTGTATGTAGTATATTTTAGAGAAATTAATAAAATATGTATACGGGGTTAGCAGTAAGAGTAGATTAGCAGTGCTAAGATATGCTATATTTTACTATTGTGGACTGTGAAAGCGGGTTCAAATCCTCACGATATCAACTCAATTGGAATTTTAACATAGGGAAATAACTGTTCTTACACTCTTAATAACAAGGCTAATAAAACTTGACAAAGAATTGGTAAATAAATAATAATTATAAAAAAAAACTCAGACTGCATATAGTTTAAAATAAAAATACAAGCCCAATAATTCATTAGGATTAATAGTCGATTTATACAGCAATGATCTTAGTTTTTTTGCCTTTACGTTCATGAAATCGAAATTATTACAAATTAAATAAAAAAATGCACACAAAGTGTATGAAAAAAATATCATTCTTTATAATATACATAAGTATAAGATGTCAATAAAATTATTTAAAAACGAGACAGTATTGGGCATAAGTGAGTGAAACAAAAATAGGAAAAAGTTAGAATTTTTTTTAATTGTTTAATTAAGTAAATACTAATTAAATACTTTTATAAGTAAAAAAAATATATAAATAAATTATTAGTTAAGTTATAAGTTTAAATATATATAAATAAATTATTAGCTGCTATTATCAGGATATAAAAATTATTGGCTCTGATATCTGACGAGTAACTCTGACATGCATTAATAATATGAGCTAAAAGATAAAAACAGACTGTATCGCCAATCGCCATAATGAAAAAAAAGACAAACAAAGAGGTAATAAAAATATAACAAAATTAAGAAATATATAAAATTTTGAGAAAAGAAACGAAAAAGTGTTTCGAGTTATCATAATATTTCTTATATTATCTGTTTCACGTATCACGCGTGACATACATTTACAGTGCGGAGCTTAGACGTGATTACCAAAAGCGTGCTTACTCATATGTAATGGCTCTTTTTAAACCGATTTAGATACTTACAAGGAAGTTATAATGAATATACAACTATATTATAACTATTTTAAAGTAAATATTACTAATGTGTGTTTAACATTGCATGCAATATCACGCTGTATACAGCAGGGTAGGCAGAGGGATCACTCTGTTCTCCATTTTCTGCCGAATTTTCGAGGCATTGTGTTGAGTGCCGAAAGTCAATGCAACGCTTTGCTTTGATACCAGCGCTAACAAATGAAAATATACATTTAAATTCATATGTATTTCATTTTTTTGAGTGGGGATCGAACCCACAACAATCAAGTTTACAATCACATGCTTGTGTCACTGCGCTACAAACATTTTATTTTATTAAGAAAAATATTAGTAGCATAGCACAAATCTATTCACATAATATCATGTAGATAAATCCAAATGCGTATTTTAGTATATGTCTATTGCGAACTTGACCTTAGAATATTATTGAAAATAATCTTTATCGATCTTATAATTTAGGTACTGAACTATTAAAATAACAACGGAAACGCTGGTTGACTTACATATTGGCAAATATGTACATTGATAGATAGAAAAATGAAAATTCAATATTTAATTAAGAATATAATATACAAAATTTTTCACGTTGATCATAGTCGATTGTAACTAAAATGAAAAATTTTATAATTATTATTTACTTGTATATTATAGTAAATAACATGAACTTACTTAAATATATTCAAAATGGTAAACATAATCGCAAACATGGTTTAAAAATAAACACAAAAAGCACATCCACACAGCACTAAGTCCGAGAAACGACTGGGCAAGATAATCTACCAGACGGTAGTCAATGAAGAACGTCACTTAAAAGCTAATGTAAATTGTAATAAATCATAATTAAAGTGGTTATTATGAATTAAAAGTACCCGATGATGCGGGTTTTAAATAATTTGCAATATTTGCAACAGATGCCGGCGAAAGAAATTTGAATTATTAAATTTTTAAGTTGAAGTACCTAATATTTGATCATATTTTATAAATATGTTACTGTGAAGTGTTTGTTATTGGTTGGATTCTCATTCCGGGAATTATTTAATATCCCGGTCTGGTTGAGGATTAGTTGTGGGTTCGATCCCCACATAAGGAGATAAAATACTTATTTAAATTTATATTTCCATTTCTTCGCTCTGGTGTCGAGGCAAATTCGGCGTTGAGTTCCGCCACTCAACACGGAATACGTTAAAAATTCGGCGAAAATTGAAGTGCCTTAAGGGTAACGGATTGTCTTAAGTCTAGGTTCCTGGGATTCTCCTGCCTACCTGCCATGTGAGGGATACAGCGTGAAGCTAATAATATACCATAATATTTGTCTTATTAACTTTCGGGTGACGTTGTTGTTTGTGACGTTGTTGATAAAGACTACTGCAGCACATGGATATTCCTAGCTGAACGTCTATAATCAGAAAGGCTTTAATCCTAATCGGGGTAATATAAAAAAAAGCAAAATATATTTTCGTTTGGTTAAACATTATTTAATTCATTAAAATATCCCACTCTGCGCATAACATAACATATATTAAATAAAAGCAAATAAACAAATGGACAGTATCTATTCGTCAGCTCTTCAACCTATGTATAGTGACAAAACAAACAAAATACTTCACGTGCTTCCTTAAATCAAATTAATTCAGTCATATATGTTATAAATAAAGGAAAACAATAAATATCATATTAATATACAATTAGTCACCAAAATAGATAAGAATTAAGTAAGTACAGTGAGGCGCGAACTATGGACAGTGAACTTTGGTATTTCGTCGCTTACGAATACAATACTACCTACATTATATAAAATAAATCATAAAAATATGTTACCGTTCATTTGTTTTACGGTATTCTATACGATTCCTTGCTAACCTATTAAATATTATATATAACATAAAACGTGTAGGTAATATATGAGTCATTATATATGTCTAGTTTTTCTGTACAATACTGAACGCACAACCGGTATTATATGTTTACAGGCAACTTGATTATTTGTTTAGCATTTATGTCAACTATATCCACCGCAGTAAAAAATATAGCAGCATTAAAAGGCGAATATAAGAAAGGTTCATGAAAGGTATTTACTTAATAATGTAATGGTTTTGAATTCTTTTTTGTTTAATTGTAGATAGGCAAACATTTGTCCGCTATTTCACCTGGTGGTAAGTGACGATGCGAACGATGTTGGAGCATGCTTACCTAGGTAATGCCTATTGACTCTTGCCTTGAAAAGGTCCAAGTTATACTTGACGGGGAACAGTTCAGCAGGCAGGGAGTTCCACTCTTTAGCTGTTCGCATTAAGGTGGAGGCGAAGCGCTTCGTACGAAAAGGTGGTATATCGACGGTATATGGGTAAAATCCCTGTCCATTGCACCGCAAAATTCGAGCGGTTCTTGACATTCGATTTCGGACCCCATAATAAAATGTGGAAGGTATTCCTTCAACTAAGAAACACATTTTCTCGAGGATACATGGAATCCATAACCATCCTTCACGACCAGACTTAACCTAGCTGTGTTTAGCATTGATTACATTGACTTTTTTTAATCAGAACTTCAAGGGGTTCCTAGACCAGTATATTTGATATTAGTTTCAGCTTGATACTTCTGTGTAATCTTGAGATAAATCATACGGAACCCTAAAAACGTCATCGTAATTCGTAAGCACATGTCACATGTGATGTCTCATATTGTCACACAATGAGTGAAATATATATATATTTTGAACTGGCGCTGTATCCCATACTTGGCAAGGTAAATATGCGCATTTTATTCTGAGCATTTGTCTTTATTAAATAGCATTATTTGTTTAAATGTAAATAAGTCTACAGACAGATAATGCAGTTAACAACCATAATCAGAAACACAGTGGAGAAATTAGTTCTTTAACTATTACGACGATATCTATGCCAGCTTACAATAATTTTCATTCAATCAAACAACATATTTTTTTTGTATTTATTAATAAATGTAAGAAAATATTGCAATATCATTTTACATGAAAATTTGCATATTATATATTTAGAAATATATTTACAAAGAAATTTAAAACTAAGAAACTAAAATAAAACTAAGAAACTTTAATCTATTATATAAAGGGAGGCTAAAGTCCTGAAATCAAAAGCTGGTCATGGTCCTGATATCACCTTCCACTAAGAAAATGAATTATCGTTTTGGAAATCTGTCAGGGAAAAGCGTGGTTAAGACCCGCAGCTTAGGTAATGTCTTAAAGTCAAGTAATATATTTTTCATATAATGATAACAACAATTTTTTATTTTTTTATATCAAAAAAATATTTTCACAATGGCCTAGTGGGCTGTGTATTAATTTAATATAATTAAAAAAAGAATACTTATGTCAAATATTTCAAAATTATAGAAATATATTTTCTTTTTTTATTTCATTCTTCTTCAAACAACAAAATAATAAATAAAAAAGAACTTTAATTATTACAATAATTTTTCAATAATGTCCTTATTTTTTTTTATCTCCTGTTCAATTTCTTTGATACTGTCTTTAAGATCCTTGTGTACTTCACTATAGGCTTTTATAGATTGGTTTGTTTCAGTAAACATGCCACGGAGAATTTCAACGTGAAGAATTCTGTGAAAACAAAAATTATATTTTTGAAAATAGTAGTCTACTTGTTCTTTATCTATGGAGTTTGGAGAGTGATGATTAGTAGGTAAATTGAATTGATTGGATTGTCAGGCCATTACAGCCTCTCAGGGAAATGAAATATTAATTATTTTCATTTCCTTGCTCTGGTAATAAGACAAAGTGCAGGATTGTGTTCCACCACAAAAAAAATTCTATCAATGTCCGGTGAAAGCTATATAAGCTATTTATGTCACAGCATGAAACTTAGTTAATAATAAAAATACAGGACTTGCAGCAGGTCTTCATTGACATAATTCGAAGTAAGAAAGCAATTTTGTGGTATGTGAAAATATATCATTCTATCTGTATATTTCTTTTATATCTTTTGAGAAAAGACAAGACCGCTTTTAGGGGTCGATAAATATATATATATTTATTAACATTTTTAACATAATATTCCACTCTTTAAAAGGAAAAGAAGTAGTTTAAATATGTTTCTATGAAGTATTTTTTCTTTGGTTATGTATCAAACTATATGTAACTAATTTGAGATATCATTAATTATTTTTATATGCACAATCTGACATGACAATATATAACACTGAATTCTGCTACTCAATCACATTTTTGAGTTTGGAGACAAGTCCTACCCTAGTCTGCTTTGCAGATTAATGCATGGAGGTTGAACTAATAAATTGTGATAATTACTCACTTGGATTTTAGTTCCAATATTCTAGTTTTTAAGGACAATAGTTCACCAGAATTCATATTGAAATTGGACACATCCTTCAATCTATGGTCCAGCCATTCCCCCATTAATTCCACTTTTTCATTTTCTTGTTCCCTCAAAATATTTAATTTTTCATCTATACGATTCTGTAATTCTCTGATTTGATCTTTTCTTGACTTCCTCCCACTGCCTATGTTTTGTTTTAATGTCTCCAATTCAGATGTTAATATAGGAATCTTATTTTGAATTTCATCAATTACAGCTTGATTTAGTTCTGTTTGTTCATCAAAAGTTAACTCTTTAGCAGTTTGTTGCATAACTCCTGTAATTTATTTATTGGCATTTGAATGAAGCTGTTCATTTAATGAGTCTATAAAAGAGCCCATTATAATACAGGCACTAAGTAAAATTATTTTTAACTTATATATATATAAAATGAAATCGACAAATTACCTAATATAGTTGAAGTGCTTTCATCGGCCGTGTGTAATTTGTGTAAGCTAGAATAATGACTGAGATCACAGTCTGCTATAATTCGGTTAACTTTACCTACTAATGTAGGCGATAATTTACTTTTTGCATCAGCACAACATTCTTTAATGATGTTTAAAAGAATATTTTCTTTTAGTATATTCGCATAAGGACTTTTTATATCTTTGATACTATCCATGGTTAAGGTTATATCAAAAAATAAATATATAAAACTATAAGCTATGTAACGGAAATTATGCTTCGTTACAAGTTGTTAACAAAAAAAACAAGAATCACATAGATAAAAAAATATCTATATATAATAGTAAAAATTAAAACAAAAATATAGTATACACTTATTTAAACTTTTGACGGTTATCAAATGTCTATATAACAAATTGATCAAAACTCTTAATTCAAATTAATCTTAAGTCAAATCAGTACATATTTAGCTATATAGTACTTGGATGTTATTTATTTAGATGTCTAATTATCACTATTTTGAACTAAATTTAAATATCATTTTAGACTATATATTTATATATAAATATATTTCTCATACAGAGAACAATAAAATAAAAGTTTTGAAACGAAAAGTTACTGTCGTACGGACAAGGAACATAACTACGTATGCGTACGGACTTAACGTTATTGTCTTTTTTTACATTAAATGTTTACTTTTATTAACGGCTATTTTAATTGTATAATATACTTAGTTTATTGTTATTTATTACTTTTAATGTTCAAGATTTCCTCGGTATTTTTATAATAAGTAAATTTGGAACGCCAAAGTGTTAAACTGTTTATAATCTGGATGTCAGTTTCTTATGTCAAACATACAGCAAATGTCAAATTTGCGTCACATTAGCCGTTGTGGGAGTCGCAATAATTTTTATATGCGTAATTTTTTTATGAAAAAGTATTATAAATCATGTTTTTTTAACGAGTTCAATAAGGATTTTTCATATAAATATCAAGTATAATGAAGAATGTCGTCATCGTCTGTTGACACAATCAAGAAATGTAACGATAAGGATATCGCTTCCAATAGTCAAAACATGAATTCTGAATCTCAAAAAGCGGGGGAAAACAATGATAAACATAAAAACAAACTTTCTTCTGATTCGCAGGGCAACTGTTATTGGTAATTACTAAAAATAAACTTATTCATCACTTATTACTCTTATAATGTTTATAATGTATAATAATATGTGTTGAACTTTGTTTACAGTGGTAAAGATCGAAATCTCAATATAGCTGAATTACTGTGTGCATCCTGCAACAGATGGTATCATGAATCGTGTATAGGATATCAATTAGGCAAACTTGTGCCCTTCATGACAAATTATCTTTTTATTTGTAAAAACTGCTCTCCTACTGGTTTAGAGACATTCAAGAAGAATCAAGCGCGTAAGTTACGATCAATTAACGTAAAAAAAAATCTTTATTGCTTATATTCCTAAATACAAAGTAATGCATACTTTTCTGTCAAAAATGTTCAGTATTCATGAAGAAAAATTAATGATATATGAATTTTTGTTCTAGCTTTCCCTCAGATGTGTCTTACAGCAATAGCTAATTTAAGGCAGGAGAGTATCAAAGATGGCACTAACAAACCATTGTTCAGTAAAGATAAAGAGATTATTCCGTACATTGACCAATATTGGGAAGCCATGACAACAATGCCTCGAAGGTATGATGAAGATATGGGATATATTATAAATAGTTATCTGATTTTGATTGTTATTTAAAGGTTTAAGTGTGTCATGTTCTTCAATCAATTTGTTCCTTAAATTGCAGAATTCTTCAATCTTTGTAGTATTCTGCAATTAAGGGAACCAATTGGAGAACCTAGTGTCAAGAGATTACGTTCTGACTGAAAATATAATAATTGTGGATTCAGTTCCAGCATGGGGCCATAATTGTTTAAAATAAAAATAATTTTCATTTCCTTCATCTGGTAGACTAAGTGTGGTGTTCAAT
>JBAIZZ010000078.1:88196-125798 GCA_037355905.1 Heliconius aoede | reverse complement strand
ATGTCTCTACAGCTTCTTGGTGAGTCCTTTACAATGTTCTACTCATAATAGATTCATCCCCATTCGAGGGCATTTCCCCGAATTTATCATTATAAAATTTAAATGGTTTTTAATTTCCCCACTCTGGTAGCGAAGAGCGGCGTTGAGTTTCGCTTCTCAACACGTAGTGGCTCGAAAAATGGATAGATTGGATTTAATTGCAGCTCTCAGTAACGTATTTTGGCAAGCTTCCCTTAACATTTAGTGTTTGTGTTTTATTTCAATCGATTTAAAAATAACAAGTTATTCCATTTTAGAGAATGTTGTTCGAAAAAAACGACGACTGAAATTTTACTTTTAAATATATTATGTTTAATATGATATTATTAATAGAAAACGAAAATAAAGCTAAATTAATAATTATATATTATAATACCACGCTTAGCAAAGAAAAATAGTTATTTAGAAAACGTACAATAATTATGTAGTGCAAGCGGGCGAAGCCGCGAGAGAGTCGGTAGGTAAAAATGTAACCTGAGATTGGTAGTTTCAACCTGGATCGTTATGGTTTTTAAAGAAAATTTAGTCCAGGACCTAGGTCAAAGACGTTATATGTATTATATATACTTTTGCTAAGATGTCTGGTGCACATCCGTTTGATCTAGATTCAGTGCGTCTCCATTTGTTGTCTAGCTCGTAAAAATGTCCGCTAATCTGTATAACCTAAAATTAGTTTTTATTGTCGTATTTTTTAACTTGAGATTATGTATGTTGATGAATATAACTGAATTATATTTTCATTGTAGGATACTGTGACACATGTTATTTAAAACGGTTGAGAAAATATATAAATTATATATATATAAAGTCTTTTCCATCTCATTATATGGACAGTACTTGCTATATGTAGTAACGCAAATACTATTTAAAATTCCTATATACATCAATCATGTCCTCATTTTATACAATGACTGTTACATTATATAGCTTTTCCTAAAGCTGCGGTTTCGCCCCCTTCTTCAAATGAAAATAACTAAGAATTGCAGAATTGCATACATTAAAACAATTAACTTAATGTAATGTATTCTGGCTTCCTTGAGAGATAGATTTTTTTAATACGAACGTATACTTTCTGTGGTATTAGCTTTTTCAACCAAACAAAATTCCAATTAAGGGTTATTTTTAGTCTTTCTTTTGACTATAAAAGTAATCAAATTATAAATTTTATTCCAGTTCCACTCAGCGGAAACGTAAAAGGGCGACAAGGGAAGCGTCGCCCAGCAGTGGGGTTAGAAACCAGCGCGCCAGCAGGCAAAAAGGGAAGGTCGTCTGACCTGGGAGCCCTAAAACTACCCTCCCACGGATATCCTACAGAACATCCCTTTAATAAGGATGGTTATAGATATATACTGGCTGAACCTGACCCCCATGCTCCGTTTAGACAGGTATTTTATTGTAAGAATGTAAAAGTTATCGTTATTTGAGTTTTGATTCCTTTTTAATATTTTTAAAAAGATGTTCCATTTTGAATGTTATTCGGATAGGTAGGTCTAGGCCGTATTCGAAATTTAAAGTATCCAATAAGGCTCAATTGGCTTAAGAGTATATAACATAGTATTTATTCCATATTTTTGATTTGCCGCCTATATTATAATTTTAGTTAGTCTTTTTTAATTAGTTCTAAATCTTAACACGTGCAAAAGGAAACACACGTATAGATGCAATCATTAAAACAACTTATTTACTCTCAGGAATTTGATGAAAGCAATGAATGGAGCGGCAAACCGATACCGGGATGGCTTTACCGCTCTCTATGTCCCGGTGGAGTGCTGTTAGCGCTGCACGATCGCGCACCCCAGCTCAAGATAGCGGAGGATCGCTTAGCTGTCACTGGGGAGAAGGGCTATTGTATGGTGCGGGCGACGCATGGTGAGATATTTTACTGTTTTTCTTTTTTGTTTCATATATAGCAGAGAGCGTCTAGTCTCTCTGGAGTTATGTCGCACACTATTAATCCAATTTTTAAGACGTTGGGTCTTGAGTGGCGGAAATCAACGCCGTTTACAGTCAGACCCACTTTCTGTAAATAATACATTTTGATTGTCTGAGGCAGATACTGGAGCATCAAATGATTGCATATTGGCATAACGTGTCATTGTAGAAGCCACGGTTGTTGGTTTGATTTCCTCTTGGGGGACCGAAATATTTAATACTTGAATTTTCTCTTAAAAAATGAGGCTCTTATTGCGTAGGTGTGTCCCGCGGAACATGGTACTGGGAGGCCACTGTGGAGGAGATGCCCGAGGGCGCCGCCACGCGCCTCGGCTGGGGGCGTCGCTACGCCAATCTGCAGGCGCCGCTCGGATACGACAAGTTCGCGTACTCCTGGCGCAGCCGCAAGGGCACCAGGTAACAGGGTTACAGGCTTATTGCTAACAACTTTGTTTCTTTACTTTTTTGGAATTTATTATTGATCAAAAAATGTTATAATATATAAAAAAATATTATAAATAAAAATAAACATCATGTCTCGATTTTGCAATTAAACACAACTCAATTGAACAACTGCTACCATTACAAGCACGTATATCAGTGAGATCCTAAATTATGGCTAAATAAGTTCAAGTATAGTCATGTGGGGCCAGTCGTTATCCGTGTCACGGACACAAGCGTGCCACACGACAGGTTGTGGGTTCGTTTCCCAGTGAAGAAAATGAAATATTCAATATTTTTAAGCTATGCTTTCTGAATTCGGGGCCTCCTGAAAGCTACGTCAATGTGAAAATAAATACAATTTACTTTTTTATAGTATTAAATATATTTTGTAGGTTTCACGAATCTCGAGGTAAACACTACAGCTCTGGCTATGGGGAAGGCGACACACTGGGTTTCCTAATAGTATTGCCAGACAGCGCCTCTACTAAGTTCACGCCCAACACTTATAAGGACAGGGTAAGAAAAATTATTTATTAGAATTTTAGATAGTAATATTCAGAGATCGATTTAAGATTTTATTTATAGCTTTCTATTACTAGTTATAGTTTTTCTAGTCTAGTACGTAGTGTACGTAAGAAAAGGCAACACGTGACTTTTTATATTAAATTATTCTAAGTTAATATATGCAACAACATTTGCAGTTTCAAAATCATATTAAAATATAATTATTTTCCTTGTTTACAGCCGCTAGTGAAATTCAAGAGTCACCTCTACTACGAAGACAAGGACAACATACAGGAATCTCTAAACAATCTCAAACCCCTCCCCGGAAGTAAAATATACTATTTCAAAAATGGCGAATGTCAGGGCGAAGCGTTTATAGACATTTATCAGGGATGCTATTATCCCACTGTGTCTTTACACAAGAATGTAACTGTTAGTGTCAATTTTGGACCTAATTTCAAGATACCGCCGTCTACCGATTTTAGTTATAGGCCGGTAAGGGGTTTTCCTATTTTTTGTTTCTAATGTTAATTTGTAGTTCGCGAGGCTTAAGGCTACTACATTCAAATAAACATAAAGCTCAATTTTATGTTTATTTGTGTTTTGAGTTGGTGGTGGTCTTTCTCGCTCTGGTAACGAAAATATATAACAACGCCACTCACACGCAATGTCTTGAAAATTGGGCAATGCTTAGAGAAGTGTCGTAACACTAAGTTTTCTCTGTCTACCTCGCTTATGCGGGAAGAAATAGGATGTAGTCACTCAACTTGTTTGAATAGATTACTAAACTTAGCACAGTATGTAAGCGATTGTTAAAAATATTGACTGTTTTGTTTGTTTATTAATAAATCATTTGTTTTCCTTTTCAGATGTCAGAAAAAGCAGAAGAAGCGATTTGTGAACAGACGATGGCTGATTTGCTATTTCTCACCGAGAATGAAGGCAAATTGCGTTTAGACACGTTCAACCTCTGATACAACTAACACCGTTTGTGCGGTGTTTAAATCATTTGGACTGAACATTAAAAGTTTTTGAAAAAAAATTGAAAGCTCAAAGTGACCTAGCTGGTGTCAAAATTTAAATGTAAATGATTTAAATGGTCTGTAAAGTTGTAATATAAAAAAATATCAAGAGTTTCACTACGGACTAAAGTAGTCTTTATTTACTAATATTGTAAAGCTGATGTGTTTGTATCGCAGCAACTAATAGTTTGATTTTAAAAAATATTTTTGTGATTTCATTAATTAAAAAAAAAAAGAATATAATTAAATTCCAAATATTGTATGTAATCTTTGTATGTTACAGTAAAATATTTACATATATACTTTACATAGGTGTTAAAGAAACAAACTTTAGGGTGTACTTATTAACAGTGAAATAATTTTCTAATACTGTAAATGCAAATGTTTTCTAAATTAATTAATTATTGATATAAACATATTATAATTATAAAAATAATTATATGTTCAAAATTTGAAATATAGTAGTATTTTTTTAAAAATTAATTATAGTATAAACTCAATGTTGAGCTATAAATTGTGAGAAAACGAAGTATTAAATGAATGTCAGAATTTGATGAGGATTTTAGAAAGTGTAAGTTACAATGTTTTTTATTGTAAGATTGTTATATTAGGTAATAAAGAATGGTAATTGAAATACTAGTGTTTATACTTAATGAAAAAACTTATGGACATCTGTCAAGACAGTTTCTGACTGAATATGTTTGGTTGCGGGTTTGATTTTTCCCCACTGTAACTGTAAATGCGATAGTTATGGGTTGTATTCCCATTCGGAGAATAAAATATTAATTTTTTTTTCTTGTTCTGACAAGGCGTTGAGTTCCGCCACTCAACGCGTTTTAAGAATTTGGCGGCAAGTGTGGAACTAAATGAGGGGCACAAGCGTGAAGCTATAAATAAACATAGTTTTGTTTTATTATTCTTAAATAAAGTTGCTAAACTGATATAATATAGAATTAAATTTTCTAATTTATTAGTTTCCTCATTTTAATTTCATTTTCCAAAAAACCTTAAATAATTATTGGCAGTCATTTAATGTTATCAATGCAAGAAAAGATGTGTAAAGGTTAGAATAATATAAAGAGAACAATTAAAACTTCACAGTTTTGATTTAAATATTAACAAGTAAATATATTTTACAATATCATTTAGAATTTATTTATTTACCAAATCCACCTCTACAGTTCGGACTACTTTCTACAACTTTGTCGCTGGTCTCCCATTGCTGAGGTGTTTTAGCTACTATAGATAGCGCATGCACACCATTCTGTAATTCTTCTTTTAATATGTCATTGACAATTCGATGTCTCTGTGAATATAATTATGAAAATGTATTAAAGTTACAATTATATATCAAAATTTCCAGTAGATTTTCATGTAACTTATGATAATATTTCATTTAGTAAAATATTCTCATCTATAATTCCTCCAATTAACAGAAGGAAATAAATCACAAAGGCTTGAGCAGCTTTTGTACAGCTGCTACCTGTGTTGCAACCAGGTAAATTGACTTTAAGGTAATTGCTCTGTTTTGGGTCCAACACATGTTATATATACCATATTAAAATGTGTGGTGTCATGTGTGTGAAAATTGGAATGTTAAGCTATATTGTACCAGCTGCAGTTTTTTGTTAACCAATGTTTTAGTTAAATATTTGGTATTCGTGGACATTTGAGGATATAGAGATATCCATATTGAGTTATTCTAAATTTTATTAGTTACTAATTATAAATATGACTTGTTATTCAAAATATTATGTAGTTTGCAAGAGATAGTGTACTTACTAAAAGGTTTTCCAAAAATCCTCAATAACCTACCTTTATTAATGCTAAGCCGTCGAACTTGTCGGACACTACTACTACTTTAAAGTGCGTCTCGGCATCTTTCGGAACATTGTGCATATAAGATTCATTTATAATTTCTAAGTGCTTCGTTTGCAAAACATTTTGCAATTTGCTCCTAATAGAGTTAGCTATAACCCCTGATGTACTCATTGATCTGGAGCTAAGAATTATACCTAAATAATGAAATGATTTCAAATTAGTAAGAATATATAAATACAAATTAATTTACAAACACATTACCTGAATTAAATAGTTTGTACATAAATAACGCTTGGAAATAATAAGGATTTGTGGCCGTTTACATTTATTATTTATTGAACTATTATTATGACGAACAGCTGATTTTTGAAGTTGACGTTTTAAAAAAAATTTTACGTCAAAGGGGTTATCGTTCAGAAATCTAATTTATTGAGATTAAAATATATAAAAGAAAATTTTTGTAAATAGGCAATAGCGAAAAATAAACGTTTATTTTTCTTTATTAAGTTTATGTGTCTATAACACATATAGCGTTCAACACAATATGTTTTATATTATAGTATGCCCGCCTGATTGGCTGCCGATTGATTATTTTATCGTGGAATAATTAAGTCAAAGGTTCAGTTAGATTTACAAAAAAACCGCTTAAGCACGAGTCGGACTCGTCCACCAAGACTTTTGTACCTATTTCAGGGTTGTAGGTCGACGGGAAGTACAACTTATAAAAGTATATCAACTTAAGTTACCAGGCACTATATAAATAATACACTACATAAATAATAATATAAAAATACACACTATATAAATAATAATATAAATATACACTTATTTTATATGAAACGAACCACAAATATAAAATTGTAATGATTTTCTTTCTATGAAATACTTATAAACTATCACTTTTCGGAATTTTTCCTTTCTATGTTTTGTAAGTTCTCACTTCGTGCCAGATTTCATAATTTTTTAACAATGAATTTATGTTAAGCCTACATTAAACGCTAAATTTGAAGCTGCTACCTCCGACACGTCCTAAATTCGACATCAGATAAGAACAGACATAAGATATTGTCACATAATTCTATCGAAGCCCTATACACACAGAATCCCTTTGGAAAACATAAAACGATATTTACTCTACCCAACTTTTTTATATTGAATTTGATAGATTTGATATACAGGGTGATCAAATAATACGGTGATATTTTATACTTTTCAATCTTTTTGTAGGCTTATATGACGTCGAATGTGTTTCATTTGTCACTTCAAATAAAAAAAAAAACTACACCGCCATTTATATTTAGCTATCAGATTTTGAAACGGGGCTTGGTAAATTTATTAGTTTATATTTTATCTGAAAATAAATTTATACATAAATTGAAACTTAGTGATTATTGCCGTTTTAAAGTGTTTATTTAAGTATTCGTAGTGGCTTTGGGTTCAAATTTCTTTTTGGGGTATCGTCACTTTTTTTGTTCGCCTGGTGCAGGGAAGGTAGAAAAGCCTGTTGTTAATAGACTCCGTTCCCCACACACCGTTTAAGTTTCGAGACTTTTTCTAATAAGAAACTCGAATAAAGTGATAATTGAAATGATTTTGCAAATACACATTAGTTAAACGTATATTTTATTGTCATTGCCAAGGCCAAAATTACAATATTTCATTGCAAGCCATTTGTCTTGCCGAGGCTGTTATAGCCGAGTGATAAGAACATCGATTTACGATCCGCATTCCAGTAGCGATAAACAGTTTCCTGGTTTTGATGAATATCTACTAAGCCTAATGCCGCTTGAATAGTTCATTTTTTTTTTTTATATTTTATCGAAATCATTTAACATATTTAAACATGGTAAAAAGATAAAATTTAGAATTAAAAATTGCAGTAATTATTTTCTTAATTTTTTGTTAAATAATAATAATAATATTAAAGGAAACAAATAACTCGTTTTACTTTAATAATTTTTTTTTCCTTAAGGTTGTTACATGAAATCTAACTAATCTAACAAATTTTATACAGTATTTCAATAATCAACCTGTAACTGTAAAGACGATGGTTGTGGGTTCTATTACCACTCGGCGCTAATTTCCGTCATTCACCCAACCCTGCTATGCCGGAAACACCACACCATATTTTCAATACCTTACAAAACAATTGAAAACCTCTAGTACACTCCTACGCGTCAGCTCATGGCAGCGTTCGCGTCGACGTCAAATCTCCGCCTTTGTGACGCCGTGCGAACAATGCGGTGAGATGAGTACGTTTCAAATGGCACGCGCGACCAGCGTGCCTTTTTAATAGACTGACGTGAATGAACATGTGAAATGAGAGAAATCGTTTATTTTTATCGCTCTCGATCTGTGGATTGTGTAATTTCTAAAGGATTTTACTGTGGCGCGTCTTTTTGTTTTGTCTGTAGGTATTTATGTATATATAATTTTCAGGTTACGTGGTGTAAGGGCGCAAGGGTGCTACTGTAAACGTGGCGGTGGTGGGTTTGTATTCCATCCTGAGGAAGTTTATGCGTAATGAAGTAAACCGTAAAGAAACGAAAGCAATAAACACAAAATATCTTGAAAATTCAGTGGGAAATTGTAAAATAGAGTGTTTTAACACTAGGTAATATTTTACTATGTGCGGCTTCATATAAGTAAATGTTAATTATTATTTATTATATAAAAAGGCCTTCTGATACCAAATAGTCAGTACTTTATTGACAATATAATACTCTAGCTTCATAATAGAAAACCCGACTAGTGCTACGAGAATAATACGCTTACGAGAATAATAAATTTTTCCGCGTGGAAATGACAAGACGTTACGTGCTTTTTCTTTGGTTTTCATTAATACTTCTTTTTCTATGAGAACAAAAAAAACAATAGATTGTTTTACTTGCCGGATCAACGGTTGTCTATGGGTAGGGTACCTCAGTATCTATACATTTCACACATACACAGACACACATTCACATTTTTTGAACTTATGATTTGTATCTTGAATAAAGTAAATAAAGGGAAGTAAAATTTTAAATGCAAGCAATATTTAAACTTACGGGTTTTATTATTAATTTCTACGATAACGTTGAATGAAAAAATATCAAAATCTAAGTTAAACGCCGCACACAGCGGGATAGGTAGGGGGAGCCTAGTGTTAAGACATTCCGTTCCCCATTTTCCGGCGAATTCCCACTGCACTATGGCCACATATATAGTATTTAGCTTCTCGCTGGAACCTAGATATTCCGTTCCCCACTTTCCACCAAGCTCTGGGGGCATATATTAATTAAATTGCCCAAAATAATATAAGAGAAGCTTTATAACTAAATGTATCAGCGCTATTTACGCTTAAAATATAATTGTTGAATTTCACGTAGACAGGTCAATGGATACAATGTTTGCTCTCGCTGGAAACAAATGGACACCGCCATTTAATTTTGCTTCTACAATAAATGGTTGACCATTTCATATTAATTATTAATAAATATTGACATTTATTAATTATTCGTATATTGATAATACAAATTTTATGCAAAATCTAGTCTAGTTTTTATTTTGTTAGCGAAAACTAAATGACGTGGTATAAAATAAAAATCAATTAATGTCAACCTACATGAGGCCGTCGGGAAGGGCTCATGCAGGTTATCGTATGACTGTTAGTATAACAGCGAAGATTGTGGGCTCGATTCCCAGGCGGGGAAATGAAATATTTGATTTTATTTTCTCGCTCTGGGAAGGAGGCAAAGCGGTTGAGTTCCGCTATTGAGCTCGCAATGTCTCGAGAACTCGACAGTTGTGTCCCAGTTTCCGTATTCCCTACTATGAACAGAATATGGCATGAAGTTAAAAAAATATTAACATTGTTTGTTTTCTTTTATATAATAAGTAGATTTTGACATTTACATGAGAAATTAAATATATAAAAATAATTACATAATATTAACAGGCCTTAGTGAACAAATAGTTAATAAACATAAAATGTTAATATATTCACACTAGTTACCCTCTGTCTCTCTGTGAGGTTGAAAAAAAAATTAAATATTTATCTTTATTAATTTCTTTCTTTACTATAAGAAAAATACAGTAGCATACTAATTAAACTAACTTAATTAAACTAAAATAAATAAATTATATTTAATTAAATAATTCTACGCTAAGAGCTCTCTATAAATAGCCGGCGAGCGGATGAGGAATGAAGATGTTTATTTATAAAAGCTTTGTGAAATGCAAGTGGGCTCTGTGTTATCACGTTATCAGTGTTAACGTTTATATAAAATGTTTTTAATAATTTTTAGTATTTTATAATATATTTAGTAAGTATTTTTTCTATTTGTGCGCTTAGTCTTGTTACCAGACCAAAGAAATGAAAATATAAAATAATTCGTTGCCCGAGTGGGATTTGAACCCGTAACCGCCGCGTTTACATTCATACGCTTGTTCCATTGCAACGCGACGGCCTCTGAGGTATATAAGGTATGTTTTAAACAAGGCATAAGAGTTTGTGAGGTATTCACAAGTTATAGGAGTAAATTAAGGCACGCTAATAAAGACCCGCTTAATAAAGACGTGAATATTCTTGAATTTGTATTAATTTAATGAAAGAATAGGCATTTTTTATCCGTATACTTTATTTTATACACAAAATTTTGCATATATAAAATGTAAATGATGTACGTTTGTACGGTGTCAGTTTTAATTACCAATCTTTAGCGACTTTTGTTGGTTAAAGAGAAATAAACTTTAACCTAGTGAATATTGTGTCGAATTTTGAATGTTTTTAATGAATGAAATTGTAGAATATAATTCGAGTAACACTGTACGGGAAGCACTCACTTTGAATACATTTGCAAGTGGTTTACATGATATGGAAAGGTGTACTCTTAATGACGCTTCTTTGAATCAAACGTGATCTGAACCGTTTGAATGTTACTTGTATATTACTTATTTATAGTATATTAATAATTACATTTTTTATCTATTATTCAAAGACAATTAATGTATTTTGGGTTATTGCTAGAGGAAGTGTGTTAAGATTTGAAAATAAAATAGAAAAATATTCGGCAAAAGGAAAAAATAAAAATGTTAGGATTTCAGTTTTGTAACAGTGTAGAGAGATAGAGAAAGAGACTCCAGTGGCAAGACGATACCTTTTCTCTTGAAATGAAGACATGCGTGTTGAATTATGATCAATAATATATTTTTTAAATAAATTATGATGTAAATAAAAGAAAATAATTGAAATTTAAAGTAAAAAAAATACAATCTTGTTCCACGCGCGACTTCATTCACAGGAATGGGCAAGCTGCGTCAACTATTAACTTTAGTTTACTAACTACAAGTTTACTTACTGCTGGAGGCTCCTTTTGAAGAGGGCACGACCTCATTCCGCATATAAATCTGTAAAGTTTTTTGCCGAATCTCATTTCCACTGATGTACCTCAGATTTCATTTAGGTATTTTATTTTGATATTCAGGCCGTCGTGGGGCAGAAGTATAGTGTGACTGTAACACAATGGTTGTGAGTTCGATTCCGCCTCTCAACACGCAATACCTCTTAAAATTCGACGGACTCAACGCCGCGCAGTTGCCCCGTTACGAGAGTGAAGAAATGACAACACGAAAAGTTTCGTTTCTCGAGTGGGAATCGAACCCACAACGATCGCATGCTTGTGCCCCTGTGCTACGACTGGTTTCATTTCGAACTTTTTTAATAGCAATTTTCTTAAGGACATATCTAGGTTTTGTAATTTTGATTCTGATATTAATAAGAACGAAGATATTACATAATAAGTAATTTGTCTATATGTAATTAAGTAATATTGTTTTTAGGGATCCGTACCTCAAAGAGAAAGAAAATGGAATACTTATACTATCCCTTTGTAAGTTTTCTGTCTGTGTGTCAAGACCATTTATCTCGAGATCGTGTGGCGGTATCAAGTTGAAATTACTGCTTGTATTTCCCGTGAACATATGATTATAAAACTAGAGAAAAACCGATAATTTACTATAAAAATACAGAAATAAATTGAAAAATGAAAATTTGTGTGCATAATAATAAACAATAACCTTACTACTTATATTCATAGTTCATTAAAAGTTCTAATTTCCATTGACTTATATTACAATCCTGAAATTTGTACGGAACCCTCGTTGAATGAATACAACTCGCACTTATCAAGATGATTTCAAAGCAAGAAACTAAATTCAATACTACAATAAATATTTAAAATCTTATAATTGTATTCAACCGATATAAAACTATTCATCAAGTTCCTATAGCAATAATAACAGTATAACCCAAGGAAACTACACACCGGCACTAGAATATTCTATATCACATCAGTTTCCTGCCTAATTACAGTCTCGATGGACACGTAATTGAACGAATTATCCACTTTATAATATATTCAAATACTATAATATCCAAGGAATATGGAATATGGACGTGGAAAGTAAACCACTTTTCTTTAATTGGATAACCGTTTTATATAAAGTTTTCTCTAATCTGTTTCTTTCTTTTTTTTAATTTGTTTTATTGTGTAGAGAATTAGAGATTTATAATACTTTTTGCATTTATACCTTAGACACTAAGTCCACAATATTTAGTGTAATATCACCTCTGGGCTCCACAATATGTTTTTTTTAGAAAATATATATAGTATATGTGTTCGATAGATAAAATATGTTTGTGGTGCTGGCAGTGGTGGTGGTGGCAGTGGTATTGTCACCATCACCTTAATTTAAATTTAAATTACATAGAGCCTTAAATTAAATTTATTTAATAGAATGAATGTGGCATTAAATTAAAATCAAATCAATCCAGTTGGTTAGAATCCCATTTGGGGGAATGAAATATTACATATTTGATATTTTACCAAGATGCGACTTTTGGGTTTCATACTATATTCTTTATACTATCTTACCTCTGCTTAACCTGCTATATGCGGGATACAGCGTGAAGCTAATAAAAGTAGTATTTATATCTTAAGTATATCGCCGGTCACTGTCAATGCGGGACGTGACTCACGATTCCAATATTCCTTTTGTATCTACTCCAATATCGAAACGTTATATTACTACCAATGACTTTTCTACTCTATAAATACAATATGATAAAACATCCACCGCCATTGAAATATGATTTTTTCTGCTGTATGAATTATTTTTCTTTCCTTGTTCTGGTAATCACCGACATCGCGCGGTGTTTAGTTACGTTACTCAACATGCATACGTCAATATAAGGGAAAGGTGGAAAGTGGGGAACGGAGCCTTAACATTGGGTTTCATCTATCTATCTATCTATCTTGCTGAATGCGGGATACCGCGTGAAGTTAGTATGAAAAAATATCTATAAATCATAAAAAATGTCTTAAGTTATCTAAAAAAGATTCTTAGGGTATAAAAAGATTTTCATTTATTGTTATATTTGTCTTCTAAGTTAATTAAGACATATACGAACAGGTTAACGTGCGAGGTAACGTCATCATACATCGTGATCTCTGAATCGAACCCACAACCATCGGCCAGCCAGACCTACACCACGTTTGCCTCATTAAAATGACTAACGATATAATTTATATAAAATAGTGCATTTTAGAATATTGGAATATTATTCCGAACATTTCAATTGCAGTATTCGCTCTGGATATTAATTAAGTTAGTCTAACGGTTCGCTATTGATCCGTTACGTTATTTTAAAATATTATTAATTTATGTAACGTTACCAATATAGATTTGTTCCAATACAGAATTTCTAAATTAATACAAAGGTCCTTTGTTTTGATATTAAAATTAGTTATTATTTTACGGTAGCAACACACACGTTGAATAATTATGTTTGTACAACCCTATAGTAATGTCGTAAGCGCGTAACTACACGTTATTGGGTTCAGGTTCGAAAACCGTTATATTTGAAACGGCACGGTGAATGAAATAAGTATGTTATTTGATTTTTTTCCTTTATTGGGCCTTGGATTTGTTATATACTTTAACCATTTTCAGATTAGTTTTTTTTTTTACAGTTTCAGAAATGTATCAAAATTTGAAAGTAGGATTTGAACCTGCGCTTCTCAAAAAACTTTCAAAGTGATCTTTCAAAGTGTTCACGTTTATATATAAACGTTCTCGCGAAAATGCAGAGCAAGAATTTTATGTTTATAAAAAAATATTTTTCTTTCTAAGTGTAGAATAACACAGTTTTTATAGTTTTTAAATTATTTTATGTATTTGTTCATAATTATTTTAACAGACTGTGGAATTTATTATAACATTTATGTGTGTTTTATCTTTTTTTCAGGTTAACTGTTAACCTTTGACGTTCATTACAAATATATGTAGGTTGAAAATCAAACCTATCACTACCTCAATGGCCAGAGCGGCACAATTTACTAAACATAAAGATCCTTTCAAAGTGGAAAAGCATTTTTGGTGAAGAAACACCCTGTATCAGTGCATGTGTTACACGAACTACACGAGATTACATCGTCGCCCATAAATGACAGACAGATTCAGATCAACCGTCGTCACAGCGTTCGTTAGTTTCAGCCTTAACTAAGTTTCCCAGTATAGTAAAGGGCCGGCGCCGCCACGCTGTAGCTATTGCCAAATTCATTTTGCATATTTCGGAATGAATGAAAATGATATTCTCGTTTTGATTAAATTCCGTGTGAAATTATAAAAGTTAGAATAGTTTCGATTTGATTTAGTTTTTTAAACATTGACTGATCAATTACGACATTAATGTTTTTACTTAAATATACAAATATACTTAGAGACTAGTAGCGGCGCAGGGGTACAAGCTTGTGGCTGTAAGCCTGACAGGCTGTGAGTTCAATTCTCATTCGAGGAAATGAAGTGTTTAATATGTTGAGTGTCGAGGCAAAACGCGGCGTAGATTTCCATCAGTCAACACGCAATGACTGCCAGAATTTAAACTATTGCGTTCACCCAGTCATTTCCCCTCTGTGTAGAATAATAATGCTTATTTTTATTGGCACGTGTTGAGTGGCAGAACTCAAAATTTTGCTTTGTCTCCAGAGCGATGAAAATGAAAATATTAATATACAATAATTCTTTCCCTTGAGTGAGGGTCGAACCAACATCCATCGTCACAGTCACACCCATGTGCCTCTGCGCCACGTTGGCCTCAATACTACACCAGTTCATAATTTAGATAAAACGTGTGCCACCGTAGCATGTATTTGTAGTATTCTATTTGAAAACTCCATCAGCCTTTGAGACGGTGCCTCTCCATCATATCGAGTATTTAGTGATGCCTGTAAAGTATTTCTGTATCTCGTTTGATATTCTAGATGTATTCGTAGATAACGTGTATTGAACTGTGAACTGAATTCATTATTTCAACATACCAGCTTAAACAGGCCTTTGACGTGTCTCCCCCGTAGAGCGATGTAATGCAATCATTCTAACGACTTTTATTATGTTACGGTATAGGTTTTGCGAGTAAAGTTTTCTTTTTTTTTCAGGCCCACGCTGCATCCCACATGGTGGGTGGGATGGTGGAATTTTGTGTTACGACACTCCTTTCCCCACTATTCGAGTTCTGGAGGTATTTCATATTGAGTGGCGGAACTCAATGCAACGCTTAGCTTCTTACTTTAAATGTTATTTTCTACAATTTAGATTTTGTCAAAGGTTGTGCATGTATAAATATTTTATTTATTGAATATAACATAAGAAGAAACGAATCTACTTTTATTACTATATAAATTATACAAAGAATATATATTATGTAATAAATTATGTAAAACCGAAAGATAAAGCGAATCTACGTGAACTGTTACGCTCACAATTTCTTCTATTGTAATACAGTCGTAAAATATACTTTCACATCCATATTTACACACGTAATCTTTGATTTTGATAAAATTTATTCATGTATTTATGTTAGCATATGAATATGTCAAAGATTCATCATAGAAGTCATTCTGTGAGCTAGGACTTGTTAAAAATAATATAAATTTGTAAAGTTTGCACGCAGTATCCCGGATGTACTGGGTTCCCAGGTTTTCCCTGCCTACTTCGCTATATGCTGAATACAGCGAGATGCTATAAAAATATATATTTATTATATTAACCAAGTAATTTGCGGTGATGTGGAAATTTTGAAATAGCTAACGAAAATGTAATGTGATTGGAGTAAATCATATTACATTTTCGATTGGAATAGCAAACGAAAATGTAATCCCGCTGTGTGCGAGATACAGCGTGAAGCTGATTTGATTTGAATAACACCCCACGGGAAGTCCTCACTTTGAATTCCTTTTCGAGTGGTTTGTATGATATTTAAAAGTACTTTTTGACATTTCTCTAAATGAAAGTTAAGCCTAGATATCGCCTTTAAAAAAAGGGAGTAATTTCTTTTGTAAATTGTATATGTATTAAACTTAGGAGATGGTTTTTATATAAGCCTGTCGTAACGTTTCATTAATTTATCAAATCAAATCGCTTTTTGCTTTTCGCTGAATTTTGCAAGTATTGTGTATTAAGTGGCGTAACTTAACGCCTCGCTTTGCTTCGATACCTAAATATAAATTAAAATAAATATTTCATTTCCTCGAGTAGGGATTGAACCCACAACCAGTTATCATACTTCGTGCCCCTGCGCAACGACTGGCCTCGATTATTAATTTATATTAAATTGTAAGTAAATTAAAAGTAAGCTATAGTTTTTTTTGGTTTAATTGGCTTAACATTACATGTCGCTACATTGTGATTACCATCAGTAAGCAATGGTTCATATAACAGAGCCAAATTCTATTATAATATATTTGAGGCAGCGTGACGCAGGGGCACAAGTGCGTGACTGAAAATGCGATAGGTGGGTTCAATTCCCACTCAAGGAAATTTAACTACACGGCGTTCAGTTCCGCCACTCAACACAATGCCTTCATAATTTGGCGGAAAGTGGGGAGCGGAGTGTTTTAGACACTAGGCTCTAAGCTGCCTAAACTGATACATGCGGGGTACAGTGTGAACCTACTACAAAAAAACTACTAAATTTGTAAAATTTAACTGTTCTTCACTTTCGTGTAAGGATATGTTAGTGTTAATTCGTGTTCCTTTTACAAACAATTAATAATAATTATTAAGAGAATAAATTATTTTGATTCCACTAACATTGTGATAAGACAGACTAGTTCCACCTGCGCTGCTGCGCTACATGGGCATGCACGATTTTTATTTTACACGAACATTAACAGGCCGCTTGGCCTGACTGGCAATTAGTATAAATGTTAATCTAATGTTTCAAAAGAATTTAATATATATTAACTTAAATGTTTAATTCAATAAAATACCTTTATGAATTTGATATTTAACCAAAAAGCTGGGTCGTGGCGTAATAAAAGCATTCCATTACTTTTTTCTGCGTCTAGCAGTTTTATATGAACATTGAATATACATATGAAGAGACAGATTGTATATTTATTTGAATAGATTTTTAGTTTCACCTTGTATATAGCACCTTGTATATGGCAGACAGAGACGATTGGTTCCAATTAAGGAGACGTCCGAACTATATATTAGAATTTTCACAATTAATATATATGCAGTATTTCAATATATCATTCTAGATATAAATACATTTTCAGTGCTTTAATCGTAAATCAATATGTTATTTCAAGAGTCACAATCGTCAGGTAGGTACATATTATTCAAAGTTATAATATAAGTGTGGTCAACTCGTCAAACGATTGTTTAAATATCATTTTCATAATTTTAAAAATCATTTTAAGCGGCGTTTTGGTACAAGTTTTTTTTTAAATTCTAACTTTAGTTTAAATGAGAAAAAATTAAAAACAGGAAAAGTACTATTTATATTATTCAGGAAATATATAAAAAGCAAGTTACATGAACTGTTAACCTTTGGTCATGTGATGGGAATCGAGTCAAGAGTTCCCCGAAAATTCAGATGACCCTCTATAAATTTGGAAAGTTTGTGTTTTTCTATAGGATTGGTGGCTCTAACAGAGTTACCAACTTTTTGTTTAGTGGTGTTTTTTTTGTGTTCAAAATATCATTGGTACGTATTTATTATAGTGAAGTTTCCCTGTATTAGATATTGATATACATAAATTACTTTGTAAATTTATATGTAATAAAATATAAGAAATTCAATTTTACCCACTTTATAGGTTAGGTAACAGTACAACAATTAGCTAAGGAAATTCTGGAGTTGATGTGATGATGGAGCCAGCAAAGTTCAGAGATTACTAGTAACCTACTCAAGTATAGGTTCATATTATATAATTTAAGCACAGTTTTAGTTTTTTAAAACAATTTTTTTCTGCCAACTTAACACAACGTAGAAGAAGTGTAGGTTGCGAGGCTAACGGACGAGAGATGGACCGGCAGGGTAACTAAATGGAGGGGCCCACAGGGCGTGCGCCTCAGGGGCAGACCTTATACGAGATGGGAGGACGAAATAGTCAAAATCCCTGGCCCCTGCTGGGCGCAATTTGCTCAAGACAGAGAGAAATGGACTTCTTTAGAGGAGGCCTTCACTTTCACTTGAAGAGGGGTTCTTGCAAATAACATATGTATTAACATATAGATAATAAAAAAAAACTAGTATGTATTAGTTTTCTTTTGTAATAACTTTTTTTAATTAGTTGTAACTTGTATGCAAGAAATAAAAGGATTTTAATTTATTTTAATACTTGTAATAAAAACACTAGACAGGTAAATTATAGTTTTTTTCCCTTTGTGGGTAACACTAGCTAAGAAATTAAACTTATAAGAATAATAAATGTGTACACTCTCAAAGCGGGCTGCAAAACAAATTAGCGGGCCAGTTTATACCGACTTAAACAGCCTGACGGTTATCCACTTTAATTAAAGTTGTAAAATGCGAGCGTCTCCCTACGGTCGGCCTTTGGCGTAAGATGACTGCAAATTAATATGGATTCTTTATTTAGACGACTTAGTTTGTGTTATTTTAAATAATTTTAAGTAATTTGATTTTTGTTTAGCTTGAAGCTTTGTCCGTAGCGTCGTAGTCAGGGTGAACAAGCTTCAAGCTCTATGGTCTCTGGACAGCTCTTTTATTGTCGTCAACTTCTTCATCTTCTCGTCCACTGTCACCAATTCTTTCGTTAAGTGTAGTCGTCCTTTTATGAATATAAGTATAGTATTTAAATAACTTTAAGTAAATTTTCTCTCTTATGTCTTTATAATTTCAGTTGTTTTTTTTAAACAATTATTGTTAAAACAAGCTATTATTTTAGTAATAAATAATAAACTTAAGTTGGTCAAACTTTGCCAGATGTACTGATGATGAAGATGTACCCGTTGAACTACAATCATGAAATTTGCACGGAACCCTATCGGCAGGTGAATTCGACTCGCACTTTGTTTTATAATGTCTGTTAAATTTGTAATATAAAGATTCTATTTACAAACGAAGTCAAGTTAAAAAATCATTTCAAAATAAACCAGTCGTGTAATGTGGTAGACGCTCAAACGAACATTATTAAGTGAGGCTATTATATATATTATATAAACCAAACTACATTTGTTTATTATATATATTTAATTATTCACTTTATTCCATCACTATGGTAAAATTTAATTCTAAGATTCTAGACAACTTCCCGCTGGGTCCGCGTTAATAAAGACTTTCATTAAGCTTAGGTCGTCTTTACATGTCGACACCTTTATATAATATATTACACATCGGTGAGAATTTATGAAAGGTAAACCCTTTCATAAATTCTCACCGATGTTTTTGAGATAAGCAAGCACAAACGCACAAATAGACACTGAAAAAATAAAAAATCATTGTTTTACATTCTACTAGAATTGGATAAATGTCCCAGTAATAGAATTTCTCAGATATCTTTCATATACAGACAACAACCAGTCACTCTTTTATTATATATACTCTACTTATAGATGAACTATGTTCAAATAAAAGAATATAAAGCTTAAAATGAACAGAACATATAAGCCAGTCGTACAGTTGTAGTTACATTTGACTTACAAAAATCCACCGAGCCGTAGACAATAAAAATCGTTCTACGAAATATTCTACGAAATGGCCAACTATTATATAGATTGTACTGCATAAGTGCTTTTATCTCTTGCATTTGGTTTAAAATATTAGAAATATTATATTGCTAGTTTTCGCAATATGAGAATTGATTTTGTGGCTTTTGCTATTTTTTTTAGCTTCACGCTGTATCCCGGAAATAACAGGGTCTAGGCACCCAGTGTTTGACACTATGTTTCCACTGGTGGCATAATAACAGTTGAAATTAGCCCCGCGAGCTGAGACTTTTTGCTGTAAGTGCCATAATGATGGTTTCAATCTCTTCTCGGGAAAATGAAAATTGCGGCGTTTACTTCCGCCACTCCATACGCTATCGAAAATTGGGCAGAAAGTAAGGATGTAGTATCGTATCTAAGACTTTTAACTGAAGCGTGAAAAATTTTTTTTCAAAGAATATTTATTTTAAATGTAAAAGAAACTTACTTGACAGAACTTAAACGGCGCGTTATTTGTAGTACAATATTTGTTTAAGATCCAAAGCTCTGTTATTCTTCTTGCTAACGTCTTCATTCCCTAATATTCTCGACTTTGATATTATTGTTGATACAATTTAAGAAAAACAAAGTCTGTTATCTTACCACTCTGTTGGATTTCTGATTTTGAAATTATTATTTTAGTAAATTTCTTCGAGTGAATATAATGTATGTTTTTTTTTTGTTATGGTAAAGGACACGGAAAACGAGCGTTCGGGTCACCTGATGGTAAGTGATCACCGTCGCCCACGACCCCATGCAACATCAGAGAAGCTATAGGTTGAGCCTGCTCATGTGTGTTGCCATTACTGGCGACGTGACTCTACCACACGTACTTTAGTCGCCTCTTATGACACGGATAGTACCAGGGTGATCCTATTCTAGGGCAGGATCACACGGCATAAATGAAAATAAATGTTTTATATTTAAATTAACGGTTTTGAGATAAAGATAGATGTAATATTATATCATATAAATAAATATAAAAAACAACCATAGATAATATTATCATATTTTTTTTCATGGAATAGGACAAGGCAAACTAGCGTTATTAAAATTAATACAAAATATATGTATATCTGTAAACTTGCATAGTTATTTAATATTATAGTTGTAAATATATTATAAAGATAATATTAAATAACCACACAATAAATTACATTATACTCAGAACAAAAATACACTACAGCAACTGTTCCGGGGCTTTCTTCATTCGACTCATTTTACGTTTTATACGTTCAGTATAAGCGGCTACTATGTTGGACAGTAGAGGCAAGATGGAAGACCTCTCATCATCCTTCACCCCTACTTCTGCGCACATTTCTGCCCGACTCTTCTTCACTGCAGGCATGGCCGCCTCAGAATTCATCACTGATGCTGTATATAAATATCCATTCCATTCTAAATATTCTTTAACCAGCTCGTTTATTAACAACACTTCTTCTGATGGTGGTGGTACACCAGAATTCTTGAAGCCAGGGTTGAGGGAGTCTTGTTTGTCTTGGAGCGCTTCTGTTATTTTTGAGCGCATCTGTGAATAAATATAAATCAGATCAGCTTCACGCTGTATACCGCACAAAGGATTACTCATGTATTTAATGAGACAAAACCTTGAATAAGCACACAAATTAAACTTTGCATTATTAATTTTCAAAAATGTTGTTTGTTTTGAACAGTCATACGCTAGTGACGCTGCACCACGAATGGCCTCATAATATAATAATTGTTTGTTACTAAATCTCTATATTTTTTTTTATTGAAAGTATATTTTCCCTAATATCAATATTCTTTAAAAGCTTTACGAAACAAAATCAATTAATTCGCGAGACTTAAACAATAATTTCTTGAAAAGAATTAAGCACCTCCGCCTGAAATTTACACAGATGACCGCTCTTCCTCAAAAGATTTTTTATGGCGTCCAAAAGCTCTTTTTCCGATATCGTTTGGTTTTCGCTCATTTCGTTGTAAATTTAATTATTTCCGAAAGAACTGCCTTCTGTAATGAAGTATCAAATAAAATGTATTATCGGATCTGGAGCCCTCTTTGAAGCCTCCTATGTATTCGAGTCTAATCTTTTCGAATGAAACGGTCTTGAAAAAATATATTGAAAAAATTTAAGGCCAATGACAGGCGTGTGACATTGTGTATTTAATTACTTTTCCGCCAGTTTTTATTTATCTTTGAATGAATCATTTGTAATCTATTCATTTGAACAAATAAGTTTTGTTTACGATAAAGTAAATTATCTATAACAATTCTTTTGGGTTGAATTAAAATAACCTTTATCACAATCGTGTTACTTAGCTGCTGTACGAGTACTTATCTTTATATTTTTAATTGCTTGCTTATAGAAACTAGATTCCGTTCCCATTAAGACACATCTGTTTCCAACTTTTCGCCGAATTCTGGAGGCATTGTGTGTTCAGTGGCGGAACTCAACGTCACGCTTTGCCTCTTTATTAGAGCGAGGAAATGAAAATATTAAATTTCATTTCTTGTTTTCCTGGAAATCAAACTCATTAGCAGTTGCGTTTTCAGTCACACGCTTGTGACCCTGCGTCACAACTAGCCTCAATATTATATTGAACTTGGCTCTCATTTTTCAAGAAAATAAAAAAAATATTTAATAATTATAATCTTATTACATAAGTCTTCCAATAATACAGTAGTTCTAAGCTTATATTTTTTAGAACAGAACTCCCAAGCCCTTACTTTTTGAACCTAAATACAAAAGACTATTAAACAGGCCTAAAAACCTTCAGAAAGAACCTTTAAAGCCTATTTTTATAATATTAATTATTATAAAAAGAAATTTTCATCCGAGCATAATAAAGCTACTTGTGTAATCCGCTTAAAATAAAAACACAACTACAAAGAGCAATTATCTTTAAGTGATACGACGAAGTAATCGAGGAACAATTTTATATCAAAGACACGAAACTGTTCGTGTAAGGGACGTTACACGAACTTACTTTAACGGCGGCTGCGATCATAATGGTGTACACTTTTAATATTTTATGATAGATGACATCTTCTGCTATGATTGTATTATCAGATAAGGTAAGAAGATATTGTCAAGATATATCAGTGTTGGTGTAGAACGAAATAAACTAAATAAAATGGTGAAAAAGAACAAAATATGTTGTCTTTTTTTTTAGCTTTTCCCTGAATTCCACATATAACACGGTCGGTGGATAAAACTGCTAAGACATTCTACTGCCAAATATAATCAAACCTACAACCGTACCGCTTACAGAAATGCGGTGAGCGTCACCACAGCCTTATGAAAAAATTATAATTAATCTTTTTCAGACACTGCAATCTAGAACCATAATGGACATAATTATTAATAATTTATTAAAAGAAAAAAAAATTTTGAATTGTAATTTTATTATTGTTAAAAATTATTTTTCAGAACGACAGATAATCGATTCACATAAATAAATCTATATTTAAAAAAAAAAACAAGCTAGCCCACCACTGTGATCGTAGCCTCCTGCGTCACAGACAATATTTCAAAATCAAATTACTCCCTTCGTGGCGCCAGAAATGACTAACATCGTGCTGCCACCGACAACACCGGGGCTATTCTAAAGTATATTGGAAACGAATTTGCTTGCTTTATTGTATTAAATTTTTTATTTACTATTTTTCAATATTTTTAATATGTCCAAATAAATCAAAAAATTAAAAGAGCATTGTCAAGTATTTTTTTCAGTTCATTTCTTTATTTACAAGCTTCGAGAAGATTTTTTTTGTTAGATGTGTAATTGAATGTGAAAAATAAAGACAGACACCCGTGGCGATATTTGTATTTGTAATGTAAGAATCAAACGTTAGACAATAAAATACAATGCATTTGAAATACGGAATAAATATTTACTGGGTTACTTATTTCCACCATGCAACGTGTGAAAGATAATAAATATATCTATATAGGATTTCTTTTTTAATTATTATTTGACGTTTACTAAATGACTAAATGATTTATTATCTGTAGTCCTGTTCCAAATTAAACAATGTACTCACTAATACGTGAGACCGATGTAATGTCACTCAAAAGGACAGCCGGAAAAATTCTAACTGAAAAGTTTGCAGCAGAGATGAGAGTTCGTCAGCTGCCTGCGTGTCTATTTGGACAGTTGGAGCACCACTTAGTTTGATTTTGAAATTTTCTGGACTACAGTAAAAAGTGAAATAGGTAGTAAAGTCAGTAAGTAAAATTGTTAAAATTTAATTTAAATTTTATGATGTATGTATAAATTAAATTAAAATTTAACAGTTTTATTTTATATGTTTCTAGTCTCTGCTTTTAAGTGAGGTCAATTTTATTAATTTAAATTTAAAATTTTTATTCCATTTCATTAAAAAGTAAAGTAAACCACAAAGACATACAAAGTCTCTGCTTTTAACTATGCGTTCCAAAAATAATGTGTTCGTTCTCTACTTACTCTACACAAATATTTTATAGCAGAATAATGGTTACTGTAAACCAGTTGTAATATATTATTGGAGTCAATTTGGAAGCTTCCTTCAAAGAACATTAGTGGTGCAGTTAGTAACAAATGTTGCGGTTATTAACGTGCAGGCTACAACTGTCCCTCGTAACAGTCTTACGAGGGGTTTTGACCTGACGATACGACGTACTTACTTTAAAACTTCTAAGACATATAATATTATGAGTACTTATTTTTAGATATTATTTTCATTATCATATGCCACGCTATGTTCTATCACCACATGTGATGATGACGATGAAAACTAAAAACAAAGGGCTAATTTATAAATGACGCTCCAAAATGAGAAAATAAATAAATTATAGTGTACTATAACGCTATGTTTTTGTGTCCATTTTGTAATATTTTTTATCTACCGTCTAAAGGAAAAAAGTATGTGTATATATTATATTTTGTATATGTAATATATGTATATACTATATAATATAAATGTAATACATGCATTTCAAGTGCCCAAAGTTGGCTTAAATGAAACGATTTACACGATAAAGCGAAGAGATGAAATTAATAAATGATTCTTTTGTTTGAGTAAGAATCGAACCCAATCAATCAACCTGTCGCACTTACAGTCAGTTTGTGCCCCTACGCCACGACTGGCCCCTATTATTTATTTTACTACCATGATTTATTAATTTTAATAACATAGAAACTCTAATGTTACGAATAAATATAGTTTATATTTTGTCGCTCTGGTTAACCAAGACACGTTTCAAAATGGCACGTAAGCTTTCAAGTGGAACGAAGGTCTGGCTATTTTCTATATCTCGTTTAGTGTGATACAGAAAGATAAAGAGGCGGTAATGGTGACGCGTTTGAGTATTAACGCGACGGTTGTCAGTTCGACTCCCACTCGGGGGAATGAGCTATTTTAATTCTGCTCTGGTGTGGTGTCCATTTTCACCATTCAATACGCAATGTATCAAAAATTTGACGGTATGTAAGTTCCTTCTGCTTACCCTGTATATCAAGATCTAGAGTGACGCTAAAAAATAAAGAAATGATAAAAGAATACCTAAATACCATAGAAAACACATAAATCTTAGGAATTAAGTCTAATAGGAAAAAACGAAGAAATATCGACTTTTCCCATAGTAAATCGTATCTGTTATCGTAAGCTATTAAGTTGGTTCACTGCATTGGACAAATTATGTTCTTCGAGTGTGACCGATCTCAAGGATCGCGCGAGATTCGCCGGAGTTATTCCATTGATCCGGGCTGCGTCGGAGCGGCTGGCGCTTAATCAGGAGATATGGGCGTGGGATTGCTTTTGTGGGTTAATTTAATTGGTGTATTATGTTCCTATAAATAAATTTAGATATGATGTGTTTGTATTGGTTTTCTATTGAAAAATCAATTTAATTCTATTTTTTGTGATGATGAGAAATGTGCGATTTCTATTCGAGAAAAGGTGATATTTAATGTTTTAATTTCTACGCTCTGATAAAGCGCGCCGTTGAGCTTCGACACGCAGTGCCTCCTCATATTCGCCGGAAACTGGACAACGGACGTGTCATAATGGGGAAGAAGTGTCTCAACCCTAGGTTTCCAGGTTCCTCCTGCCTTCCCTGCTACGTCGGGATACAGCGTGAAGCTAAAAAAATGAAAATAAACGATTTCCTACCTTAAATTGTTAGCGACTATGGCTATTAAAAAATCAAAATAATATAATAATATTTGAGTAGAATTAGATTTGTAGAATATAATGTATACAAATATACTGAAAGACCTTTATTATTCACTGCACACGTGACTAGGCATCAGTGAAAGGAGTCCAAATTATTGGTATTGTTGAAAGTTGGCAAGTCTACCAGCTCTTTAGACAGTCATGCTGAAATGTTATTGACATGGCTGTAAAAGGAAATCTTACGTTGAAGTTGGTAGTGAAATAATTGATAATTTTATTTCTTTAATAAGATCTTTTTAAAATAGATTTACGTAGCAAAAACTATATTTCTAGTTGACTTTGTTTGAATTAATGTAGTTTATTTAAAAAAAAAACTTATTTCCAGCTTAGCGTAATATCCCGCAAAGTAGGAATGAGAGAATCTAGTGTCAAGACACTCTGTTCTCCGCCTGTTATCAAATTTGAGATATTGCGTATAGAGAGGTGAAACTCAAACAGCTTACTCTAAGGTACATATAAATAAAACGTCACCCACAAAAGAAATATATTTGAAAAGTTTTGTTTATTGATTGTTCAGGTGAAAAACAAAGAACTAAAGAAAGACTTAACGTAAACAGTTTGTATAAACTAATTTGCTCTGGTTGCTCGAGCACTTTGGACGTTCGATATTTATGTGCGAGTATGTAACACTTATAGAATAAGTAGTATTTTTAATGACGTAATGGTTAAAAAATATACGTAATAAGCAATTTTTTTTAAATTCTAAATGTATTTCTTAATAGCAATAAAAAATATGCTTTATATACTAAAAAGTTTTATTCAGTATATGTATAAAACTTTAAGAAAATAATTCAATTTTTATTTTTAGTTTCACGCTGTATCACGCACACAGCAGGATAGGCAGAGGGAACCTAACATTAGGACACCGTTCACTGTATTTTTTTTATTTTATTAATTTGTAAAAGGTTTACCAGCAGTAGTTATACAATTCAAGAAAAAAAAGGCGGTTTTGTACAGCTATACAAAAGAAAACACAGCATGCATTATAAAAGTGAACATTATATAAATATATCTTATTAAATTTTTCGATTATAGCGAAGTGAGCATTAATTTCTTACTCAACGTGTATTTTTCAGCGGCCAGCGGTGAAGAATAAAAATCTCCGCCGAATTCTGAAGCCACGTGTGGAACGGAACTGCGGCGGAACTCAATGCTGTGAATTGCCTGGACAGCAGAGCGAAGAAATGAAAATATTAACCATATTATTTCCTTGAATGGGAATTATACACACAAGCTGTTGCGTTTTACAGTCACACGCTTCTGCGCCCGCGCCACGACTGGCCTTATCATTCATTAAAAATCAATTGATTGTAAGTTAATGAAATCAATCTACTTATATAATATGTTGTTGTTCTGTACCTTGTGTACTGAATATGTAATTTATTTTAATTTATAAGTGTTAAGCCACTTATAGCTGAAAATCGGTTATTCGTTTTGTTAGAATTCTCGTTTGAGGGTCCATATTATGCTATAATATGAATCTCTAAATAAGCGAATAATTGGGAACAAAAATAAATATTATGTCTTAATGGGAACAGAGTCTCTTTGCACTCGGGAGAATTAAATATTTCATAATGTCATTTCCTCGCCCTCTCTCTCTTTCTATCTAAACCACTCAATACGCAATGCTTCTGGAATTCAGCCGAAAGGGGAACGGAAGTATCTCAATGAGGAATGGAGTGTAATAACGATAGGTTTCGTGTTCCATTTACTTACTCTGTTATTTGCGGGATAAAGCGTGAAACAAAAAAAAATATTCACTCTCTCCAGCGAGAATCGACTCCACAACCGTCCTATTTGAGTTAGGCGCTGACCCACAATTCTACAAAGGTTTTAGTAATATATAAATAAAAAACAAACTATATTTACTAACTGCTACTTGATCTCTTAAATATATATTTGTGTACATAAAAATCTCTTCAATCGTAAGTCAGCCAAATAAGGTCCATCATCTGGAGTACTCTCGACTGCATCAGTCAGTGATGTGTGGACCTTCGTAGTGGGAGGTCGGTATGTCTTCTGTATTACCTGAGTGAGTGAAATAAATAAGTGTTTCGAGTGATTGTGATTTATTTCAGTGTTATTGAGTTTTTGAGGCAATTTTTTTCGTAAGTTTTTTAATTTTATTTTAAATATTATCCTGCTTTTCGTTATATGGATATGTTTGTATATTTGTGTATTTTTTATATAAGTACTTAAAACAGAAGCGCTTGTTTGTAAACACGACACGACACGGCTCTGGGTTCGAGGAAATGAAATATATCCACTCAACTTATATAGTTGGCCTCATTGTTAGAATAGAAATTGTTCAGAATATACAAATATATGCATTAGATCTGCTCTAAAATTTCAAATTCGCAATCAAAATGTCGTTTTGTGTATAAAATGATAGCAGTTTTGAGTTTATATTATTTTAGAGACTAAATTTCAGGGAATAACTTTTCAAAGTTCAGTTGAAATATGTTGCAACAAACTGCTTGAAACTTTGGCGAGGCCTTTTAAGTATAAAGTGGAGACCGTTGATGAGCGTTGCATTTTTTACACGGTGAATTTTACTAATATAAGAGGAGGGCATAGCGTGTTGGGTGGCGTAACTCAACGCCGGGCTTTTGCTTTGCTGTTTAGAGCGGAGAAATGAAAATATTGATAAATAATAATTCATTCATTCGCGTGGTGATCGAATCCACGACCGTCGCGTTACAGTTACACTCTTGTGCCTCTGCGCTACGACGGCTTACAGCGTGAAGATAAAAACAATATATTTTGTAGTGTTGGCTGTGTTGTGGGCTTCTGCGCACGCAACCGTTATAATTAATTGTTTAAATGCACTGTTTTCTGTATTTTTATAATATAGGCAGTCGTTGTGTACAATGTCAAATATATATTTTCATTTCGTAGTTTTTACGCTCTGGCCGTCAAAGCGCCAGAATTCTGCCACTTAATATGTAGAATGACTCAAAAATTAAATGGACGATGAAATAAATTCAAGTCTAGTCAAGTAGAGCCAAGTGTACTCTTCTATGTATGGTGTATAGCATGAAGCTTAAGTTAATAGATAGAAATAAAGCTTTAAATGAACATATAATTTTGTTTAAAAAGGTATAAGTGTTATCTGTATAACATAAAATATACATTTATGCGAAAATAAAATAATATCAAATGATTCTTAGGTGCTATCTCTTAATAAATACGTACAATCTAGTTTCACTAAACTGCGTCGCGTATACAAGTCGGCCGGATCGCGTAGATTAATGTCTATTGAACTGAAACAAAAGGTTGACCGAAAAATCCGCCTATAAATTGTTGCAATAAATCCAGGTGTCCAGCCACCAACAAAATTCACTGCCAACAGGAGATTTCTGATCTAGTTTTAGAGTTTTTTTGTGATATCTTGTATAAAACAAAAGAATTGTTACGTTTATTCTCGCTTTTATTGTAAAAAAAGAAGTTGATTGTAAAATTATTCCTTACTTTATTTCAGACTAGCGGCCCGCTCGCGGCCTCGCCCGTTTCAAATGGACAATTATTCACTTACTAATGTGAATTACTTTTGTGTTCTAATAGCTGTACTGTTTTAAAGAAATACATTTAAATAGAAAACTAAAGTTTCAGATAATTTAAACGGTTATTTATTTTGAAAATTTGTCGAATCAAATATTTTCTTTTGATATAACTTTCGTCTTTTGGTATACCTTAGGCCGTCGTGGCGCAGCGGCCCAAGCACAAGGGTGTGACTGTAACGCGACGGTTGTGGGTTCGATCCCCACTCGAGGGATGATTATATTGTATATTATTTTTATTTTTCTTTCTCTTGTAGAGAAAGCCCGGCGTTGATTATATCTACTTAACAAGCAATTCAGCAGAAAGTGAAGAATTACTTCTATTCTCCGTTTTTTTAAGGGAAGGGATACTAGGTTCTCAGGTTTCCTCTGCCTATCCTATTGTATACGAGACATAGCGTGAAGGTAAAAAATTGGTATATATTTTAATTTGTTTCCTTGTTGTGTTTTGTACTGTCGTGTCAAGCGACAAGGTGACGTGTGATTTATAACTTTTTAAGTGAAATTTCTCATTTTCATACTTGAATCAGAAATTTCTTACACTTAAATTTAAGATTTGTCAGACTCATTTCTTTGATAAGAATTCAAAAGAAAAAAAAAATTGTTTAGACTTTTCTCGATTCGCGCTCGCATCGCTTAGTAACGAACCATTAATACATTTCCACTGTAAATGGTGAAATGGGGAATGACTTCCACCGTTTCAAGCATAATATTACACAAATCCTTTTTAAATTGCCAAATCCACGCAACGAGAGCACAATACAAATGTTAATTTATCGTTTTTTACACGTAATCCTACTCACGCACCGACCGTCCTTCATTTTTCTTATTCGTCAAATGTCGAATGAGTTTTTTTTTTTTTCACCTAAATTCGAAGAATTCGTCTCTAAGCAATTTCGCCAGAAGCCATTACAAGGAACGCTCTAACAAAAATACAGCGACAAAAAGCAAATTTGATAAATTTATTGCGATGTGTTTTAGGTATGTTTTTTCAAACAAACAAACATGAGTGAAATTTTTGATTGCTACTTAGTGTTGGCGCTCACGCGGAATGGTTTCGATTTGGGTGGAAATAATTGGGGGTTGCACTATATTTTTTTTTGTTTTACGCTGTATTCTGCTCATAGCTTAAAGCGTAGGCAGAGGTAACCTAGTGATAATACACTCTATTCCCCACTTTCTGTCCAATTTTCGATATATTGAGTGTTAAGTGGTGGAAGTAAATGTTAAATACATAAAAATTTATGAGGTTAAGGTTCATATATTGAGATGTCCTAACTTATATGCGACTTTTAAGCTCAATGATTCTGTGAGAAGTTTGTCTAAATAGTGAAAATGCCAAATATCTTTTCATCATATGTTCTCTATGAAAGTTTTGAGGGAGAACCTTGAGAAAATGTGATTTTACGTTAGTTGATCACTCAGATGCAGAATTTTATCTACCGAAGAATTACTTAGTGAAATAAGAACCTATGAAGAGCATGTATATATTTTTGGTTTCATTTACGTATTGAGTGGCGGAGCTCAACGCCGTTCTTTGGTTTATTACAAAAGCTAGGAAGTGAAAATAAAAAAAATATTCAATTTCGACGAATAGAAATAAACCCATAAGTTTTCACGTCTAAAGCCACACGCCACTGCGACTGCGACGTGAAAATTTATTATCTCTAAGTATTTCTGCTCACGTTTACATTTACAAAAGCAAAAAAAAAACACAATAAGAAAAAATATTTCTCAGAAAAACACATTTTTTCTACAACTTATTATTATAAAAAATAAACCTAGAACATTTTTATTGTGACAGACATTATAAAAAATGAGCAAACCAGTCCTGGACTTAAAGTAGATGACATTTTATTATACGCAGTAAGTAAGAAGATACTCGTAGCTATTTAAATTTCATTCGTGTTCATTTAAGCCGATAGTACTGGTGGCTATTGTTTTATGTGACAAAGTAATATGCGGATCGCAGTGACTTACTTAAAATAATAAAATAAAAAACATCAAAATTGAATCAAATTCTCTTCGTTGTCTTCTGACTACCCCGCACACAGTAGGGTAAGCAGAGGGAACCTAGTGTTAAGACACTCCGTTCTCTATTTTCCCCCCAATTTTCCGAGGTATTGCGTGTTGAGTGGCAGAATATAACACCGCGCTTTTACCTCGGTGTCAGAGCGAAGAAATGAAGATATAAATTTACATATATATTTTATTTCCTCGAGTGGAGATCAAATCCACAACCGTCGCGTTACGTCGACGTCCTCAATTCACTTAAAATTAATATCGAATGTTGCATAATTCTGCTTGGCACTTGCTCCGGGCTCCGGGGTTTTTTGTTACGAGAAATGTTAATTTCAAATTTGGTCATTATATTTAGATTGATAAGACTGTAATTGTATATACCTAGTGTCAAGACGCCGTTCCCCACTTTCTGGAGGTATTGCGTGTTGGGTGGTGGACTTCAACGCCGGGCGTTGCCTCGAAACGGAAACATAAATTTAAATAAATATTTCAATGATGATATGTAAGCGATTAGTTATTATTATATTTAACTAATTCAGTAATTTCTTCGCTCTGACAGATACAGATACAGGGCGGCGTTAAGTTCTGTCACTTAAAGCACAATTTTCGTCTGTCTAACCAGCTAAGTGTAAAAAGTATGAACATGTAAAAATCGTCCTTCATTGAAAAAAAGTAGGTTTAATATATATATCATAGAAATTTCTAAATTTATGTTTTATTTCTTTTCCTTTTCCGTCATATAGCTACGAAGAGCTTAACTAAATCTGACATAAAAAATGAAAATATTTTAAATAACTCCTATAGAGAACTATGAATAAACTTTTGTTCACAACTCAATTATGAGGCTTTGTACACTATGCGGCCGAGGTTTTCCGATTACACACGAAGTTGCCTCCGTGCATATTACCCGCAGTTTGCGTAGAGACGTCGTAGAGGGTGGACGTGCCGGCCGTAGCTCTATATAATTACGTCTGTGAATGTGAAATGAACGTGTATCTATTTTGTGAACAAATTGTTTTTGAAAATATATGTTTGTATGTGTGATCTTGAAGACATTGTTGGATTATTTTTCAGGTTAGTAGATTTTTCAAGTTGTGATAGTTTAATTGATTGATTTTTATATAGAAGAATTCATCAAGTTTTCAAGTTACAAGATTTTGATGAAAGTTAAATAATAAGTAATAGTTGTAAAAATGTATCTTTTTACATCTATTATAATACTTATTCGGAATGTGAAACTTATTTATTAGTAACTATAAATTATCAAGTTAGCTTTTCAGTGTCACATGAAAATAACATAAATTTTGTAATTTATTGCCTTTATTCGGATAAATACAATAACATAACTTAATTCTTTATTTAAGCACCAATTCATTATCCTATCATTATTTCCTGTATAATTTTATATTTCATTCCAGCTGCTAGCAACTGGGTCACCTACATTATTATTTTTTATTTGCGTATGTTTTTTATATAAGTTGTTTCCTGAGTGTTATTTCACGAATGATGTTATGTAATATATTTATATTTTATAAAAATAAGTAAGTTAAAAAATCTGTTTTATAAATTTTTTTCGTGCATAAGTTTTGCTCTCCTCATAGTCATTATTTATTTTTAACATTATAGTGTTAAGACACTCCGTTCCCCACAGAACTTTTAGAGTGACGTTATTCAACACCGGGTTTTTTTCTCCGTGGTGCCAGAGCGAAGAAATTAAAATAATAGTTCATCCCCTTTAGTGGGGATCTAAACCACAACTGTCACATAACAGTCACACCCCTATGCCCCTGGGCCTCGACGGCCTCTTTTCCACATTAAATTACCTTAAAACCCAAGGGATATTTTGTGAGATATTCTAATTGGTTGAATTAGGAAAAATCTTCTATATTCATAGATTCTATTAGCATCCGCCTAATTAATTTGGATAGGTCCCAACCCTCGAGGCTTATTTTCATAAACGAAAGTTTAACTGGCCTTTTTAGGCCTGTGAAAAGGGTACGTTTTAGATTAACAGTTGATACTGATAAAGACGTTACGTAAATAGTTACATTTTAATTAAATTCTCTACACGTCAGAAAAATTTTTTTTCTAAAATTTTAAAAGCAAATAGTGTTTTAATATTAAATTAATACAAGACGAAAGCGGTCTTATGAATATTTATTTTTGTATCTACCCTCTGTATCTTGGACATAAAAGGGTAGACAGAGGAAACCTGGAAACTTTGTCACTCCGTTCCACACTTTTTTTTTTTTTTTTTATGGGAGAGGACAAGGCAAACGAGCGTTCGGGTCACATGATGGTAAGTGATCACCGCCGCCCACGACCCCATGCAACACCAGAGGAGCTACAGGTGCGTTGCCAGCCTTTAAGGTGGAGATGAAGGGCACCGGGGCCCGGCATTACCTAATGCGAAACGCAGTGGCAAGGGCCACTACTTCACGCCGTTTTTAAATGCCGGGGGTGGTATTAAATCCGGTCGAGTCTGCCCATGCGTGTTGCTATTACTGGCGACGTGACTCTACCACACGTACTTTAGTCGCCTCTTACAACACCGACAGTACCAGGGTGATCCTATTCTAAGCCGGGACCACACGGCTAATTCTTGATGCATTAAGTGTTGAGTGGCGAAATTCTATGCCACGTTCGCTCCCCTATATAGAAATCAAACTAACAGCTGTCGCGGTAATTTCAACCTTCAACAAACAATTCTTAACTGAACAAAAACTTTTTACTTGAACTTAAGTAAGTATGACACAATACATTTTGGCGCAGAAGTTGTCAAGACATATGAATTACGCGCGATCGTAAATCACAATTTTTGTGTTTGAATCCTTAAGGCGACATGTGTTATCTTTACGTGACTTATACATAATACTCTACATAATACTTTGGCTGGTCCCGCGGCGCGTGAGCTATTTTTTATATTTGTAAGAAGACTTTTGTTCTATGTTAATGGTATACCAGGCTATATATAAGACTGTCGTGGCGCAGGGGCACAATGTGACTGTTACGTGACGGTTGTGGGTTCGATTCCCACTCGAGAAAATGAAATATTTAATTAATATTTTCATTTCTTCACTTTGGTGACACAGTTTCGCCATTCAACACACAATGCCTCCAGAATTCGGCCTAAAGTGGGAAACAGAGTGTTTTAATACTAGGTTCCCTCTGCGTACCCTACTATGTGCGGGATACAGCGTGATGCTGTTTAATTGTATACCATGTGATGATATTCACTGTATTCTGTAGACTATTTGGGATTAAATTTTTATTCTATTCTATTTTAAGCACTAATCTAACTAAACTAGTTGTTTAGAGCGACTTTGTCTGTATGGACTGAAAGTAAAATGGAAAATTTTCTTTCAGTTTGAGGCCGCAGTGGGGCAGGGACACAAACAAGCATGTCACTGTAACGAATTGGTTGTGGATTTGATTCCCACTTGGGGGAATAAGTTATTTATTCATATATAAGTTTCTGGGCTCTGGTAACAAGATAAAGGCGCGTCTAAAGTCCAGTAGTTTCTTCTGTGTGCTGTATGTTGTATTTCTATATAAATATCACATTGAAATGTCAGTCATATAGGTAACTTTAAATCCCACAGAGTTCATTGCTTTCTTTTATTGGCTTATTCTATTATAAATTATTTTAATTACTAGTATTGATTCCGTGTCATATTATATGGTTTCCGTATCATATTATAATAGATAATGTGATAATTATAAAAAGAGTTTTTAAATCTTTTGTATTCTTAGTGCTAAAAATAATAATATACTCCGCTTCGATTTCCACTCGGAGGGAATGTAATATTTAATTTTTTTCATTTCAACGAGGCAAAACGTGGCGTTGAGTTCCGCCACTCAACGACACTCAATGCTTCCAGAATCCGGTGGTAAATGGGGAACGGAAGTGACTTAAAGCGAACGGAGTGTCTTAACACTAGGTTCCCAGGCTTAGGTTTGGTTTGCTAAGACAATTATATAAGCTATCATTCTTTGAGATGAGAGACAAAATCGAAAATTCAAAGAAAAGGAAATAGGAATTCTGAAGCCTATTATTTTGGCCTTCCATTAGAAGTAAACATTCCCGAGAACAAATTGAAAAAGTATTAAGCCAGCATCTTTGATCTTGGTTAGATTTTGTTACATTTGGAATGCATAAACCAAGTAATATGTGTATATTACGAACGTTACGTGCAAATTTATGCGTAAATATATTTAATGTTTATTTTCTCTCAGTTATTATTATTTACTATATATTTATTTATAATCAGACTGTTGTAGTATAGTATTGTGGGTTCGATTCCTGTCTATATTTTCATTTTCCTGTTTTGGCAATACTATTTGTAATGCGCGTCGTTTGTGTCATTGCTCTTCTCTCTAAATTCTCTTCTATATGCGAGTGAAACAATATATATATATATATATATATTTATTTATTTATATTTTATATTTATATAAATATATATATTAAAAATGATACCTTTATGTCACATAAAAGATTTATAATGTGCCGTGTTAGGAAGTATGCAAAAATTGGTACGTCCATTATTTAAATGTCCGTAACAAACTATAATACTCGAAGTAGTTTCACGAAAATATGGCAACTTACCCTCAATCTGAAAGGGTCGCGGGGGTAAGCAGTTTTCGCCTTTAACCATTAAAGGAGAGCATTTTCACGAAAAAAATAACCGTGATTCGACAAAAAGTAAATTTGACGATGGTTAAAAATTGCGTGAAACTGTTATATTAATAACGTGATTTTCACGTTTGTTTTTTTCATGTTTCACGTAACTTTTTACCATTTATTTATTTATAGGATTTAAAATACGTATTTTTATTTATTTCTCTATTGGGGAAACCTTAAAGTCTAGTGTTAAAACACTCCGTCCTTCAACAGCGTTAACAGCTGCACGCTGGTGCCCTCGCGATACGACGGCCTCAGTGTAATTTATAATTATTGATTTAATAGGACAGCGTTTGATTTTAAATGCGGTAACGGTTGTGGATTAGTTCCCAATTGGAGAGGATTATATTTAATTCATTTTAATTCCTCCGACATTTCTATACAAAGTATAGACCAAGCAAGTTTTCTTTGTTATGCTTTTATATCTTATCTTTGCCTTAATTAGAAACAAATCTGTAAAGTATTACGTGAGTCATTGGTTCAATTCCTGTTTCATAGAGTTTTATACATATGTTATCCTTAAAATGCCGCTAGATTTCATCAACTTACTTAATATGCAATAATGGAACAAAAAATATAATAACCTAGCATTATATATAATATATTTCTTATAAGAGTATATTAATTAAGTTATTTAATACTACTTACTCAAAAAGAAAATTAATATAATTAATTAATAAACTAAACACATGTAAGCCGTTGAAGGCCTACTCATATATGTATGAAGAGAAAAATTCTAGTGAATAGGATTACGGCGTATGGGCACGCAACACTTTGAGCACACGTGCTCCCTTGCCTAATAATAAACTTACCAAACATTTACTATATTGTATTAAATTTACTTGTTCTTTAGCTATGTTTTCTGGAAAAAAAGAATAATAAAATATATGTAAAATAAAATTAAATAAGTAATAAATCAGCTGTATCGCGCACACAGCAGGGTAGGTAGAGGGAACCTAGTGTTAAGACACTGCGTTTCCCGATTTCCGCCGAATTCTGGAGGTATTGCGTAATGAATGGCGATATCTAACGCCGCGGTTCGCCTCTGCAATACTACAAATTACTTATAAATTATAAATAAGCATACATTCAAATAAACCTGTACGGTACCTGCCATTTTGTTTAATTGAATACATAGTTTCAAAGTAAAATTTGATTAAATTTTATATATTGAATCCAAATAAAATTCCATACGATTCTTACTTCACGTGTAGTTTATAGCTGAAAATTTATAGCTCCATTTGCAGATGGCGTTCTGTGAAAAGTTAAAATGTAAGTAAAGTTGTTCACGTTTGCTTATGTGACAGTCATCGACGTTAACGAGATAGATGTTTGTTT
>JBAIZZ010000078.1:0-88096 GCA_037355905.1 Heliconius aoede | reverse complement strand
ACTAAACATGCAAAATCTCCGCACGTTTTCAGGCGAAGAGAAATGCTGTCCGCATTAACTATGCTTTGTACAATTTAGGTACTGAATTTCTTTGTGCTATCTTTCAAAGGCATTTTTCTATCTTTTTTTTTCGAGAACGTCGGTATATTCTTGTTAATATGCATTCGCTAAAGTTGCGTTCCTCTTTTTTTTTATGGTAAGCGTGGGGAAGTGGCAAAAAAGTGTTATGTCATTTTACATCATGATTTTCTGTCATATATCATATTTTATGTATGTTTGTATGTATGTTATGTATGTTTTTTTATTAGCTTCAGCGTAGTGGGTAAAAGAAGGATTTGTTAGACACTACTCTCTCTATTTTCTGCTCAGTTTCTGCCTCAACTTGACATGTTACCGTAGCGCGGAATTAAAAGTAATTTCTTCTTCCGAGTGGAAAACGAACCCACAACCATCGTGTTTCAGTGAGAATACGTCTTATCTAATTTTAACTTTATCAGATTCTTGTTAAAATAATAATAATAAATATTGTAAATTCATTTTTTATTACCTTCACGTGAGGACAGCCCACACAACAGAGCAAGCAAAGGGAACTTAGCGTTAAAACACTCCGTTGCCCAATTTCCGCCGAATTCAGGAGAGTGACCTAAGTCAACTACTAACTATCGTCTTGGTGTGACGGCTTAGCATTTGACTAAACACGTGGCGGATGTAGGTTCGATTTCCGCTTAAGAATGTTTTTTTTAAATTTTTTTGTAGCAGCACTCTAGTAACGAAACAAAGCGCCACCACCACTCGAAAATTTTGTGATTGTCTGATAACGGAGTGTCTTAACACTAGGCCCTCTACCTATTGCGTTATAAATTAACTTCTTTTAGAATTCTCTAATTCTTAGGTTCTTATCTTTCCAATAAAATTATATTTAAAAATTATGTCATTTTAATTTTGAATCAAGCGACATATTTATTTACAAAAAAAAAAATTTGCAGCTCCAATAAATTGGTATATGAATATTTAAAAGGCAATATATTGCAAGAATATTTATTTAAAACTCACAAATGGCAGTCTAAATAAAATATTTTCGATGTGAATTATGCTTGAAACGAGAGATTGGCTCTCGAAAGGAATCCTTTATAGCGTACTGGAAATATTTTCGACTTACGGTCGCGTCGTTACGAGCTATAGAAAATAATTATTCAATAGTGAGGGTTTGTTGGTACTAATAAGACTAATAAGTCGTCCTCATGCTGTTAGCAGGGTAGTCAGAGGGAACCTAGTGTTAAGATATTCCGTTCCCCATTTTATACTTTAGTTTTAAAGTAAATATACATTTTAATCAATATATTATTTCCTCGAGAGGGGATCGAACTCTCAAGCAGTCGCATTGACAGGCACACACTTGTGCTGCTGCGCCACGCCGGACCTCAACTTATTTATTGATTATTATTATATTTAAAAAAAAATATAATAAATTAAATATATATATTTAAAAAAATATAAATAAAAACTATAAAGATAAACAAATAATATATAAAATAGAAGACTGTTTGTCGCCAGCAACTTCCTTAAGCGAACTTTACGGAATGAATAAACATCATTTTCCAGTTTCCATTGGAATTCCGAGAAATTTTATAATTATATTATAAATATGCATCATGGGGAGGGAACCTAGTGTTAAGACACTCTGTTCTCCACTTACCTCACTGCATACACTGACGTGTACGGGTACGGCGTGAAGCTGATTAACCTATTTATATAACCGCATCAAGACATATTTATGTACATACACACACACACACACACGTATACGATTTTTTTTAAGAAAATCATGCAACAAAATTTTATACGTCGCAACTTAAGTAAAATATAAAAAAAAGGGCGAGCGAGCACTAAAACGTTCTTTCAATTCATTCTATTCATAAATCGTAGTTTCATAAAACTTGTATAATTTGCAGTTTCTACTAAATGTGTGAATTATTCTGGCACGCAATCTTTTCATTAGCAATTTATCTCTGTGCAACTGTGCAACTGTGCATTACCAGACCTGCCCGTCGGTCGGCGTTGTGCAAAAACCCTAACGATCCTCACGCTTCATACATAAGCTTCTGAAATTTTATAACGAAATATAGACTAATTTCTTTGTGATTGAGATAATATGTTAAAAAAACGAATAACTTTAAGTTGTATTACCGCGTATGTTGTAGCAAGACGCGCAAAAGGAAGCCCTCTTTCCATTTTATTTTGGAGAAATTGCGTGACGAGTGGCGGCACATCACAGTTTGTTTTGGTACTACAGCGAGAAATGAACATATTTAATAAATTATTTTACCAAATGGGAATCGAACCCATATACGTCCCGTTTACAACCTCAAAGTTTAAAGAAAAAACATTCTATTTTGCTCTTTCTTGATTTATTGAATAATAAGAACAAATCCAGTCTAAATATTTCATACTAAAGTTTTGCTTGCCAGTTGTTTCGTGGCTTTATTAGTTTATTATTATTTAATTAAACTAAAGAGCTTTAATCACTTACTGATTTAATTAGAAAAACACATTATTGGATTAAAAAAAAATAACCAACATAACCAAAAGAAGCAACAAAATATTATAATTTTATTTAATTTAAAGTATGACAGTTCGACATTTTTACGCCGTATGTATGAAACAACGTTCTACGTAGAGTTTAATATGCCTCTTTTCTCTTTATTTAATTTTTGTTTCTATTATCGTAATCTGTTCTTTTGTACAACTCTGCCTTCAGGTGGCAGGACATTGATTATTTAAATTTTATAGGAAATGTAACATAATTTAGCGTAAGTAAAAGCCCGACATGAGTTCTATAGTCGAAAATTTTTGCGAAAAGTGAAGAATGGAGTGTCCTAACATTAGGAGGTGAAGCTGTAACTTAACATATATACCGTTGCGATGGCAAGCTTAACTAAATAAATAAATTTAGTCACGTAGATACTTAAAATAACTTATACTTAAAATAAAAGCTTCCAAAGCAGAAAACTTGAAAGAAACTTAAATTCAACTCTCAAGACAAAAGATTAACATAAAGGAGTTTGAACACAAAATCAACTTCCAGCGAAGAGTAACTAAACTAAAACACATATCTTACGTAGATTCAACGTGACGAAGTTGTTAGAACTTATAAATTTTTAAATCTATTGTTAAAGACTTGTACATAAAGCGTGAAGCTGATTTTTTAATTTTTTTTTACAAGCAATATCTTGAATTGAGGCAGAAAGCGGACAAGGAATGTCTTCACACCAGTTTAACTCTGTCTATTATAATACAATTATTTTCTTTGAAAGTTATTGTCAAAATGATTTCATCGATATCTCTTTCATTCGGTTCCTAATTTGACACTGTTCCATACAATTCTGTGACTACACTACCCCGACACGACATATGAATACATATTGAAATAAAAAAAATATCAAGTGAGATTTGAAGCCGTTATCTTCTTTATGTAAACGAAGTTACTCACTCTCATGCATCATGTTGACTTTCATTGGGGCTGTGTAAATTCTGACGCTGGGAATAGAAGTGTACAGATTAATGTGTAATTTCACTTTAGTTTACTTTATACAGCACTATAAAACAAGTAGAAGTAATTATTTGTATAGAAGATTAATGAGATATTTTTTTTCACTACCTAAATTGCAGGAGATGATTTTAAATTATACGTTTTGCTTATTCAAAAGATATAATTTTATTTTAAAGGCCAACCATTCAGTGTAGTTTTCATTAGAGAGTGTAATATTTCGCTATTTTAAACTGTCTAAACATCGTCCTTACAGCGTGTAAAAGTAATTTAGAAATGTGTATTTACTTGCCTCAAAGGAAGCTCTATCATTCATCTACAAATAACTTTACTATGTATTCTGGACATAGTAGAGTAGCCAGAGGCAGCCTAGTATTTCACATTTTCCAACAAAATCGAGGGCATTACGTGCTTAGTTACGGAACTCAACGCCGCACTTTACCACGACACTAGACCAATAAAATGCGCTTGATCCCCCGTGCTACGGCTTACCGGCGACTATATATAATAATTTTATCTAAATTAAATCACATTGTCATTTATACATTCACATTCAGAGCGTGGGTCAATATAAGAATTATTCGACTTGGCTCTCTGTCCATTCGAGATTTTTATACGGGAAATTGAATTCTTCTACGTTCGCATATAAATCGAGGTCCGCTTAAGTGAATCTATTTGTTTTACTTCAAAACTTCAAATGCATGCCTCCATTCGATGTCATAAAACGTTCGCTTCAGAAAGGGGAAGCTAATATCCATAATGTAATGGTAGAATTTAATATTGAACTTATTTATTAGAAAATTGTTAATTAGAGGCCAGTCGTGGCGCAGGCGTGTGACTGTAAACGCAACAGGTTATGGGTTCAATTTCGCGGCGTTGAGTCCCGTCAATTAACACGCAATAATTTAAGAATTCAGTGGAAAGGGGCGAACGGATTGTCTTAATGAACACTTATGCGGAAAAGTGTCTTAAAACTAGGCTCCCTCTGTCTACACTGCAAAAACTCCAAAAAATAGTAAGCCTGTAAAATAATAAATAATAATAAATGAATAAATCAGCTTCACGCTGTATCTCGCATACAGCGGGGTAGGTAAACGGAACCTAGTGTTAGATTGATAATAATAAAAACAAATATAAAATTGTTAGAATTCGGAAACGGTTTACGTTAAAAAAAAACACAACATAAAAACACATATCGTCTATTTATTACTAAATGGATCACTCAATAACTAATACTTCCCACGAGTCTCCTTCCAATAAGGGCCGTTGCCTACAAACAACTACCCCCGATTGACACATTTCCATTGATTTTATAATCTTTTTCACCCACATATACCCTCGTTTAGACGATTTTGCTAACAATATTATAGTTCATATAAAATAAAACTTGTGTCTAACTCTTTTGGTATGGTATAAACCTGAGAATGTCTAATATTTTAGCACTAACACGTATTTTCCAAAAGGTGGTTCCAGTACACTAGTTATACGAGCTTACACTTTATGTTAAAAGTTTCGATTGGCTAGTTACATTATTTGAAAGCTCGGGTTAAAGCTATTTATTTTATGAAGCGCTCAATTCCAACTACTGTAGACGACATGCTTTATACGTATTATATTTACAGGATATATATTACAGTATTGCGGCTTAATTGAAAAAAGAAAACTTTTTGGAATAGGATATTACATTTAGAATAAGGAGACTCAAGTCACTATGTTGTGCCAATGATGTTATTTTAAGATTCTCTGATGATTTAGTTGGTCAGAGCGTTTGGACGTCCAAAGAGACGCGGGTTCAAATCCTGCTACGTTCATATTTTTCTCTTTTCTCTTTTCTAAGTGTGGAGTAACACTTTCAAAAGAATCAGTTAATTTGCATCATAGATTATTATCATTGATGGTTCTACAATTATTATAGATAATGTATTCGATAATAATTAATGTTACGAATGCAAATAGTACTGTACGCAAAATTCCATGAAGCACGAATATAGGTCATTATTGATATTACTTTAGGTGAATACAATATGAACTTAGCTTCGGGCTCATTGTTGTGTTAAGTTTGTATTAGAATATTCTGTTTGTCAAATAATATATTCATTGCTATAGTAAAAACATCGACAGATATATGATAAAGTTAACAAATAAAGACCAATTTGTAATGCTTTGTCATTGTCTCCAAAAAAGTAAATAAATCTTTCTTTTTCTTCTTTTTAGCAGAGGAACCTGGCGTTAAGACACTCCGCTCTCCACTTCCCACCAAATTCTGAAGCCATTGCATGTTGAGTGGCGAAGCTCAACGCCGCGCTTTGCACTGATATAAGAGCGAAGAAGTGAAAATATTAAATATGTCATTTTCTCGAGTGGGAGTCGAACCTACCACCTATATACAGTCACCCTTATGGATCACTCCGCCACTGTCCTCAAATAAATGAAAAATATAATACTCATCTTAAAACTAATCTCCTCTTTCCAGATATTTCGTGAAAATGACTTAAGCGTATGTCACGATGAAGATCGTTAGCCTGGGGTTGACACTTGTCTGTGTCATGTCATTCAAGTTAACTCACGCCAAAATAGGTGAGTGCTGATAATTTATATGCTATATGCTATATGCACAATATATAATATTATAAATATTGTGAATTGTAAATTTATCATTTTTTTCAGTGTCACGCTGTATCGTGCATGTAGCAGGTTAGGCAGAGGTAGGCTTGTTAAGACCACTCCTCTCAGCATTTTATGTCAAATTATTAAAAAAATATGTGTTATTTATGTTTGCCTCGTAACCAGAACAAAGAACTAAAAATATTAATAATTAAAACAATTACAATTAAATCAGCTTCACGCTGTATTCCGCACACAGCGGGTTAGGCAGAGGGAATCTAGTATTAAAACACTCCGTTCCCCACTTCTTGCCGAATTCTGGAGGTATTGTGTGTTGAGTGGGAGAACTCAACGCCGCAAATATATTTATTAATTATTATCGTTATTATTATTTCATTTCCTCGAGTGGGAATCGAAACCACAATCTGTCGCGATCACATGTTTGTGCCCCTGTGCCACGATTGGCGTCTCAACTTAAAGTAAACCTATTTATTATACTTACAAAGTATGTTGAAATTGCTTTAAAGGGAAAAAAGGGGTAAAGTATCGTTACTTCGATAAACAATACAAAACAGTTATTATACATTACCACTCGGGGAAATATTTATTTATTAATTAATATTTTCATTTATATATATTAATATTTTCATTTCTTCACTTTGGTGTCGAGGCAAAGCGCGGCGTTGAGTTCTGCCTTTTAACACTCAACAACTCCAGAATTCGGTGGAATCTGGGGAAACGGAGAGTCTTAACACCAGGTTCCCTCTGCTTAACCTGCTGGAATACAGCGTGAAGTAGATTTTTTCTATGTATATGTATATAGTATACTCATATATTATTATTAAATCACACGATACATTTTGTTTGATATAATACTCTAAAAATATATTAATGACCAGTTATAATAAAAAAGTGAAATATCATTTTAAGTTTTATTAAGTTATATCAAAACGCCGATACGCAGCGGCCACGGGCTTGTGGGAACTAAAATAACAGTTTTTATCTTTTTGATCGCGCCCACGCGAACACTGTGAATTGATTTTAATGGTACTTTTATTGAAATGTTATATGAAACTATATAAAACAACCACGTTTTATTTAGTATACGTAAGTAAATCAAAGCTATAGCTCGGCTGCATTTGCTTTATTTTAAAGTATAGAGTAAACGTGACATGGTGGAAATAGTGCATAAGTTTTTTGTAAGTTTCTATAAATATTTGTGATTCATATTAAATAGAGGACGTATTTCTTGCGTGTTTCGTAACTTTGGTCCCTCGAGGGTAGAAAAGGACTGAGAAGTTTGTATGAAAATTTCGATCAATAAATCTGGTTAGGCTTACTTAAATCTTATTATTTGTACCTTTAACTTTCAAAGAAATAATGATATATCATCAAATTTCATAGTATTAACCCTGGAAGGAACTTTGACCTTTACTTAAGCATATTTACATCGTTCAATATACTAGCTTGTGGGTTCGATTCCCACTCGAGAAAATCACGTTAAGTTAAGAAACTCAACAAATAATGTCCCAAATTCGAGCGAAACGCGGCCAACCGAGTGTCTTGGCACCTACAAAATTTTATTTTGCAAAATTTTCCACAAAACTCAATATAGAGTTGATTAAATTTGGTTTGTGGGTCACTAGTATGATATAATATATGAGAAAATATAAATTATTTTCATTATACTATAAGTACTTTGAAAACTGTAAAAAAATATTGATTTAAATTAATGACGTATAAAAATGTGTACTCTAAAGCTCCTTCAGAATCTTCTACGTTCCTCGAGACGTCTCGCGAAGAAAATTGTAACCTAAATTAAAGTCAACAACTGTTAAGTTTCTCGACGACCCTTCTCAGGAGAACTGCATTCTGCACTGGCGCGCTACTAACTTTAGAAACTGACAACACTATCTCTTATTGTTTTAAATTGAGAATTTTGAAGTTTGTATACAAGACATTTGTAATATAACTTTATGTAAACGGGAATGGAAAGAACTTAAGACCAGGTTCTCTCTGTTTATCCTGTCGTATGCGGGATACAGCGTGAAGGTGAAAAAAAATGTATATAAATTAAGATTTGTTGCTTTTGGACGAGTAAATCTATATACAACGTGATAAATTTCTTAGGTTTTATTTTGATGTTAATTGTATTTACTGAGCCAAGATAGAAAAAGAAACGTTAATATGTTATATATTATTCTCCTTAGTTATAACTTTTTCAATGAAAATATAACAAAATCTATATATATCATGTATAACCTTATATATGACATAGAAATAAAATGGATTTATTTTGCGTAACGTCCACACAGCCCGTGACCACGGATTACTGAAATGTACGAAATGTCAGATTAAAAAAAATCGTAAAAAACTTTTTACACAGTAAAATAAAATGACTATTCTGTATGTTGTGCTGTATTTAGTTTTAAACGCAAGTTTATAACTTTGAATTCACTTTTATTACTATGAGAATATATATGTAGCATAATTGAGTCAGAATTATTCTGATTTATTTTAATAAATAACGATATGATAGTAGATATTTTTTTAGCGTCACGCTGTATCCTGCATATAGCAGGGAAGACGTGACAAAATGAAAATATTAAATTTTTCATTTTTTCGAGTCGGAATCGATTCCACATCCTATTGCGTTTAGTCACCGTATGTACTCCAGTGCCGCGACTAGCCTCAATTGACATCTTCAATACAAATATATTTCGAAATTAATATTACAAAGGCTCTACCTTACTCTTTTTACGTTACTATCCTTTACATTTTAAAAAAAAAAAATTATAATTTAGTACTTTTCTTTTCGACCTCAATATGACCTAAGCTTATTCAAAATAGGTATTTCTATTATTTGGTTCATCTTCAGCGACATTTCTTGCTTCGTTTCCATTTTTTCAGCGTACAGCGTTTTTATCTTTCATCACTCACTCTGTCTACGTGCCTAAACTATCTGAGTATGTTTTTATATTCAGATTATTCCTTTTATCTCTTTGTTACGGCGAACGGTTTTACGTAAAATAACATTTTCTTGATAAATCTGTATTTTTGTGTTAAAATATTTACTGAGATTTTTTGAAAAAAAATTCTTCCAATTCTATAAAAATTTATCACTAATTTGTATTCTTGAAATGTCTATTTATAAAAGTTCTGCTTTCTTTCATTGTTTTTCTTAACGCCTGTTACTTATACCCAGAAATTTTGTAGGTAGTTTTGTCAAGACATCTCTGTTCCATTTAAAGTTTTTGTTATACATTTTACCTGAGCGTAGTAATTAAAATAAATTTTCTATCATTCTTCAAAGTGGAGATTGAACTAACAATCATCGTGGTCGTCTGGAATTATCAGGAATCGATCCCGCAGCCTGTTGCGTTTGGGCCACTGAGCCACGACTGGCAAATAGTGTTTTGCCTGACTTACACTACACTAACTACTAAGCACAAATGAAATTCATAAAAAATACATAACAACGCTATCTAGATACGCGAACATCTATCTTATAACCTGATACCCTCATTAATGGACAAAAGAAGGACAAAAAAAGGACGAAAAAAAAAGTAGTATCAGAATTAAACCGCCACGCTACAATAATTGTTGGACAACCGCATTACCACCCGTTTTTCCATTTGCGCGAGTCAGCGTTGCGGTAAAACTTAGATTTCCCGTGAGGCCGGCAATACAAGATTACTTAGACGCACCGTGGACTAAAGTATTGTTTTTTTGGAATTATCTGCGACACATATAGTACACACATAGCGGTGTGTGGAGGAATATGCTTTTGGATGTTATATTAAATGATTTTCATTTAAAAAGATAAAATGCGGCGCTGGGTTCCGCCGCCCAATTTGTATAATCCAAACTGAGAGTGGAAAACAAACCTGTGGCCATCGTGATTAGGATTAACCACTGTGCCATTGTACTACGCCTCGATACAATTATAATGTATCTACATATATATATCTAATACTTAAACATTTCTTTATCTTGCATAGAATCCTATACTATGGTCTATTACTTAATATGCATATAAAATTTCAATATATGGTAAATGGAGGAAAAAAATATTTATTTATAATTTATTGTATTAAATGTATAAAAGATTCGACGTAGCTTGTAATGAAGAGTTGCAGTTTGAGAGCCTGCTACGTTATAATATGTTATATATATATATATATATTTTATCTTATACGTTTTCTAAAAAATATTTTTCTAATAATAATATTAATAAAAAATATGAAGGTTAAAAATAAATTCAATTTGCTTGTATCCTCCATTATAAATTATTAATGAAAACATGCACTTAATTTGATTTAGTTAAGCCAAATTGTGTCAACGTGTCATTTCACCCACACAACACAAAATGACACGTCACTATTTGTTAAATTATATTTGGACTGTCACGCACGGACGGGACGGACGGGACGGACGGTGCGTGAGTATTAATTATGGAATTATTGTGATGTTACATCAATCCATTAGCGTGTTTTAACATTTAATGGATGCTTAATTTGATAACGGCAGGTCACTGGCTTTGTCACCCTTTTAATTATTTGAAAAAATAGTTAGTGACAGCTCTTGTTTCGCTATAGTTTGATAGATTTTTTGATTCTGAAATGTCAAATTTAAATTGTTTTTGATTCGGTTCTACTTTGGTATACGTAAAAATCGGTATTATTAATAAAAATATTTACAGTAATAATAATTTTGTTGAGGCCAGTCGTGCCGCAGGGGTACAAAGTGTGACTGCAAAAGCTACTGGTGTTGGGTTCGATTCCCACTCGAGGACATGAAATATTTATTTAAATTTATATTTTCTTTTTTTCACTCTCTGGTGTCGAGGCACAGCGCGGCGTCAAAAAAATTATTTTAAATTTATCCGTAATAAATTTCTCCAATATGTTAATAAATCTATACTAATATAATGTGATGGTGAAGAATTTTTTTGTTTAAGCCTTTTTACCTCAGGAACCGCTAGTTCTAATTACAAAATTATTTTTGTATTGGATACTCCACTTTTAGTTAGCTTCCAGTTACCTCAACTCTTAGAATATCCCATACACAGTCCTCAACGAGTTCATCTGACCACGCAGCCGAAGCCATCTAATGGAGTTGAATATAAAAAAGGGCGCTCCATTACTGAAACATATAATAAAAACTAACTCTTTTAGAATCGTATCACAGCTTTTTGCTAGATCGCAACAGTCGTAATCAAATGTAGCTTATCTGATAACGTTTCAATTTTTATATAAACTAAGCCAATATTCATTTGGAAATCTCTAAATAAAGACCGGATGTAAATGACCAATCGTGTTTTAATTTTAGAAGCGAATTGAAAGCTTACCATAAAAGGAATTTCGATGGTTTTTCGAATCCTATAAAAATAACGTCGTTTTATATTCAGGTGGAATAATTGCGATGTTTCTATGTATATTTTTGAATGTGAATGATTTGTTGTTTTTTGCTTTGTTATACTTTTTGGCCTTTAAAAATGTTTATTTGTACTCGCTAGCCTTTAGAGAAGGTTTTGGGGGATTATTTTCAACAGAATATATTAGGCTGAATTGTTTTTGTTACAACCGTAATATGGTTAAGCAATATGATTATGCAAATAATATTGTGTTTTATTTACAATAATAATTAAATAACACGAGGCTCCCTCTGCCTACCCCAGTGATTCTCAACCCATGTGCCGCGGCACTTTTGTGTGCCGCGAGATTTTAAAAATGTGCCGCGAAAAATTTAAAATATATATAACACATATACAAAAAAAAAATTCAACGTAAATATTTATATATTGAACCAGCATAATATTTTTATTTAATTTGCAAACGCTTTTATCAATCCCAAATTATGATAAAGTCATGTTTATGTATTAAAAATTGTCTCTTTATGTGCCGCCTTTTTTCTTTATGTGCCGCCTTTTTTCTTTATGTGCCGCCAGTTTTCAGAATAGTTAAAAATGTGCCGCAGGTGAAAAAAGGTTGAGAACCACTGGCCTACCCCGATGTGTGCGGGATACAGCGTGAAGCTGAAGTGTATTAATTTTTACGACTGGCCTAAAAGTATATAGTTTTTAAAATTCTATTTAAAATTATCTAATAAGAAGAACGAAACAGAAGAAGCGACGTGAAAAAAATCACTGAGACTTAATTTTATTACGCTGTTTTTAATTTTTTTATACTTAACTAAAACATCAATTTTACAGATCAATTATTTAAATGATAGATAGTAAACTGAAATATATTTTTTATCTACAGTAAAAACGTGAGAATCAAAGACATATTATACAACAGCTTGAAGGATGATTGCCCGAGGTTGGTCGAGGCACGACCTTTTTATCTATAAATATTTAATAGTCAGAGATATAATATAGTTGTAGTTGTGAGTTCAAATCTCTTACTCTACTTGACGTACCTTATGTTTATATTTTATTTATAAATTCGAGGGTTTCCTTGTTTTACGTAGATATAGTGGCCCCTTCAGTTGTGGCCGCTCATCGTACAAAGAATTTAATTTGACTAAAAGTGTTATCATAAATTAAGTTGACGATATATTTATTAAGTGTCTTTATTTAAATATCTAGAATATGTGAAAATGAATTTAATCTACTTGTAATATAAAATATGTATTAAAATCTAACCGTAGTATCAAGAGTAGACTTATCGATTGAACCTGTAACCACAACGTTTTATTTATTCACACGCTAGCTAACAGAATGCCGGCCTATTGCAAAACGTAGACGGAAGCGTCTAGCTCAGCTTGCGCTTGATTGAAGTGCCTCAACTATCTCAACTTATCGGGGCTTAAATCGTTTTAGTTTAAGTTAAGTATGAGATATGAGGGAATATGTGAAGGTTGTATGCTTAATAATAAATAGAGTTATTAGTTTAATAATTTTGTTAGAATTAAATTAATTTCTAATATAATTTTCTAATGATGTCTGTTTATTGTGCGTTCTCTTTTCTTTACGTGAAGCATACTGGGGGACTGTCTGACCTCCACAGCACCTGCAGTCCCTGGTGTTACACGGGGCTGTGGGCGACAGTTGTCACTTACTGTCACTTACTTACTTAAGTGAACCGTCGTGGTACAGGCACAAGCGTGCGACTGTAAACTCAAAAGTTTGTGGGTTCGATTTCCACTCGAGGGCATAACATATTTAATATTATCATTTCCTCGATATCGAGGCGTTGAGTGCCGTCACTTATTCTGCACTGTCTCCAGAATACAGCGGAAAGTATGTTGATAAATTTTTATTTAGCCTTATATTATCCTTTCAATATTCGTCAGAACTTTAATGTTCATAAAATATTTCATTTATTAATATAGCGCTCGCGAATTATAGGATGTTTTCATATTTTAATATTTAATATAGTATAATATGTATGATATGGGGAAATTTTCATACGTAGAACACTTAGTTTTTATATCTTTTTACATAATTGTAAAATGTGGTATATGGAATTACTGCATATATTTTTATAGTATAACTGTTATGATGTGTTTTATAATTTGACTGGCCTCAAATTAGCACAAGTGACTGTTAACGTTTGTGGGTTCAATCCCTATTCCAGGAAATTAAATATTTATTTTAATTTATATTTTAATTTCTTCGCTCTGGTGTGATGGCAAACTTCGGCATATAATGGGAAACTTAGTGTCTTAGCACTAAATTCCCTCTGCTTATCAGGATAAGCAGCAGCACACACATAGCTGGCTCTGTGCAGGATACAGTGTGGATCTGATTGGTTTTATAATTTCATAACTTTTGTGAATATTGGTATCGATATTGGTATGAAATTTCATATCGCAGATCCGAACTCAATAAAAGACAAATCTTAAGTCTGTAAAGTCTTAATAAGTATTTTTGTGCAGAATTTAAATGTATGTATTACAAGACAACGGAGACAACGGAGTGTCTATCAGTTACACCATCGTTTGTCAGCGATATGGAGAAAGCAAATTATTATATTCTATTCTTTGTTCTTCTACACTATTTTGTATTATATCATTTAATAATATATAATATACAAAATGGTATAAATTAATTTAATTTTTTAAATTTCTCTTCAGTAATAAAAGTATATATTGTTCATTTACCGCTACCAGTATACACATCAGAAAATATACTGACATACCCTTTTTGAAATATAGTTAAAACTTGCAAAGTTTTTATGTAGAATGGACTCACCGTTTTACCTAAAATGTAGGTGTCGTTTCGCTTTTTATGATTATGACACGAGTCTTTGATGGCACTTAGTCCCTTATTACATAATACATACCGCCGTATAATACATACCTGAGCTCAGATATAATATAATATATATTATATTACTTAACACTATATTATGTAACAAAATACTAGATTATCAGATTATTTCGTGTTAAGTGGCGGAAATGAACGTCAAGTTTGCTTTGTTACTAGAGAGAATCGAACCCACAACTATCGCGTTTATGTGAGTTCATTCTATGCTTATATATATTTTTAACTTCTTACATTAACGTAGAGTTAAATTATGAGGCTAAAACGCGGGCTAGATAGCGCAAGCCGTCATACATGTCTTCCAAAAGATAAATCCTCCCCGACACGTGAACTTCATCGGATTTGTACCTCATACTTGTAATTTCATACTTAAATATATCACAGAGGCCGTCGTGGCGCAGTGGCACAAGGGTATGACTGTAACGCGACAGTTGTGGATTCGATTCCCACTCGAGGAAGTGAAAGTTCTCTCTGTGTCGAGGTAAAGCGTCGCGTTGAGTTCTGTCATTCAACACGCAATGCCTCCAGAATGCCTGGGCAGAAAGTGGGGAACAGAGTGTCTTAACACTAGATTTCCACTGCCTACACTGCTGTGCGCAGGATACAGCGTGAAGCTAAAAAAAAATACCACAACAAGTATATAAACGTACCTTCATATAACTAACTATATAAAATATAATGAACTCGAGCTCATATAGCGATAAAACGTGTTATGAGCACCTACGTGATATACCCTACATTATGCGTATGTGATTATTTCACTCTGGATTTCTTATTTCACGACCTTGGGGAAAAGATTTTTGTTTAAGCATTCTTTTTTATATATAACCTCTATTCTTTTTTTATATTATTATTAGTTGAAAGAAATCTAGATTTACTCAGTGGTAGTTGGTTCGATCCCCGGATAGTTATAGGTTTATATTTAATTTTTTTTTGTGTTAAGACGAAACATGAGGAGTTGGGCAGAAAGTGGGAAAGGAAGTGTCCTAGGACTAGATCATCTCGCCATTTACCCCTAGGACTGAAAAAGCATGATTTTTTTGTTTTTGGGTTCAATAATTTAAAAGGAGGAGGAAATTAAAAGGATTAGGTTATGAAACTCTCAGGTTCCCTCTACCTATCCTGCTATCTGCGGGATACAGCGTGAAATTAAAAAAATATATATATCATATATAAATATATAGTTAGGAATAAGTAAAATCTTGACGTAAGTAGGCTAGTGTTTTTGTTTATTACAATTGAATGCTGTTAAGTAAAAGCCTTGTTAAATAAGATGGCTTAAGCAGCCATGACGGGCTTGTATAAGCGCGTTGTCTCATACATATTGTAATACATTTTGGAGCTCTTTCACATGAATCTTATATTAATTATTTAGTAGTAGAACATAAACAATATATGTTTATAGTTTCTTGAATAAATCTATTAGAAAATATATTATTTAAGAGATGAAAAGCGTTTTAAAAATATGTATTTAATTAATATTGAAAGTTTCCAGCACCGTCCATATTCCGTCCAGATTCCGTCCAGATTCCGTCCATAGCAGGGTAGGAAGAGGAAACTTAATGGTGAGGCACTCTGTAAATGTTTTTTTAAATGTGTAAAAAAACACTAAAATCAAAGACAATTTTTTCCATCGTTTGTTAATTTAAAGTAATTTCATACGGAACATTCGAAAAAGGTATATATAGGCGTATAAATAGGCATATCAACTTTCTTTTCACTTTGTTAAAATTACAGAGAATATTGGCTTTCATTCCGAAATATACTTTTGGATGGCTGAAAAATAAAGAAAAGAATGATAGATCTTCTTTTTATGATAGATAGAGATCCTTTTTAAATTCGTAAAAGCAGTGGTTTTTCCATCATATTATACCATCTATGACAATAAACTTATCCATTCATCTTAATTTAGATCATTCCATATTATTCTCTATACAATACTAATATTTAGCTATTTTCAGTGCAGACTAAGTAATTAAAGTCATATTAGATATGCATAAAGCTGGCTTAGAGAGACTACGGTTAGTGTTTGGTTAATTAAGTTGCCACCTTAATTTGAAACCTAAACTGTTATTCTCTTATGAATTTATGCAGAGATGTTACGAAATGCTTAATAATCTCTATGCTCTATTATCTACACAGCAGAAGGAACCTAGTGTTAAGACGAGACGACGAAGAGAATTCAGGAGGCATTGGAGGTACGACACCAGAAAGAAGAAATGTACATATTAAATATTTACTTTTTTCGAGAGGGAATCGAACCCAAGCTGCCGCTTTTACAGTCGCTCGCTTGTGCGGGTCGTACGTGGTTGAATTGTAAAATTGTTCTTTTATTGAATAGTCTATTTTTCGAGGAAAGAGGTGTATGGTCAGTTAAAGCGAGGTGGGGTGCTAGTTTCCGCCGATCAACATGCAATATTAAAAAAATTGGGTTAACTAACTTGATTGCGAAAGTTAAGCATGCAGATGTATCACTTTGCATATATTCTTTAATTGGACTTCGAGTAGTGAGCTAAAATACAAAATTATATATTTATATATTAATTAATGAAAAAACCTTTTTAAGAACAAGCTAAAAACAACTTATGCTGAAATTAAAATAATTATTTTAATGAAATTGCAAAAGCGTATATCGCGCAAGCAATTTTATTTATTTTATAATACAAAAATTTTATTAATAAGTTTTAATTCTCTGTTCTTAATACACATTTCAAGGCTTTTATAACAGTTTTTTAAAATTAATATTTTATTTTCTGCTTTCCAGTTTTCAGTCGTTCAGTCTTTTCATTTTTAATTAATTATCATTGTGGAAAGGTGTTTTTTGGGGTCAATCTCCATCTTCAGGTGACAAATAAACTATTTATCTTTCTTAGTTTTACCTTTCGTCTATCAGATGAGAGTACGAATCGAACGAATCTAATTTCGGGAATCGAACTTGCAACGATTGCGGTAAACAAAACTAATATAATATGTACTAAGTACGTATAATATGTGTTTTAAAACTCTTTACAACTAAAATATTCTGTACTTATTTGCAATATCGCTTGAAGGAGGAATACTATGGGCACTAGAAAGTCAAATAACGTCCGCTTCGAGCTTAAGTTAAAGTTGTGTAATTACATTGTTACAGGTAACTTTAACGTACAGCGTGTACAGTTTTTTATCGTTTTAATAATTTTCTAGAAAAGTTTTTAATATAATGTAAATTCAATTATTTATATTGTTATGTGTATTGTAGGTCTGCTCAACGTAGCTACATTTAAATAATTAAAAGTCGACCAAGAGCGGGTTGGACTCACCCACTGAAGGTTCTCTACCAGTTTTACGATTATAGGTCAAAATAAAGTACAACTTTAGAGGTTGAGAAACTTTAGTTTGCGGGCATATATATTTTATGAATAGAGCTACAAATAAAAGTATATTTTTTCTATGAGTAATAAAGATAGATTGTTCCTTCTACTCATTCTGTTCTAACAGAACAGAACGAGTAGAAGAAAGTAGTAGTAGTAGTATTCTAACTGTAAGCTCGCTCTACAGATTTTGAACCGTACAGGTTTTGATAACGTGGCAGATTTAATAAAAAACTACACATAAGCGGATGTATTTTTTGATTGCTTCGACTTACAAGTTCATGTTTTTCTGTGCTCCAAGAGACGGTTGATCTGAATATTTGAAATGAATTTCCTCTTGACACTTCTGCGTGATTTTGAGAAAGTCATCTCATATTATGACAGACAGACAAATAGACAGACCGATACACTGAGGTACAGGCAGCCAACAAAGGCCAGACTGACACCTACGTTTAAGCCCCAACGTCATCCTCCTGTAAGTTTTCCGTTATTTGTAGGGTAGAACCCTAAAAAGGAGTCCATAACACTAAAATTCTTTAGTTAACACCTGCACATTAGCTTCCAAAATGCAAATAGCATTTCTTATAATCTTTTGAAAAACTGATTATGTATTACAGTATAAGCAATTTTTTTTATCAGGCAATTTGTCATAATATTTATGTAGCTGAAGCCGCATTATAATATCCTTTAAGGGAATAGCTTTTGGTTACAATAATTTATAGCCGAATCATAAATCTATGATTTGAATCATTTCCCTTCTCACGATAGAGTGTTGTAATATCGTTTGATAGAATATACCTCATCTATTATATTTGGACCAGCGCCAGTTATTGATAGATTTAGTCTTGGCTTAAGTATATTATAGATAAGATTTGAAAATTCGATAAGAGTGAATGGCTTTAGATACAAAGAGAAAGATTAGTCTTAACGTCTTTATTAAGTCTAGTAGTTTTAGGAAATTAATATGAAGATTTATTTTTTTATAAAAAATCATAAAAATGATTTAAAAATATATATATAAAAATCGAGTCCAATTTTTTTAATAATTACTTTCTCACTTCGTAACTTTGAAACTGAAACCATTCGTTTGATATTTACAATCGATGTTAAAAAATTGAAGTATTGGCAACGCCTGTCTTCAAAATGACAGGGCAAAATAACAAACCCAGGGGTAGCGCTTTACCGTTTCCTTCGAGACACTTCATTTCACGGTACAACGATCTAAGGGAATCTAAGGGAATTTATTCTATTTTTAGTATTACACTTACTGAGTAATATTGAAATTTCGTACTTTTTTTTATTTTGACGCGTCCAACTCGTCTGGAAGAGTTAACTCGAGGAGTCTACAATGGGTGTTCTTTCCACTTCCATAGATTCTTTGTTTAGTTGTTATGAAGTACGTCTGTTCGTGAAGCACTTTTGTTTAGAGTTTAGATTAATAAGGTTTACGCTCACAAGTGTCTTGTGTAATAGCTTCGCGCAAGGTAGTTAAGTAATATTGTAATTTAAGTAAAAGTGATAATTCAAATAAATGTTAATTTACCAATTTTTTGTTCAGTTACTCTTCTTTGTATTATACTTAACTCATAACTTAAAATTATTCAAGTAATAAAATTTTGCCATTTTTCTACTATCATAGAAATAGTTAAAATACTATTATAGAAATAAAAGAGCTTTTAATTACTTTTTCAAATCAAGCTTTTGTCTTTGTGAAAATTGTAAACTATATTTATCATTGAGTGCTAATAGTTTCATATTCATATTCGTGTTTCATATTCGTGTTTAACATTAACTACTTCATTAACGTAGCAGTAATGTTCCACACTATTCAGTTACAGTTAAGTTAATAATGTAACCCACGATCAGGCTTACAATTACTTTAAATTATATATTGTTTCTTTTTGATTTGATTTGATTCTTACTTGAACTTGATTTTGGTTTTACGATTAAAGAATAAATAAGTCACTATATTTCAAGATCAAGATAATTTGGAAACATCGACACAAGCACAACTTCCCATTATATTAATTTCATTAACAAATGATAAAGTAAATATAGCATTTAGAATAGAAAACGATATATTTGCCACAATTTGAGTGAAAGACTACCCCCTCTTCCCCCCACCTCCCCCTTCACCTATTCGTGTGTGATAATTTAGGCGTGCTAATCACAGGCCGCCGGTCTCTTTGTCGAAGTGGGGGGGGAACTTGATTGATGATACCGTATTCCAAGTAATCTTCGTAGTTTCTACTCGCCATGCTGTGTGCTACCAATGAAATTACTGATAAATATAGGGGAACTTTTTAAATTTATAACTTTTTGGAGCCAATTATTTTTTTTGTGTTACAGGTAATTGTATGGGTTTTTCTTTTTGTTTTCGTCTATATCTACTATATTGTTAAGTAGAATAATTTCCATTGACATTGAATAGCTGAGGCGGTCATTCTACTTGTCTACTTTTAAATCGAATCCACAACCATCGAGTGTCATTGCCATCAACCGAAAAGGTATCAAATTGTATAAAAATAATATTTATTTCCTACTTCCCGGCAAAAATATAAAAAAATTAAATATAATAAAATGCTAACCAAAATAGGGAATAGAATATTTTCTATAAATTATTATATAAATTATTATATAAATATTCATTGGATTTTTAATTAAAGAAAACAAACATTTCGCTGTAAGAGGTTTCTGATTGCTACACTGACACTACAGTCCTAGTTCGCTTTTAAATGAAATAAATTGAACAGAGTGAGACAATTTTCGTTTTTCACTGGAAATTGAAATCTGGCCCATTTTCATATTTTTCACCCATTTCCCTCTTACAATCCACCCATCTATTTTTTTTTCTTTGTTCTTGTTTGTAATTTACATTTTGTTTGAGAGTTCCTTTGCAATATCGAATACCGTTTTGGTTTGTTGGATTTGTGTAGATCGATTTATTCATAGGTATCATTTATTGGATATATTTATTGAAAATATGCATTACACGTACAATATCAAGACGTACATAAAATATCAAACTAATATTATGTTTCTTAAGCTTATACTAATACAGGCACTTTTTTATCGAAATGAGAAGCTTGAAGAAAACACACACACACACACACACATACTATCCACTCACACAAACCGACACTCATAAATCATGGCTTTTAATACAGTACTAATAATACTATAAATAAAATAATACTAAATACTCAACAAGTTGAATACAGCTATGTTTATAATAGTATTTTCATGAGATTTTAAATTTTGGAGGTTTGCTAGAGTGGTGGAACTCAACGCCGCGCTTTGCCTTTACATTGGAGCGAAGAAATGAAAATATTAAATGTTTAATTTCCTCGTGGATATGGAACCCTCAACCTGTCGCGGTTCCATGCTGGTGCCCCTACGCCTCGATGGGCCACGTCAAAGTTTACGTTATTAAGAAAATTGAAATGAAATATTCAAAGTCATGGCTGGCTGGCTTATAAATAGCAGTTCGCATATAACGTAAGTACAATACATTTAAACGAACAGACTTTAGTTCCTCTAAAAGACGTTGGATGTGACGCTGGAAACGTTGAAATTTTAAATTACTGTAAATCCTTGTCATTTTGTTCTCCGACTGCGATATTTCCCTTGTACGGTAAGTGAGGTAAGTAGCGTAACTCGAACTCAAATGATATGTTTTATTCAAATAGGCTTTTATAAGCCTTCTGAATGACAGATTAACTATCTTCAGCGGAGTTGACATCAAGAATTCTAAATAAACGAATATTTTAGATGAAATATTTATTATAGGCGGTGAATGTTCTAAACTAGAATCTAGACTGTATAATTTATGTTGTTTATCTATCGCTTTCTTGGAATTATTATTTCTTACTTCTATTAGCACGTCAGTAGCCCTTAATTAACTGTTATAATTTGTGGCTTGCAGACGATATTAAAGGTTACATGACCGTTTAACTTTGAAAATTATTGTTTTATTTTAAGCTATTGAAATAATGGTGTAATAATAACAATAAACAGAAATCTTAATGCGATTACAAAAAATATATATATATATTATGTAATAACAATAACTTAATTTAAAATAAGATAACTCAATGGGATCAGTGTCTTATATTAAAGTAATCGTCTGTCAGAAAGGTAAGCAGACATTAGATCTATCGACAACTTAGTACAATACTCTTCGCTGAGTAAGCATTCATATGTATAGTGTGATAATATAATATTTAGCACAGAAATTTATTTCAGCTCCCACATCCCACACGCCCATAGCAGATAAAACTTAAAATACTCCATTTTCATCTTTCATCCCAAATCTGAGCCGCTGCCGATAGATTATCAGAAAACAGAGAAACGAGCGAAAAATTAACACATTAAATATTTCATCTAGCTACATCTACAGACAGCGTCAACATCAAAATAAGCAATCTTATCTCCATATAGAACCATTAAATCACGATAAATGACCGTACACGAAATGCCAAAAGGCATAATTAAACTGACACAGGCCAGAACACAAACAGTATTAGTTCTAGATCTGATATCAATTATGAAGTCTCGGTGTTCATACGCTGTAACAATAGGTATGAATAATGAATTTCTATGTGAAATGTGACGTATTCAGTATTAATATTAAGATTAAAGTGACAGCCAGTTGTTATATTATTGTGAACATGTTCAGATATTAAATGTGTATTAAATGTTGTTTTTGACTCAACGCCGCGCTTTGTTCAATTTCCCCGAAGCACATTAAGTTCGGACACTCAACATTCGAAAATTAAACAGATTAATAGTAATAAAAATCTTAACCATATGTACCCCTCTGCCTGCGCCTGCTATGCGAAAAAAACCATTGAAGTGCATTTTATTGATTTAGTCGGTATTAATAATGATATATAATAATTATAATTTTCTTGTACACTATTTCAATGTAGCAAATCAAAATGTAGGGCAAAAAAATAAAGTATAACACTAGCAGTTAAAATCTAATTTTAATAAAAAAACATCCTCAATTTACATATAAAATATGTAGCGTGCGTCAAATCGCATTCAAATATAATTTGACTACAATTCAGCTATAATATTTATTTGTTAATAATCAGCTACACACCGTATCCCGCACATAACGGGGTAGAGAGAAGGAACCTAGTGTCTTAACACTAGGTTCTTAACAGTGTCTTAACACTGCGTTCCTCACTTTCTGTTCGAGGCATTGTGTGGTGAATGGTGGAACTCAACCCCGGTCTTTTTATCTTAGTGCCAGAATTAAGAAATGAAAATATTAATAAATAACAATTCATTCCTACGAGTGGGTATCGAACCCACAAGCGTCACGTTACAGGCACACCCCCCTGTGCCACGACGGCCTCAAAAAACATCTTTAATTTAAATACAAAATATATGGCGTGCGGCTAATTGCATTAAAATATAATTTGACCAGTACAATTTAGCTACAATATTTCTGTTTGTTAAGCACTAAATATATTATGTTTAAATAAGGCGTATCGAAAGGCCTGAATGGAAGCACGCGATGGTAGCGTGATCGACTGCAGATAGGGGCCACGCACCCCCCTGTAACCACATAATAACCCCTTGATTGATGAATACATCCCTTCACGTTTGCGCGATGAGCCCTGACTGACTGCCAAAGACTTCCTCTAACCCCGATTAGTAGGCAGGAATTGTATACAGACTTGCATAAGTGTATTTATTTGTAGATACATTAAATATACTGTGTATAGATATGAGTAAATCATTTTAAAATAATTTTCACGCCGTACCTGCATTTTTATTTTTGAACAGAAAATCTTAGTATCTCTTAATATTTTATTCTATTCTGCACCTTACATCAACTAAAATGTTTTTTTTTAGCGAGATGAAAAATGAAAATAATGTTCATAAAGACGATGACCAGTGTTGAGTGTGACTGCAAATGTGACAGGGTGTGGGTTCATTTCCACTCGAGGAAATGAAACATTTATTATTATTATTTCCTCCGCCCTCCCTCTAAATAACATACTAAATGCAGGATACAGCGTGAAGCTGAAAAAAAGACACGACATATAGCCTTTTTATATATTACCATTCAATTACTATGACTATAGTTATGAATTCAATTGGGATATAATAATATATTTGTGGAATCAGTATTTCAGTATATAACTTCATGAATATACCGCATCCTGTTTGCATGATGAAACTATCAAACAACTTCCTGTACGCCTTCAGGTGCTGTATAATTTGTGGCTGTTATGTTAGAGTGCGGTTTTACTGTGACAATATTAGGTTTCTTATAATTTTCAAAATTCAAAATGTTAAAATAATTTACTTAATTCTTTTTTGTAAATATATATTAAAAACATATATATACATATATATTGTATATATATATATATTTTCTCGTTCTTGTTATACAGCAGTGTGTGTGTTTTGAATAGATTATCTCACCGGATATTGTGTTTTAACTTTCCCAATTTCCTTAAGTTTCCAGATATTCTGCGTTGAGTGACAGAATTTGATGAATTGCTTTGTGAGAAATGAAAAATTGCCGCAAATAGCGCAACGAAGAAAAAGACAGAGAATTAGGTCACTACTTCTAATTCCATAGTAGTGGTAAATATACTGTACCAAATCCCCCATCAAGCACACAAAGGCATACGCTCCTTAAGCCATGAGTGTCTGTGTTTAAATGTTTTTCGCGTCACGTTACTCTCTTGGCTCATTTATTCCTTTGTAAGGAACACCCACGGCCTAAACATTAATATTCAACTTGATTTATATCCTCCAGAGAATCCAGACAGCACTTACCATTATTTAAGATGCTTCAAGATAAATTCATTGAAAATCTACCCTTAAAATAATGGGCGACGCCAGGGAATCTCAATAAATCAAATGTTTTAATTGAATATGAAATGACATTATTATAACATTGTGGTTGTTACTATTTTTTGACAGTTTATGAAATATGTCTATTCTGTTTTTTTTTGGTGAGGCCGGTTAACTAACAACAGAAAAAAATATTAAGCTTTTTTATATTTTATATTTCCATTGTATAATGTACGTATATTTATTTGTCTTCAGTTTTTTTTAAAACAACAAAAATATTTGAAAACATATTTGAAGCATTCAAATATGTTTTCAAATATTTTTACATAGTTCTATAGTGAACAGTTCGTAGAACTAAAACAAAAATAGAATACTAGTTTGTAATGCTGGAAATTCACACGTTGGTCGCAACCAAAATTTAATATTGAGGATATATTTTTTACGTGAACACCTATATATATGAAAAAATAAATAAATAAATAAAGAAAAAATCTCTTTTATCGTGCACTATACACTAATATAAAATTGGCACCATCATCAGAACTACAACAAGAACAGCTAAATTTATTTACGTATTTACTGATAACCTCAAACAAAATTTACTCATAGCCTCCTATAATAAGAGGAATATTTACATATACATCTATACTTATGAGCATTTTATATTAGTGTAAGAAAAAAAACTAAAAAAAAAGAGTAAAAAGATCCTTTAGACACTCCGATCTCCAGTGTCTGCCCAAATTTAAGATATTGCGTGAACGATTAAAAAGAGAGAAAGAAAGATTTTTTAAATTTTATTTAAAGAGTTTTAACTTTATATCATTAATTATAGTTATATTATAGATTATTCGTGTCCAGTGGAACTTTTCAACGCCACGTTTAGTCTTTGTCCTGCACATATATGGGTAGGTAGGCGAAGACCTGGAAACCAGGGTAAAGAAATTCCATTTTCGTTACGACGTGTTGAGTGGCGGAACGCGGCGCCTTGTAAATACTTCTGATTCGATCATGATAATACACAAATAGCTTAACTCCCCCTTAATACATAATTCACAAAGTCTATTCTACATATAGATTTATTGTATGCAATCCTTAGTCGGTACCGAGTTAGTGTGCTTCAGATGCAGCGGCGACTTCAGAATGGCATTGAATCAAATGAGATGCAGTACGTTTGAATTATTCATAGAGTTTTAAAGAAGGACTAATCGAGTGAAACGGTTCAGAATTTCTAACTTTACTGGAGACTTTGGTTGTTGAGTGTTGGAAATAGGCTTATTTGTATTTAATGAGTGTAGAATGTAACTTTAGCTAAGGGTAGGAGAGTAAACTTATGTTAAGACACTGCAGTTCTCCATTTTTGTTCAATTTCCGAAATAGCATATGTAATTTGCGGAATTTAACACCGCGCTTTGTCTTGTTGCAAACAGTGAGGAGATAAAAACAATTCATGTCCTCGAGTGGGAATGGAACCCACAACCAGGAACCATCCATTTGCTCTAATATAGTGTAAAAATAAAACATTTAAATATATCTACATATACCAGTTAGTTTTAAAGAGTTAGGGATCGCCTTTAAACTGTTAGCTAAAATAGATTGCCGTTTTCACTCGAGTTCCTATCTATAGACAAACTTCGTTAAGCTTAGACTTAATTAGTTTTCACCGCTCAAAAGGAAGCACCTTCAATTTTTTATGTAACAGAAACAAAATAATTCTATTAAATAACTGTTATTACTGGAGTCTTAGGAACCTTAAGGGGTTAATATAAAAAAAAATCCAATTGGTGTTTTTGCCTCGATACGAGGGCGAGGAAGTGCGTTAAAGAGCGGCGTTGAGTTCCGTCACTCGACACGTATGTGACAAGCTTCAAGAATTCGGCGGAAATGGTGTGCTGAGTGTCTTAGCACTATACTCCTAGTTTTCCTATTCCAGGAAGAGGTTTCTCATGTGTAACAGCGTGAAGCAAAAAAAAAACATATACTTACTGTACTATACTTACATGTCAAATTTCATTTTTCAGTCCAGTGAAAAATTAAATTGAGAAAAGTGAAATTAAGAATGTATAAGTTTGTTAAATTATATTTATTAATTTACATAATTTAATGCTTACAATATATATAAATATTCATAAATATTTAAAATATTACTGTAAAAGGAAATATGTGTAAATATAATAATATCATTTATAATATGTTACAAAACTATTATTATATCAGAATACGTATTTACAATTTATAAATATTTTATAATATGAGTATATTCGATGTGTGATAATAAAGGCAATCTGTCAATACATCTAATAGAATGTTATAAAGGTCAACAGTCAGAGTTCATTGACTTTATGTTTACTGACATCTCATGTTACAGTCACAACCAAGGCTTGGCTAGGTAAATTCCTATGGCATTTAATTTTTATCGACGTTGCCTCGTGATGCGCTTACGATGCACAAGCGATGCTTGTATGGTTTTGGACATGCATATGTGTAACGGCTTCTACAATTGGAACTCTGGTGTAAGTATAGAATAGAAACTATAGAATACAAACTAAGTGTCCAATATCCAAAGTCCAGTTGATAGTTATTTGAGTTTGAATGAATTTGTCATAAGAACTCTATGGACATCGTAGACAGAACATAATATTAATATATAATAAGCCCATTTAGTAGATAATAAGTATTTCTGTGGAATATCGAAGCTTCGTGGGTGAATAAGTTCAATCTCTGTCACCAAGTGTGATTTTAATATATCATTATTCAGGTCTCGTACAAGGCCTTGTATATTATTCAATTGGGATACTTCCGCTCAGGCATTTTCGGAGATTACACGTGCAATATAAATCACAATTTCCACTTTTATTTAATTTTTTCTTATACTTTCATGAGACGCTCCAAGATTTATTTCTATACTGGAGAACTTTTATGTATCGGTGGTTTTTTTTTTATCTTTACGCATTTCTAAACGTTACTTATCCTATCCTGTAGGCAAAGAGTAACCAGAGATAAAACACTCTGTTCTCAATTTTTCGCCTCTAATTTCACCCACCCGATCAGATTCAAACAATTATTTGTTTGAATTTGGTCATCTGACAGCTGTCATCCGTCCATTAAAGATTTCACATTGCTATACAAATATTAAAATAACGTTATCAATTTTTTATTTTCTTTAATAATCATTCAAGCTACTACGACGGCGTGACTAAAAATATGATTGCCGTAAAAAGTAAAAGACAATCGTTGCGCAGAGGTTACAGCTTCTGCAACGTCCCACTCAAGGGAATGAATGAATGGTAGTTAAAAGTCAACAGTTCGTTCCCAACGCCAGATATTTGTTTATAGTTTCAACTTTTCTCCCACAGTAGCATACAGCCGAGTAAGCGAAGCGAAGTCTGAGCGAATAAATGAAAATATTAATGTATTATATTGCATGTCCCCGAGTGAGAATCGAACCCACAAACATGGTGTGCCTCTGCGCCGGGATGGCCTCAGACAACTCACGGGAACGCTTATTTCAAAAAGTATCTAACTACGCAAATCGCAAATATTGTTGAATTCTGCCAAAAAATTTGGGGTGAATAGATAGATCGTTTTAACACTTCCCTGCTTTTTATAATAATAATCTCAATAATTGGTGGTGGATCCACAGCAATATGATACGCCTGGCTAACGGCAGAAAGAAATGGCGGTAATTATTATTTGCGTTAAGAAAATATCCGCAGAGGCTGAAGTGTACTGCCACTCAATTAGACCCGACGAGATACTAATTGTTACAAGATAATGCTAATAATAAAGTTTTACGTGTATCTTGCAATGTTGGCATGAACTTATTTAATTTTAGCTTCTGTTTTAAATTAAGAAGAGAATATAATATAGATTTTTGCACAACCTAGTCAAGTCAATAATGTAAGAGCCTGACTTAAAAAATTCCATACATTATAAAATATCTAGAAAACTTGTATTTATTTTTTTTCACTAATATTTTATTAAATTATGACTAAATTGTGTGGACATACCATAATGTCAGGTATTTTCAACGAATTTTCTAAAATTTTAAAATTATATATTTTAAATAAAGTATATTCTGTTTAAATTTAAATAGAAATTTCAACTGAGATTACCTTTTTTATTTACAACTCACTAATATTAAAATCTATTACAATAAAAAAAAAACTTTTTAATACATAAAATAGTTGTTATCTAAATAAATGTTACGTACATTTTATTTAGTTTGTAACTCGCACACCGACACCATTTTAATGGCTCAGCATGAAGCAAAGTTCTGTTATAGTTTACATTTTGAACTGATTAAAACTGAGTATATATATGTTTGGATCATACCAAAAATAAATATAATTATATAATTTACGAATCTTTCTTTAATTAAAATTTATAATGTTTTCTATAATGAATATGATCTATATGCATATATATGTTACGTAGAAGCCGGTCGTAGCGTTGGGGCACTAGCGGGTGACTGCGAACGCGGCAGTCTATGGGTTTGATTTCCACTCGAGAACATGAAATATTTAATATTTTCATTTCTTCGCTCTGGTACACTGCTCGTTTTGCATTTCTTTTTCCAGCATGGCCATTTCATGCATTTAATAACATGAGCTTTATGTCACGCTTAAATTAACACCCTATTCTCTTTTTATAGTATAAAAGATTTGTATTAAGAAAACCTCTTACCACTTTCAACATGAATTTACCCCTAATGGCCATTAATCAGCTTTTTTGCCCCGCTCTGCAGATAGTTCAAATTACAGCGACACGCTTTTCTTATGAACGCAGCGGATGCGGACGCAATTTGTTTTTTATACTTTTTTTTTCTTGTTGAGGATTATGCTATAAAAATATATGCTTATAAAATGTTCACAATTACGTTTCACAGATAAAACAATATACATGGAATTCATGTAACTTTAATTTATGTTTTGCGAAAAGTCAATATTGTGTTTAATCTAAAATTACAGAGTGAATTTTTGTCACAATTTGAAAACTTCGTAGTATTATATTTAATTATCGAAATATACCTAAATACCCAAAAGTAAGAAATTACAGAATTGAGCAGAAAATATGAGGTACTAGCTTCTCCTGCGACATCAACTTCGTGAGCGAATAGAATCAACTACGAGATACTACTACGAGATATATAAGTAACTGTGTTTAACATCGACGAACGTATTATTAGCTGATCTGCAAAAGAAACAAACAATTTAAAACAATATGTTCTGAAGTCCCGAATATTTCCATACAAACAAACCATACACGTACCAGGGTATGCAGAGGTTTCTGAGAACCCATGCAACATGGGAGTGTTAAGATACTCCTTTCCAATTATGACACTTCCGTTCCCCATTTTCCACCGAATCCTGGAAACATACGTGCTAACCGGCAGCATTCAACACTGTGGCTTACTTCGTTACCAGAGCAAAGAAATGAAAATATTATATTTATATCAAATAAATATTTCACTTCCTCGAGTGGAAATCGAACCTGTCCTGTCGCGTTTACAGTCGCACTAGCCTCCAAAAATGTCAAGTAAATAAATATAAATAAATTTTATAGTAAAACCATCTCCTATCTGCAATATATATTAATACGCGGACACTCAAACTGCAAAAAAAAAAAGAAAACCCAATATCTAACCCGCGGCTCCCAACTTTGTATTGTGAAGTAATGTGCCAGCTAATTCCATGTCAAGAATGCTAAGTGGCCCGACCTACTGTGCCGAGTGTTTCCAGTCCCGTTTTCACTTGTATACTGCCCCCCTCCCCCCCTCCCCCCATTGGGGTCGCGAGCTATTTCTATTTAGCATTTAAAAGATATCTGCAGTGATACTTTTTTCCTCTTATTGCTCGAGTAAAGAATATTTTTGTTTGTTTTTGCTGTGAAAGTTGTGTTTATGCTGACCTTAGTACGGAATTATGTGTTTATTTTTACTCGTATATTCGTTGTTGGTTTTTATTGTTGTTTTTTTTTCTTGGTTTTTTTTTAAGTTTTTGCTGTATTCCGCGTAAAGCGAGGTACGCAGAGGAAACATAGTGTCAAAACTCTCTATTCTCTGCTTTGTGTTATGTATCTTGTGCATTTTACGTAGTAAATAGAAAAAAAAAAATACTTATCGCTGTGTTCTGAGTGGCTGTTTGTAATAAAATGAAATTTACACTAAAATATTTTTTAAATTAGACTTTTGAATCGTCAGCCCTAGGCTCTAGGTATTGTCAACTAGGGTTGAGGAAATACGTATGTAAGTTATAAATTCAATTAAACTATCTGTGAAAGAATTTTTAATTCACTTTCATACCGATAACACTCATATGAATACCGTATGTCAGCGCATATTATCGCAGTATTCTTGTGATAATATTTAATTTTATTTATATGGTTTTTTTTTGTTTCAGGTTATTTCTGGCATATCACAGATTTCCACTACGATCCACTTTACACAGCTCAAGGCGACACTAGAAGACGTAGGTATAAAATTGTAAAAATAAAAATTTTATAACTATATAGTTGATATTTTATTTAGCTAAAACTTGGTTCTCGAGAGAGCTACGAGTATGAAATTAAAAACGACAAATACACGATGTCTTCCATGTGAGGAAGAAAGTAGAGAACACCGTACCCTACTCAAAATACAGGATACAGCGTGAATCTCAAAAATATTACAAATATAAATATTTATATAATATGTTTTTGTAGATTGTCGAAGAGCAGACGAGCGTGGCAGTTCAGGTCATCACCGAGCACTGGGCCGTCTGGGGGACTATTCATGTGACAGCTCGTTAGAACTAATACAATCAGCGTTAAGATATATGCGCACGCGCCATTCGGAAAACGTAGAATTTGTACTTTGGACTGGGTAATATGTATTTTGTATTTTTTTAAATGTATTCCAAAAGCAGTCGAGGGGAAGTTGGATAACGCCTGAAACGCCTGTAGATGTATATGGTTTGATCCGCACTAAGGGAAATATTTATAAATAATTTCAATGTTCTCGCTCTAGTAGACTAATCGCTTGTAAACAAATTCAGATAAAAGAAAAGTGAAATGCAACATAAAAATATAATCCTTTGTACAGTCGGGTAATAATCAATATGTAAAAAGTACCATAATTTAGAGATTTTAATATCTGATGGTCAAAATTTTACTGTTTACGCAACGGTTGTGAGTTCGATTCCCACTCGAAGAAGTAAAATTTTATTTACGTTATTATTTCCATTTTCTTCGCTCCGGTAACAAGGCAAAGCGCGGTATTGCCTCCAGAATTGGGCGGAAAATTAGAAACAAGGTGTCTTAACACTAGGTTCCCTCTGCCTACCCTGCTTTATGCGAAACTGAAAAAAATCTACGTAAACTATACCACTTATATTCTTCCCATAGGGACATAGTGGCCACCCAATACTCCAGCAACGAGGACAACAGGTACCAGGCGATCAGGAACGTAACGGAGCTACTCCGCATGACGTTCAGTTCGCACTTCGTATTCCCTGTCCTCGGCCATACGGATCCAGCGCCTTCTGAGACTTTAACAAACTTGTGGAGCCACTGGCTGCCAATGGAAGCTTTGCAGACTTTGAAAAATGGTAGGATTTCTATTTTATTATAATTTTATGTATTGAGCACAGCCTTAAGGCTAAAACCTGTATCTACGGGTTCATTTCTTACATATTTATTTATCTTTATGTGTAATTTGATTGTGTGGACTTTGTAGTTTGTTTATTTTCTGTGAGCCATAGCATTGTAGACCTATATATTTCATATTAATTTCAACTTGATACATCCACCCCATCTTGAGATCTAGATAGAGTAACAGACTTACAACAAAGTTATTATACAAGTTTCGTTTTTCCTTATAAAGTACGAAGTTCTAGAAAGAAAAAATATAAAAAAAGGAAAAATAAAATTTTTATTTTACTTTTGAAAAAACATGCTACGGAAATTTCGTAAATTAATTTGATTATAGGTAAATTAACAGGCTTCCCCTTTTAATATTTCTTAAAAGAGTGAATTTTAATTGCTGGTGTACACAAGGCACTCCGTTTTAATTGAAAAGTCGAAATAGATTACTAAAGGAGTAAACGGAGTCTCTCCCTTACAATAACAAGCACTTAAGTCAAAGTGTTATTTTAAAATAATTTGTTTTAAGGCATTTTTGTTAAATTATGAATTTGGCAAACTATTGGCGCAGAAATAGTTAATATTTTCGTTTCTTCGCTCTGGTAACGAGGCAAAGCGCGGTGTTAAGTTAAGGCTTTGTACGAAATGTCAGCTTAAAAATCATATTAAATATTTCATATCACGCTATACTTAAAAAAAAAAAACAAATAAAAGTGAAACAAAAAAACAAACATAATAATTTTCTAAATGAAAATTGTAAAAATTGTATCAAAATTCCTACGAAATACAAACAGTGTCAGCAAAAATCCCTTCGATATTCGCCTCAAAGAAAAAGCTAGAAAAACCTTAGTAAATTGAACGATGCACTGTACGATGCACAGCATTCCACTTTGACGCCCGGCTATCCTCAGTTTTTGCTAATCGGATCAAGATAAAGTTTTTCTGCAGCCAAGTTTCGTTAAATTCGATTTGAGTATCAGCAGTTCAGGACTGTTTTTTAATTTTCTTTGTTTCTTCTTTCTTTTTTTTGTTCTAGCTTTTTGTATTGTTTTTGTTTTTGCTTAGTGAATAGTTATTTTTGAATGGATTTTTATTTAGTTACACACCATGTCTCTTATATAGCAGGGTAAATTAATTTTTAATTTATTACATGTTAAGTGGCAGAAGTCAACGCCGCGTTTGTTTTGTATATTCATATTTTCTTTGAAAATAATTTCAACAAATTTCTCTCTTTAGATGATTGTGACATTTGACATTTTGTGGTGTTGGATTTCACCACTCAACAACACCTAATGCAATGAATGCGAGAAGCTGGAATGGATACTCCCCATATATGATATATTTTTTTCTCCCGTAGACTTTTAAACCGATTATGAATTATGAAATCATGTGGTACACTGCGACTGTAAGCGCGATGGTTGTGGGTTCGATTTTCCAAGTTTCGAATACGATTCTTCGCTCTGGTAAAAAGATAAAGCGAGAAGATAGTGGGAGATGTGGAATGGAAGTAAGTGTCTTTCTGGAGATCGAAATGTATTAACACTAGATTCCTAGGTTACTAAGTGGGCATAAGACTGGACTCAATTGTTATCATATATTTAATATATATCATATATATAATATTTATATGTACCAAGTAACCATAGTTAATTTTTCCATCCAGGTGGTTATTACACGATAGAGCAATCACATAGCAAATTAAGGATCGTGGCCCTCAACACGAACCTGTTCACCGTCAGCGAAGCCAAGAACGCGCACGCGAAACGTCAGTGGGATTGGTTAGACGGCGTGCTGGAGAAAGCCACAGCTAATAGTGAAATGGTGAGTGATAATTGCTCTATTATTCGCTTCTCTTAAGTGGAATGGGTATTTTTGTACTTTTTATGTATTTATTTAATTTTGAATTTGTTATTGAAATATCTGTGAAAATATTAATGTTTGTAAAATTTTATTTTTATATGAGATGTTTGCTGTAAAAATATTTATTAAACTAGTGAGAAAGCTAATTATTTCGTGGAAAGTGGGGAACGGAAGTATCTTAACACTGTGTAGGCGCATTCTCTCTGCCGACTTCTGATAATTTGCTCAGTTACGTGCGGGATACATCGTGAAACAAAAAACTAATATAAAATTAAAATATACCAGAAAATTAAATATTTCATTTCCTAGAGTGGGAATCGAACCCACAACTGTCGCGTTACAGTCACACCCTTGTGCCGCTGCGCCATGACGGCCTCTATCATAATTACGTTGCGTGATAACAAAACGAAATAAATATACGCCGTCTAGCGAATGTAGCCACGTGCTCCAATCTGAGCGAGGAAATGAAAAGATATTCAATAATATCCGAGTGGGATTCGAACTGACAACCGTCGCAATTACAGTCCAGCACTGCGACCTAAATCAATTAATATTTTCGTAAAGAATATAATATACGTATAAACATGAAGAGAGAAAGCACTTAAAAAAATTAATTATTATAATTATATAAAAACTATTATTTATATTATATAAATAAATAAGTAATTGAGAACGAATACTTAATAAGATCAACCTATTTTCGACTCCAGTACAAAATAATGAATCGTATAATAATAAAAACAAACTGAATGTATTTATTATGTGAAATTCCAATGCAATTAAAAAGTTAGCCTTTTGTTTCTATTTTAATGATGCATTTTTGCATTGTCATTGGATCACATATTCATTCATTCGTTCATTCATTTGTATGAAATTAACCGGTTCACTGTGAAGTAAAAGGAGCTATTGTGTACATCATAGATTAGTTTCTAATGATGTCGAAGTATTTGCCTCGATTTATATTGGTAGTCTGACTGTAACATTGTGATTGTCGTGGGTTCGAAGCCGTTTAGGAAGGTAATGAAGATTTTTTTGTGCTGTTGATGTTATTAATTTTAACTTAAGTAATTAAATAAAAAATAAAACATTGAAATCCGAATAACTGAGCAACAATAAATTTTCATGATTCAGAGAAAATATTTCTTATTATATTAATATATTTTTAATTTCAATATTAAATCTAATCTTTGCAACTGCTTTTAAATCAACATGAAGTATAATAAATTATACGAGTATAACTTTTAACAGTATTTCGAAATCATATATAATTCGGGAAATATCAACAATTTCATATAATTTCAGTAGTGGTTACGTGAATGAGTTTCTAATCTTGTAATTTATGAAAGCAGCGCCGGACTTCCCCGTGTGGTTCCGGCTGCGGGTAGTTATGAAACCGACCGCTAACAACTAGTATTTAGGGGGGTCTTTACTAATTTTGTTATATTCTTTTCAATGTTGTTTTTTTTTATTATTAGTTGAAATTGAACTAAAAACAAAAACGTAAAGCGTCACGTGACTTAATGTCAAATATATATACACTCTCACCACTGCACCTTCGCAACCTTTTTAATTGGCTTTATTATTATTACTCAATACGTAGAGCATTTCTATGCTATTACGTAACTCAACACTGTATTTTATAAATATAATACTCCATGTTTGAATTAAACTACAATCGTCAGATCAACAACTAGTCTAGCAGTTCCCAACTACGCTGAAGTCATTATTTAATTTATTCTATATAATAATACAATCATTATCTATAACAGTTAAAATTACAGCTAAATTCAACATTCTCATTCGTAAAAGCTTAACATGTGAACATTTATTTATACCAAAGGAAAATTACTAAAGTAACCTAAGTTTAGTAGAAAACTTATTTCAAACAATTTTACAAAGAAACCGTTTAAATATAATTTGAGACGCGATCCTCGCAAGCCTTGTTGTAGGGAAGAATGTACAAGAATATTACCGCATTCACAATTATGAGTAATTACGAAACGCGGTAATATATTATATCACCGTGACAAACGTAACTTTACAGAAATTAATATATGCAAATAAGAGGCTTATGTGTTGATTACTTTACATTATATGCTCTTGATATTTTTCTTAATCGTATTACCTAGTTACTCGACCGATTTACCAAATAGCATGGAAGGAACAGAGTTCCTAGTGTTAAGACACTCCGTTTTCCACTCTTTGTTCATGTTTTACAACATTTCGTATTAAATGAGAAAACTCAACGCCGCGCTATGTCAGAGCGGATAAATTAAAAATAGCTTGCATATAATCATTCTTTTGAGTGGGAATCAAACCCACAAGTCTCTGACACTATCAAACTCAAAAATATATAGATAGTCCGTCCAATATCTTGTTTTTTTTAAAAAAACGTTAACTGCTTCTGATTTCTAACAGTATAATATATTATACTTTATTTACATACTGCCGATCAATCGGCGTTCTAAAGCTGAGCGTTGGCGTTGAAAAATTTGGCCCATGTAGGGTATTCATATTTAATGTAGGCAGTCGCCGAGCGCCTGTTTCCCAGCAAATATTGCCATGGACAAATACAAGTGATGAAAAAAAACATTTTGTAATTTTATATGGATCCTGAGGACGTCCATTGTGATACAGCGTGATTTATAAAGTCTATTTAATGTTTGTAAATAATTTTGTTTGCTAATTATATTCTCTTTTCAATTAAAACAGTGACTTAGTCGTTCGGATGTAATAATAATTGTTGAAAATTTTTAAAGTTATTAGGTGTAGATTAAGGATTTAAATAAAATAAATAAAAATATTTTGAAAACATATTAAAATTAACATTTTTTAGGTCTTCCGTAAAAGTATTATTGTATATTTTTACACATAAATAATAGGATGTAGAATAATAGCTAATTTATTTTTTTTGATGTGACAGTTCCTATTAACCGTTTACAGTTAAATAAGAAAAAAATAACATGAAGGCATATCATATTGTAAAAAAAACCCTTGCAAAGAAGCACAGTAACGTAATTTAACGTAAAGGAGGAAGTGTTCCCAGCACACGTTCCTCCTCCTCCATCAAAGGGTTTGCAAAATCAATTTATGCTTGATTTTGTCGCCTCACGAAGTCTGAGATTTGGGGAAACTTTCAACAAAAAAACACCTCAAGGACGACGATTGTTCAAAATAAATCGAACATATTATGAGTCGTTTCTTTTCCGAATCTTTTAGAGTAATACGTTTGTTTGCGTTACCATTATACATTTACATTTATTATATTAAAAATACTAGTTTTATACAATAATAAAACTAAATTTAATATTTTCCCATCAGGTATACATAGTAGGTCATGCGGCTCCAGGCTCTGACTCCGGGTACACAGTCGATGCTAATAATAAATATCTGGGGCTGGTACGGCGCCACGCGCGGATCATCGCTGGACAGTTCTTTGGACATTTGCATGTCGATACCTTCAGGGTTATATACGACGATGGTATGTATTTAAAAAAAACTTTATTTTGCTTATTTGTTTTTTATTACGGAGGATTTTTTTCCTGGTAAAATACAAATTATACTAGGGAGAATGTCTGTTAATTTCTTATGTCAGAGCGCAGCGCAGTTCCACGGCTCAACACATAATGCCGAAAGAATTTGGCAGAAAGAAGAAGATGGAAATGTTAATTTACAACGGACAGTCCTAACGCTTAGCGTTCCCTCGTTCCTTTTGCCTACTCTATTATGAGGGATACAGCGTAAACCTAAAAAAAAATTAAATAATGTAACTAGTTTAATTCAATTTCTTAAAAAGAATATAAAAATAACTGAAAACATTCCTTAGGTAGACATAAGAACCTTCATTAAATTGTTTAGTGTTTATTTAACGAAGCCTGATTAGCTAGTTTCAACAATACGACGACGCAAAATTGAATGTGACAAGGTTGATTTGAAACGATACAGCTATTAGTTGTACATCAAAGATGGAGGCATTGCGTGTTCAATAGCAGAACACGACGCCGCGCTTTGCCTCCGAAACCAGAGCGAAAGAATGACATTATAAATTTAAACTAAATATAAATAAAATATTTCCTTACCTCGAAAGGGAATCGAATTCACACTCTGTGCCCTAAAGCACGACTGGCCTCACATCGATCATTCCACTTAAAATTCAAGACAGAGTATTTAGCACACACCCGAATACCTGCGGATGATGCGGCGGCACGATCGGATTAGCGCCACACGTCGCCATATTGTGCTGTAAGGCTTAAAGCTGTTGGAATTCGGCGTTTTCTTTGTTATCTCCCTGAAATATTGATAAAGTTGATAGTTTTATCATGGAATTTTATTTCAGGCTGTTAAATTGAGCTTTTTTACAGCTTAGCGCTGAATTCCGTACGCAGAGGGCATCTAGTGTTAAGATATTGCGTTCTTCATTGTGTGATAAGTGGCAGAACTTAACGCCGCACTTTACCTCAACGCCAGTCTGAAGAAATGGAAATATTAAATAATTAACGTGCCCCCCTGCGCCAGGACTGGCGTCAAATTGAAACTCATGTTGAAATTAAAAAAAAGCTTGAGCTACTACGAGTTTTTACGGCGTAATTAACGAAATATTACTGTGATTATAATGACCTACTAAAAACATAAACGAATTTCTTCTACGAAAAAATATTTCAGAATTCTACTACAAAAGTCAATGTAAAAACAAAAGTTGAAATATATAATAAATAGGCATTGAGTTAATATTTTACGTTTTTCACGCTACTTTGAAGCTAATGTTCGTAGCTAATAATAATTGCGTGCGTTTAAACACGAACTAACTTTTTTCGTACCACTTTAATGATGACGTGAACGAAAACGTCGCATGTTGAATACAGCCTACAATTTTACAGAAACATTTTGAATCGATATCGCTCGATGATAAGTGGAGAAAGTTTAAAATTATCGCATTTTAAATGACGGTTGTGGCTAAAATACATTGTTTGTATGATTGACGGCGATTGTACGTTTTGTTAAGTATAGTTAAGTTATAATACTAGTTGTCGTTTACAACTTTACGGGTGTAACGGGTTTAAGGCGGCACATTAAAACGTATGCGTATGCATTTTAACTAGAAACGCTTAGATCTTAGGGTATTCATGTAATATATAAAAATATGTAAAATTACTTTTTGTTTAGATCAACCAGTGTCGTGGGCGTTTTTAGCGCCGTCTGTGAGTCCGTATCACGGCTCTTCGGGGTCATCGAATCCAGGACTAAGGTTGTACAAGTTCGATTCAGACACTGGCAAGGTAAAGTATAATAAATATTTACTATGAATTTTCTTAAAATTAATTCTACAGAATGTTTGTATATTCTATTTTGTTATAAAAATGTGTATTATCTACATTATTAAAATAAATGTTTTAGAGGTGACAGTGGCATATTGCTTAGCTTATTCTCTGTATTATATTCTATAAAAAAAACTTAGACGACTTCTACAAAAATAAGAAATTCTTTAAAGTAAAATCACAAGTATGAAACTGAACATATAGTAATGTTATATTATTTTGTTTCTATACGAGTTGTTCTCGAAATAGCAACGCTTTATTAGATTGCGAATAGATACAACATCAAATGGTATTCCATCAAAATTGGTTTGCGTCGAGCCCATAATAAAATAAAGTGGGCGGTGTGCGGCCAATCTATAATAAATCAAAGAGCTATGTACTCGTAGCTACGAAAAATCGGTATTGTATGAGATATAATATCTATAAATATATATTTTGTATATCTTATGTGCACATTACATGTAACATATATATTTTAAGGAAGGAGGCGAATATATCATTTTGATCAAGCAAATTATATAATATTATCGGAAAATTGTTAAAAAAAAGTTGAAAAAAACGACGATCGTTACTCGGCGTAATTTAAATTATCCCACTCTAATAAAATACACAGCGTAGTACGGAATTTCGTTTCTCAACGAAATTTGAGTGGAAAGTGTCGACATCCATTGCCTTATAAACAAAAAAAAAACTATTAAAACCGTAACAATAATTAAATGATTTACCTAACTCTGTTCTGTGGATACCGAACCTAATGTGTAATATTGTTAACTTGTTTAACAGGTACTAGACTACACACAGTTCTACCTAGACCTGGCCCTAGCTAACCGAGCGGCCGCAGGAGCGGGAGCGGGCGCGGGCGCGGCAGCGGGGGCGGAATGGACGGCCGAGTACAACTTAACACAGTATTATGTGTTAAGAGACGTATCTGCTGAATCTTTACACCATTTGGCTGACAAGCTTCAAGATACCGTGATGTTTAATAAGTGAGTTATTTTTTTCTATATTTTAAGTTATAGTAAAAATATTAGAGTGTAAGCAAAAGTATTGAAAACTAAATAATATTTTCATTCATTTCTACTTAGCTTTATCTATAAAATAGTTTTTACCTCGAGTGTGAATCGAAGCCACAACCATCGCATTTACAGTGTGTCTGTGCAGCACCTGTGCCTGTCTTCATATTGTAAAACTGAATATCAAAGAATATCTAAGTAATTTTTTATCTATACGCGCATGAACGATCACCGAACCCAGTGTCAAGACATTTCCGTACCATTTTCCGCTGAATTCGTAACTCAAAGCCGCAAATACCTATAGAACCGATAACAACCCTCCTCCAGGTACCTTCGAGCGTACAACGTGAAACTCGACACGTCAGACAACTGCGACGGTGCGTGTGCGCACCAATACTTCTGTGCTATCACGTGCCTGGAGCACCGCGCTTACACGCAGTGCGTGGAGGCGGCGGCCAGTGCGCTGGCTGCTTCGCGATCACTTCGAAATATACCTGTTTTCAATATTATATTTGTTTTTGTTTGCTTTATTATGCTTCTTTTTGGTTAAGTTTGATGAGGTAAGACATTTTTTATTGGAATTCGTAGTTCTCATTTGGGTTTACATTTCATTATTGGTATTTCAAGTTTGTACAGAAATTATATTGCTTTATTTCTCATATGATTATTATTTTTTTTTATTTCTAATGAATTCACTAGACACATGCTAGTTATGTTTGAAATAATCATATTATATAAAAGAGAAATAGAACACTTGAAAAACTACGAATTCTGATTATTATGATGGTATAATATAATTTTCATTGGGGTCAGTCAGTACGTTATATATAACAGGTAAATACTTTTGTTATTATGCTCAGGCTATTTGTGATACGAGACGTTACTGTTACTATTAAACGATACGTTGCGCTTACCTTTGTTACCTTTATTATCTTTAGTCTAAAAGTTCTAGCTTAGAATAAATTGTGTCAAATTTAATTCAATATTCATTTTATATTTCAACACGGTGTTAGATAATAGCTTCGTTTAGTTAGGCTTTACTATATATATATATGTTATATGTAATACGTAGCGTATGTAACTATTTGTAGCTAATAGGTAATCAAATTTTTATACCGCAGTATTCGGCGTCAACGTCATTTGATATTTAAGATATGCTCGTCTCGTGTAAATATTATTGTATTGTTACCTTTAGACTGTAAAATAGGCTATTAAAGGTTTTTTTTTTCAAATTATGGAATGAAAATGTGTTTTTTTGGCCTAATAACAAAAGAATAAGAGCAATTTATAAGATTATTAAAGAAATATGAAAACAAACAGAAAAAAAGATTGCATTATCTGATAAATAATTATGGAAACCTTTTTTCGGACTTATTTAATAATAAAAAAATAGTGTCAATAACTTAGTGTTTTATTGAAATTATTCAATAAAACACTAAGTTATGTTTTTATTCCACAAAATAAAATATATCATACGTTGCAAAACGGTTATATACGGGGTGGAAGTATCAGCGATCCTTTTACGGAAACAGCATATATGTTAAAATATTTTAAACCAATACCTAAAAAATATATCAAGATACCTCAACAGCTTAGAAATAGGATTGTTTTTCATTTCTCGATTGCAATCCATACTCGTATTTCGTGTGACGCACACATATACATGATATACACAAAAATACTATTAAGCGTTAGTGTGCGTGTGTATGTCATACTTTACAAATGGCGTTTTATTTTCAAATGATAATTTTATTATTTGTTTTGTTTGAAAAAATCGCTTTTTTGTTTATAAGATTTTTAAAATTCTCAATTATATAAATAAGGCTTTTAAAGAGTATTTAATAGAGTGGTTTCATTTAAAGTGTTGCTTACACTTCCACCCTGTATAACTAACATAAAAATTTAATGAGAAAATTTGCATTGGCTGTATGATTTGAAATCTTTAAAATGCTCTACTATAAGGTAAATATTCATAGTTGCCTTATAACGTATATTTTGTAAATGCTCGGAAGCACGAAAAAAATTTAAAAAAAAAATGTAAATATAATAGTAATTTAGATCTCAACTTTATAAAGGAGGAGCAATTAGACGGTAAGCTTAGTGTAAGTTAGCTTGTTTGAATTTTTGTTTGCTCTGACCAAACATTCATATATATTAATATATATAAAACATATTATAACAATTTATTATATGATTATATATATATATATTTTGTTTTAATAATGTGTATACTCACACGACTTACATAAAACATCAAACATCATCTATGTATTTACCATTTGTAAATATATTATCTTCTATAGTAGATTCAATTTTTTATTTATAATAAATACATTTATCGTATTATTAAATTGTTATGTATTGACATCATGGATGAACTTTGAAACTCATTTTATTATAATAAACACATTATTTCAAGAATGTTATTGTTTTAATTTCACTTATAAATTAGTGCAACTGCAAACATAGTGGTTGTAGGTTTGATATCTACTTGTGGGAATGAAGTATTTATTTAATATTTCATTCCCACAGGGAAGAAATACTTACTTTCGTTCGATTCTTCCCTTTGATAATGACCAATGAGCAAGGCACAGCGTAGAGTTCTGCCACTCAATGCCTCGACAGTTCGGTGGAAAGGGGGGAAAGAAAGATTTTTAATAGGAACGAGTGTCATAGCACTAGGTTCCCTTGGATGTTAATGGCGAGATACGCAGTGATTCTAAAAAAAGTGTTAAGATACTCTCTATTCATTATCGATACTTGATGGAACTCAGTCATGTAGTTCGTCCTAACAACCTGAAAGCCATTCCTCAATTAATGAAATTGAACCCATAACCCCTGCGTATAGTTTGACACTGTTTTATAGCGCCACGACAATTTCATACTATCTGGACATTGTTGATTTTTAAATGTATATTTGCATTTATATCGTTATGTATTATTTCTATTTCTTTTTTTACTTAGTGTAAATTATAAAATATGATTAACTTTTTATATATTAATCCTTAAATAAGATTCAAAAAAAGATACAAGTACCATGAACCATATAGATACAAAAACCATCATTTTTACATTGTAGACATATACGAATATGTATAAGTTATTAATAAGTTTAATAATCTCAGAAATATTATTTTGTAAACAATTATTATATTTTTTACTTTTAGTGATCCTTTTTTAAATATATTCAATCAGCTTCACGCTGTATCCCGCACAAAGAAGGTAAGGCAGAAGGAACCTCTGTTACCCACTTTTCGGTGAATTCTGGAAGCCTGTCAGTTCATGTTGTATGGCGGAACTAGACGCCGCTCTTTGTCTATAATCCAGAGCGAAGAAATGAAAATATAAATGTAAATAAATTTTTAATTTCCTAGAGTGAGGATCGAACCCACAACCATCACGTTATAGTCACACCCTTGTGCCGTTGCGTCACAACGAAAATGAAAATTATTTAGAAATTTAAATAGAAATATGTTTCTACGACCAGAAGTAATTTATAAATGTGTCTAATAATTTTATTCCAAAATTTTACAAAATAAGAGTTGGTACATTTTGGCATGAAGCGTCCACTCTCATTTGTCTAACATTCTTGTAAATATTCCGTTTCGTAACGACTTACTTATATATGTAATAAATCTTTTGTTATTTCATTATAAATGTAACTGTATATTAAATTGAATGTTTCAATATTAATTTTAATAAAGAATCGAAAGTATTTTGTGAGTTTTATTTCGTCACCAGTCGATATGCTCGAGGTTTTTCTCATCTGTACTGTGTATTCGAAATCTACAGACACTTCCCGTTGACCTATAGTTTAAATTTAGCACGAAGTGTGAATGCAAATAGAGGCAACATCTAAACCTCGTACTATTGCACTCTCAATGAGCGAGCTCGACCGAGTTGCTTATAACCGTTTTTTTTATTTATTCTAATACTCTAACACTACATACAATTGGTCCTTTCTCTTTTAATCTCCTAAAAAATTATTTATTTTATCATACACACAAGCTATAAATTTTTTTTCAGCTTCACGCTGTATCTCGCACACAGCAGAGTTGGCAGAGGGAACCTCGGTGTTATAACACTCCGTTCCCCACTTTCTGCCGAATTCTGGAGGCATTGCGTATTGAGTGGCTGAACTCCACGCCGCGCTTTGCCTCGACACCAGAGCGAAGAAAAATGGAAATATAAACGTAAAAAAATATTCCACTTTCTCGAGTGGGAATCGAACCCACAACCGTCGCGTTTGCGTGCGGCACCCTTGTGCTAGCTATAAATGTTACAAGAAAAAAATATATATTTATCTTTACATTACTTTAACAAAATGTTATAAAAGCAAAAAAAAAATACAGTGGCGAATAGAATTATTCCAATAATTTGTAATTTTATAGCCTCTCTAAATGTATTTTATTATCATTAATGTTAATTATAATAATATCTCAGCAATATATATATATATATATATATTTAAAAAAAATGTATGTCCAAAGCTCTTACAATAAGACTGTTCCAACAAATCGTAATTTTAAAGCCACTCCACGTGATCAAGCTTCCTGTTCAAACATTTAACGTAATGCGAACAGATTAGTATTATAACAGTCAAGCCGCAGCTAACCTAACACTGTGGACACGTGAAATACTGAACGTGACACATCCATATCCCCAGAGATTTACTGTTAAATGAAACAAAGTAGGTTCCCGGTAGCTGTTTATGTACTTAATTGGGTAAATAACGGATTATATTCTCGGTTTTTACTTTTTGTATGATCGTAAAAAATGTGCTTGGGAAAGAACAGTTTAAGTTTTTAGAGATAATTTATTAATTTTTAACTTATAATGTCCGTCATGTCCGTCCGTATTTCACATGTAATTTTACTTGGTGAATATGGTTAATATATAGTTTAAATTTCAAGACGATGTAGTATGATTTTGAAAAACAAAATTTATTAACGCTAGGTAGCCCCATAAATTTTAATGAGAGATGAAAAAAGTCGAGAAAGCCTGTCAAGTGATCAAGCTTCCTAAGTAACATGTATTAATGAAATAAGCCTATTTAAGGGATTTGGCGGTGTCTAAGAAATTTTTTTGAGCACGCTAATATTTGTGCTTGTGATAGACAATTTCTATGAAAATTATTTTGATCGAATTTAGAACCTTCTCTATTTTGAAGTCGGTTAAAAATGGCGATGGTCTTGGTCGGTGTTTCTTGTATTCTATATACGAGTATATATGTAAATACGAAAAAACAATGTGATCACAACTATTTATATCACCATCATAAATACCTGGTGTCTTCTCCTTTTGTTTTGGGTCTAAGTTAATAGTCACTTAAGGCCTTCACAATAATAATCTTTATCATAGAGTTTGATTACAGCCTATAGGAAACGTTTTTAACGGTTATTGTAACTGAAATGATATTTCTCGCAATAACCGTAAGGACTGTAATTATTATTATTTATATTGTGCTATTATGTGTTTTATTATTTTGCTATCTACCGTAGTAAATTAAATGGTGATTACAATTTCTTATGAAAAAGACGGTGTTTTTTTCAAATCTACGCTTTTTTCGTGTTGAGTAGCGGAACTCAACTCACACACTTGCGCCTCTTTGCCACGACTGACCAAAATATTCAAGATCTTCATTTTTTACAATAAATATTGAATTAAGATTAAATTTTTAAGATATATATAATTGTATATAAGAGCAAATAGGTGTTAATATACAAATATATATTTTGATATATTTGCTGCACACAATGCAGAATGATTCAGAAAAATATTTAGTCTTTAAATTAATTTATTATTTAGCTTTTTATAATGATCCCTTTCGTAACGTCCTTTCTGACAATACTCAGTATTTTTAAAAGTAGTTGGAAAATAGAGAATGGAGTGTATTAAAAATAAACTTTGAAAAGGCGTAAGAAGCTAAGCGAATTTTTTAAGAAACCTTTTTGTCAAATTATATAGAAAATCATATTTTTAAGTCAGTCTTAACCAAATTTAAAATATAAAGAGAACGATAAGCCTTGTAACCATCCATCTTGTTCAAGGAGGCAACCCCAAAAAGGTAAAGATTTTTTAAATTAGAAATGGCGTGCACAAAATAAATTTATTTTTCTTAACTTAATTTAGAATGTCGTTTGAATTTTAATAAGAAAAAGTTGAATAACAATGTATTTTGTATTTTAATATATAAAAATACGAAATATATTTTTACACCTTAACACGTTATAGAATATTTTCATTTGCTCGCTCTGGTACCGAGCCAAAGCGTATCGTTGAGATCCGCCAATCTGGATCTACTTACCCTCTACCTACCCTCTACCTACCCTCATAGATGCAGGATACAGTGTGAAGCAAGAAAAAAATGTCAACGGAGTGTTTTAACACTACGATAGCGTGATGAAAAAAAAAATAAGAATAAATGGTAACGTGGGATAACCGCTGGTGGCATTTAAGAAATTTTTTGATCAGCCCCTTAAAAATTACAATCTCTTATCATAAAATATACCATACATAAAATTACAAATCGTTTTCTGGGAAAAAGTCTGGTGGTGGGTGGTCACATCATTTGCTTAAATAAAAATATTCGAATAGCTTAATAGCTTTTTTATAGCTTTGTGGTCGTGTTAGCATCAATTATTGACATTCGAATAGCGTGGATTCAAATCCTGTATACATTTTTTTATACCATATTTCAGTATATTTATTTATATCTCGGGAAGGCTAAGTAGAGTATATTGCCTTAAAGGCGATATCATGTTCCTCGCGGCGAGCACACAGCATCTTCAATGCAAATTTATGCAAAGCGCGAGAGCCGATATTTGGTCGTTTGATGAAACAAGGCGAGTTGTAACTTGAATATTATGTAAGTTAAGCTAGTTCCCTTGTTATGTAATTTAAGGTTAATGAAATACTGTTGATATATAATAACTAAATTATACTGCCTTTTTATAAACGGTAGCCTATGTATTAATCTCATGTATATGCTATGTTACTGTAAAGTTTTATCAAAATTCGATCAGTAGATTTTTCGACCATCCGTCGTCATAAACTTTTATATTTGTAATACTAAAGTAGGATATTTTATTATTGCCTCGACACCAGAGCGAAGAAAATATTATATATTTATTTTCCTCGAGTGGAAATCGAAACCACAACTGGTCGCGTTCACACACCTGTGTCTCTGCGCCACGACTGGCCTCTAAAAGCCATAATTAAAATAAGTAATAACTCGTTAAGCACAAACGATCTTGCCCCCTTTACAGACCTATCTATACGACTTGCCAACAATTAATTAAAACTGTTCTCTTTAACGCCATTCGTGATATTAAAACACTTGAAAAAAAGCGGCTTGCATCGGTATTGCCCCGTTTTTTGTTTGCTATATTGAACCTCGACTTCCCTATGATTCAAATTTTTGCGGTCTTTAGAGGTTTTTATTAAGAAATATTCGTCTAGTTTTTAATATTTTTAACCGACTTTTAGAAAAATGAAGTATTATCTACGTAACGACTGCACGTTGCTTCGTTTTAAGTAAAATTTAACGGATGGATGGACGGGGTGTAATGAGTTCTTATCATACTTAGATGCCTCATATAATGTTAATGAAAGGAAAATATTTAATAAATTATTTATATTAATAAAAAAAGAATGAAAAGTTTAAGAGTTTGTTGCTTGAACGCGGTAATCTCAGGAACTGGTTCCTGGTTCGAATTAAAAAATAAAACTGTTAGATGGTTAGGCGTTAATAGTTTCTATACTAACCCACCGTAAAGTTGAAATTAAGTTTTATACATTTGAATTTTTGACTTTAAGAGTTGAATCACAAGCGATAAGCCATCACCCCCCCGGGGTAAGCCCCCGGATATTTAAATCTGATCATTTCGAAATGAAGCTTCTGACATAAAATTTCAATGAAGAGTGACGGTTGACAAGCAAGCTGTCTGTAAGCTCTACAATTGTCTGTAAAACTTAATAGCACGAGATGAATTAATGTTCCAGTTTTTTTCATATTTCACGATGAATTTGCACTCGTTTAAACTTAAGAATAAATGTAGTGCTTTAAAATTATATATTTTTTTCATCTATTTTCAACTTGTATCTTTCGTTAATTAAATTGAAAATTTCAAAAACTAAATTATAAAATTGAAAATTTCTAATCGAAAAAATTATTCCACAACAACGTTGCATGTTTTTCGTTTTTATCTAATAAATATAAACTTGAAGCTACGATCATCAAATTCATTAAGGCCTTACCCACTTATCCAATTTTGCTACAAAAACGTTCTCTTCCAATATATATTGCGTGATATTTTTTATAAAAGAGAAAAATGCATAATTTATATGATAATTTGATATGAAAATTAAAATTATTTTAATAAATTGCAGTAATTTTGTACGACATAACAATTTATAAAATTTAACATAATATAATTTTCTTCTCAATTCATTTTAATTGATAGATTGCTCGCATTTAAATTTTATTTTCCTGTGTGGCGATTTAAAAGTGAAATCTATATTTTTAATCTGTTATAAATCTATAAGAAAACGTTTTATATTTTACAGATAATAAAGTAGCTGTAAAAGCGATGTTGGTAGATTCGATTTCAATTATGGTGGATAAATTGTTTATATATCTCTGTAGTAATAATTTAATTACTAACCACACAGCGGAGAACTTGGACTATAAGTAATGACACATAAGAAAATGACTTTTTTTTACTTAAACATTTATTTGTCCGTCCATCCATAGACTTATAAAAATTATAAAAAAGAAAGGTATTTCCATTTAGGTTCACCATTTATTCCCTTATTGATATAACTTCCGCGTCACACAAATATGACGTAACAAGGTGTGTCAGTTAGAGTTTTTTCCACAATAGAAATGACCGACAGGTGGACCCTTTATAATGTTTCCTTTTTCCGTTTTCCTTACGAACGCTCTAATAATTTCATAAAAGAAAAATTTTACCTATAAAGTATTTTTTTTATCGAGATGTGCGTCATCGTTGTACTATATAATATACATAAACGACGGTATTCTATGTAGATACGTTTGTGTAATATTCAATTTATAGGTTCAAATGAAAAAGGAAGTCAGATAATATCAGTAATATAGTAGATTCATTTCACCTCAAATGTTAGACAAAGTTTCTTAGTCATAGTTTGTTGTGTTCATACTATAATATGTTTGCTATGATGACATATTTGTAATATGTCCGCCGTTCTTTTGTGCAAATGATATTAATTATATTTTATTATCAATATATATTCTATTTACTTTAATTTGATAAATATTTAAAAAAATATTTAAACAAAATATATCTCTAGAATATTTTAATTCAAAACTACTCTATTTTCACTGATAGAACTTCTATTCTGAACTATACTGACTTTTTTTCAGCTTCAAACAACCAAACATATAACATAGCCTCCGCGTTAAAAATTAATAAAAAATTGAATTTTTGAGCCACACGCGCACCGAGTGTTGTAGTGAACTTCCTTACATCTGATTCACCGGGATTGTCGTTTGCAGACCATCAGCACCCCAGGATCCGAAGAAAAATAGTGAAAACTTTGACTAATGATAACAGTGAGTATGTTCTTGTGATCAAACAACATTTTACGTGCAAAGCTGCGCGCCGGAGGGGCAAACCAAACGACGTCCCATTTGTCGTAATCCGTCTATTTTAAGGTTATAATTACATTATAACCTATAAAAAAACGCGGTCCGAGAGCACGCGACACAAAAATAACCTCAAAGATCTAACGTGAAGACTCCGAAGCCGGACCGAGGACTTTGGTACCGGCCCGAGGAATCCTGCAGACGAGAGAACCTCAGCGAATCTTCAAACACTTAGGTAGACCCCAGGCTTTCCCTTCCCCTTAGTCCAAGCACCTCGTGCTTGGGCTCCGTTGACTCGGGACAACCCTTTTCACACGCACACAGATGGAGCTTAGTGTCTATACTCACTCCGCTTTCCACTTTCCGTCGAGGAATTCTGGAAGCATGACGTGTTGAGTGACGGAACACAACACAGTGCTCTGACGCCACCTCCACATCAAAAATAATAGCCAGTAACCTTTCAACTAAACATATCACAATACAAATTTGTTAATGACTATACTACAAGATTAGAAGTTAGGCTAGCCTCCGTATTCAATTATAACATCCGCTGTGAGATAATTGGCAATGGCGGAAATTATTTACGCCTGTCTTCCTACCTTCGTTTCACCTTTGTAATTTACTTAGGCGTACTACTGACGTGTTCTATATATACGAGATATATATATATATATATATATATATATATATATATGATCGAATGATAATGATGTTAGTTGGTTAGTAGTATGAATATTTTGAATATATTTGGTGCTATTTACATGTATGTATATTATATTAATTTTATTTATAGTTGTTTTATATTGGTTTAAAAAATAGGCCTTTTTTGCCAGCCTTTGAAAATTTTGTGGTAAGTCACTAGTTTCTGCCTTCTCTTTTCATTGACAAATATTACAGGTCGGGTTTTTTTAATAATAATAATCCATTCGTAATATTTTTTGTTTCTACACTTGAGAGAAGGAAATATTTAATATTTTCAGTCCGTTTCCCACTCTACCATAGGATTATACCTCTTAACATGCATTGTTTTCAAAATTCGGAAAAGAATAGGAAGTGTATCAATGGGAACACAGTATTTTTACACTGAGACGACGTAAACTAATTTTTTACCTTCACGCTGTATCCTGCTTATAGGAAGATACGTTCTCCACTCTCTGCCGATTCCTGACGGTGTTTTCAGTAGTGGAAGTCAACGCTATTAGTCGTGAATAGATTCAAAATGGTAAATTCTGTTCCCTACAAAATTATTTTAAGCTCTTGAAGACACTGCGCTCTCTCTTCTCATCAGAATTTAAAAAGTGAAAATATTTTAAAAATGTATACACTTGTCTTCTCTCGTGTTAATGAGAGCTCTTTCTCTGTACTGGCCTTGGCACTGTTTTATTTAGCAAGTGTTGAAATGTACTTGGAAAATAGCAATGATGTTTTATTTCTTATATAAAATATGTGAATTCCCGATGTATCCAATATTTGCAGTGGAAATGTGGTACTAAGACACTCTGTTCCTCAGTTGACGCCTAATTTTTGAGACATTGTGCATTGAGAAAAGGAAATCTACGCCGCACATAGCTACCAGAACATCAAATGAAAATATATTACATATAATCGGTCCTTCGAGTGGGAATCGAACCCACAACACTCATTAATGTGGTAATTAGCAATATCTCGCACTGGTAACAAGACATAGCTTGGTGTCAATTTCCGTTATTCAACTCCAAATAAATTTTATTTTAAATACACAGCAAAATATCTTAAAACTAAAAAAATAATTTTCTTTAAATAAGCCGCGAAATCGCTTCCCTGCTGTGTTTTATATAACGGATACAGCGAAAAGCTGTAAAACAACGAAGGGTATGTTAATAATGTGATTTTCACAAACTTTTGATATATTATAAAACGCTAGTTTCCTTTGTAACGTCACCGTCAAAGGGTGTGTGTGCATTAACACCCCTTATGTCACTTATGTGTAAAATGTGTACAAAGAGTCTCATGAAAACAACTTCTGTGTGAATTATGTGTAATATCAAAAATTCACCAATTACTATTATTATTTTTTAATTTCTTTTGTCAGCTTCATGCTGTATCTCACTCATCGTAGGGTAGGCAAAAACCTAGAGATAGACACTCCCTACTTACCCTACTTTTCCCTACTTTCCGATCCTGGCATTTGTGTTGAATGGAGAAACTCAATGCTGCGGTTTACCTTGTTACTGGAGTGACGAAAATGTAAATATAAATATATATAAATGTTCTTTCCTCGAGAGAGAATCAATCCCATAACCATCGCGTCTTTAGACACACGCTTGTCCAACTACTCCACAACGTACACGTAGACACGACTATACTTCAGATAATATTTTGAGAAAATTAAGAAATCCAAATCGTTTTTTTTTTATCTCTTGTGGCAACTTAGTGGCGAAACGGCGCAACTTTACCTTAGTGCACTGCAAAATAAAATAAAATAAATAAATAAAAATCATAATATTAGGTTTTTATATTAAAAGTCACATCGATATATTTATACATTATATATTATAAAATAAAAAAATATATAAATATAACATAGCGCAGGTTTCAAGTTTTCAGGTCGAAACGATGAAAAACAATTAGAGCCTGTGGTATGGGATGATCCTTTGAAGTAGTTATTTACTGTGTGGTTATTTATGTATCAACTTTTTTATAGCAAGAGTAATTATTAATTTTGGTAAATTTTCATCTATTATGTGATAACTATAGTAGCAGTAATGATAGTAAATGCATTGCGTGCTCTCCCTCGCAATGCCTTTGGTTATTTTTGTAAGGAACGGGGAGTTTTAATACTAAGTATATTCTGCTTACCCTGCTATATGCGGGATTTAGGCAGAATCTAGAAAGGAAAAAATGGTATAAAACAACTAATATAGAAGAAAAGGAGCAACGGCGTTATGGCACAACGGCGCAATGAATATTATATTATTATACTTATTTTTATATATATAGAAAAACAGACTCGCATCACATTTATAATTTTTCCAGCGGGTCTCTTCTTAATCCTACTTTATAATGTTTAAATTTCCATCAGCCAAACGTTAAGTTAAACTTCAACTTACTTTGTACTAAAAGCTCTATATGTAACAATAAAAGCTATAAACAATCATTAGAGAGGACAATGCGAGCGTGTGTCGACCGGCGCTCGGCGCGGTGCCAGATCGGATAGACTTGTCTCATTTATATCAAATCGTTAGTAAAAGAAGTGGTTATATCTTTTAACATTATACATATATGTTGCCTTAATATGTAATTATACATAGCCTCCGTTTTCGACCTCAATTCTAAAGATTGTGTGCATTCAAGATCAATGCTACGCTTTGTTAAACAAAATAAATTTTAATTTTATGAATAAATTAAAAAATATAATATATACCTCAAGTGAAAATGGAACATATTAAATTGTCATATTATGTATAATATGTTCATAGTGAGAGGTATTGCAGAAAACAGTCCTCAAAGACCAAATTTTGCATGCTCATACATATTATACGCAAAGTCGATACTTTACTTTAATATTTTTAATTTTAAAGACCACAACCATGGTTTTGCTATAGTAGTATACCGCTATGTGCGGTATAGATATTCAAGCTAAAAAAGATATTCTGAGTGATATTTGAATACATTTTGATTACATAGAGTGTTAAATTTTGCTTTACTCCTCCACACTCGCTAATATCTAATCTCATACCCATGAATAAGCCCACGTAGTCAAAGGGTAATATTGAAGAATTTTGTATATTATATATTAAGTGCCTGAGGTCTGGATACACAGTGGGCTACTTCGAAATTATTAACGTGACATGTTATATAGATTATATAAAGTTTATTTTTGTAATGCTCTATTTATTATTATTATTAAAATTAATTAGTTAGTTCTAAGTAGGTAATTAGTCTTGACATTTAAAACAATGAACTTTACTGCACTGATTCTTTGATCGTAACATCAAACAATTAATTATACAAAAATCCGTCAAATATGAGCCAAAGTAAATATACACAAAATAACTTTCAAAGAATTAAATACTAATTTTATTTTCACCATATTAGCCGTTATGGAGAAGCGACTGATTGTAAATGACGGTTGTCGATTCGATTCTCGCTTTTTAAAATTAATATATCATTATTTTTATTTCCGCGCGTTTTTACAAAATCTTCTGAGAAAAAGTTCCACAAATTGAGAATGTTTCAAAAATTAAGCGAAATGCGAAGAACGGAGCCTCTTAACACTGGGTTTTCTCTGCCTACCCTGCTATATGCGGTAGTGTGAAACTAAAACACATATGAATACATAGAAATATATAGTATTACAGTACAATACAGATAATAAATAATAAACAAAGTAAAGTAATAGTAAATTGCGTCCGCAGCCGAGGGATATCCCTCACCGCAAAATCTAATTGCCTTTTCTAATTTCCCCAAAATCCTTAATGAAGTAATATAACATACTTGTGCTTGTATGTTAGATAAGTCGTATAGATATTTATTGTTTAGATGTAATGCTGAACATAAATCGTAAAATAAAGAGATGTTTTCTTCCTTTCATTTTGTATGAAAACTGCAAATATAAATTTTTAATATTTTTTTTCTATGATATATCTATAAATAGGTATCCGTTTTTCGGTTTTTAGTAATTTATTATATTATTTGTATCGTATAGTTTAATTGCGTTGACCTAAAAAATTAAGCCACTAAGGCTTAATTTTTTCTATGCTGACGACAATATGATCCTATTTTTTTTCTGAGGTACAGAACGCTAAAAATGTAGAATGGACGCTCTTAGCAATATACTTAGTTGGCTTAAAAAAAGTGTATAGAAGTGAACGTGTATAGAAATACACGAAAACTACTATATAATACAAAAATTTAAAAAAATGATGAAATTTAACATAAACATGTAAGAAATACAGTCAGTTTCGATAACGATCTCACACACGCAAATAGGGACGTGACACGTATTTGGCAGCTCAAATGAAGTGTTCGCATTCAAACGTCGAGTGAATCGAGGGGGAGGATGACAATGCTCTTGATTGGACATGAATTCCACGCTAATTTAAACCCCAAAATATATTATATATAAATATCTATATATAGTTATCTGATTTCGTCTTTCTCAATTTAGTAGACACACTATTTTGTCTTATATGTAGATCGACCTAATTCAGGTTCTGTCACCCCATTCTGATGAGAATCAGAATGAAGAATGGAAATTTTAATTTATATATCAGGTCCGTTTCGGTGCCTCTGCGCTTTGTCTCGTCAATAGAGTGATAAATTGAAAATATTGAATATTTTCTATTTCGAATGGGAATTGGGTGGAAGAAAGAGTGTACACACTCAGTGTGTATTACAATAATATTTAAAATCAATACAAAGCAAACTGACTCGCTGTTTCTTGATAATATTCAAGGAAATGTATAAGATTTTTTATGAAAGGAATTGATAACGAAGGAAAATCTTTTCATATTTTTCCTTTATCTATAATGATAAAAGTTCTTATTTTAACCTTGAACAGATGCTTTTGATTCAATAAATGAATAAAAATTACAGTGAAAGATAATGAAGAAAAACTTTGTCATAATATTTTAAGGTATTTTTTTTGTACGGGGAATTAAATATATAGCAGATTAGTTAAAAAAGATAGTGATATATCTCTTCGTATTTTACTTTCGTACTCCACTGTTAATGCTATAAGCTGATTAAAAGAACGGAATTTTTATATACCGAAGGATATATATTTCAGTAGAAATTATTATGTTCACTCTGCCTATCCTTCTATATAAGGGATACAGTGTGAAGCTAAAAAATAATAACAATGTTATAAAGAAAAAGCTTGGCGTTAAGTTCCGTCACTCAACATGCAGAATCTCCATTTCGCACAGAAAATATAGAACGGAGTGTCTTGATCATAACTTCTCTCTGACTACCATGGTATATATGTAATTAAGTATGTATATACGTGCTTAGAATAATCGTCATATTACAATATAGGACTGTTAAGTAAATTGAATATATAAAAAAATATATAATAAATGAATAAGGTATTTGCCGCTATTCGAGACACCCCTGCTCTCATGGGATGGACGCTGAATGTTTTCTGAAAGAATACATCAAGAAAACAACAGGAACAGCACATACGTTGAGACGTTGATATTAAACAAGAAAACGTTTTTTGATATATAATATTTTGTTAAGAACAAAAAACAAAATTATAAACTACTAAACAAATTATTGAAAAAACTGATTGATCTGCTGGTAGTCGGTGTTTTAACTAAAATACATAAAAATATCAATTAAATTTGTCTGTACGTTAAATATTTCAATGAAATGTAAAAAAAGTAATATAAAAATATTAACAAAAGACAAACGTCAGAAAGGGAGTGTCCTAACACTAGGTTCCCTCTGCCTACCCTACTGTGAAGCTGAAAAAAGACAAATCTCTTAAATACAAGATTTTAAAAAAAAATTCACTCTTTGTTACACATACATTTTCTAAATTAGTGGATGGATATGTATGAAAACGGAGAACCAAATATCTTGGACACTAGGTTCTCTAAGTAGCACGGTAAGGGCTAAAAGTCATTAGTAAATAAAAATTGAAATATATGAATATTAAATAAATCAGTTTCACGCTATATCCCGCACACAGCAGGGTAGGCAGAGGGAACCTAATATTAAGACAGTAGGTTCCCCACTTTCTGCCGAATTCTGGAAGCAATGTGTGTTGGGTGGCAGAAATCAACGCCGCGCTTTGCTTCGACACCAGAGGGAAGAAATGAAAATATGAACGTAAATAAATATTTCACTTCCTCGAGTGGAGGTCGAACCCACAACCTTTGCGTTACAGTCACACCATTTTGCCGCTGCGCCACGATGGCCTCAAATATGAATATTAGAATTTTATAAATAAAAGTTTTATAAATAAAATAAGTTACATTATAAAACTACGATCAAATCATACTCCACTTACATTTCCATAACTATACTGATTCCAGGCACTTCCAGTTGTAATTGGCGCTACCCGCGTCACACCCTCGTCAAACAGATGCTTCGGTATGAAATATTCGCGAGAAATTGCCTTTCTGGTACCGCGTGACCGTCAGGCTTACTTAAGGCAGTGCGGGTTTATTTCTGTAGAATTATGCATTCAATTATTCTTTTGTGTGTATTCATTGGTTCATGTCTGGCTGTGATGCAGTTTTTGTGGGTTCGTTTTCAATTTGGGGGAATGTTTTTATACATATAATTAGGGGACTTCGCCGGTGTTTCTTTTTATATAATAGCATTGCGATATACACGTATGTATATCGCAAAGATGATTACCAGGCAAAGAGCGGAGTTGAGTTCCGGCAATTAATATGAATTGGCCTCCAGAAATTCGTCTGAAAGTGGGCAACGAAACTGTTTAAATTGAAACACTAGGAACCTGAGAAAGGTTCCCTCTCCTACGTGCGGTATACAAAACAAAAATATTTAAAAATATAATTCAACAATTAAAAAAGTGAATTAGCTTAATAAATTAAGTATAAAATTAAGTATCCTCACAGAAACTTCTATTCTTCCTTTTGAAGCAAAAATATATACAAATTAACATAAAACCTATATATCAGTATACATCTTCAAAAAAAATGTCACATTTTCTTATTGCTTTTCCTTACACCAATAGCAATTAGCTAACGTCAGCTCGAGTCAAAAGCTGTCATGTTCAATTTTCCAATCAAATACCAGGCGAGGTTCTCACCTGTCCATTGATTTTGGCCCCATTTGAAATACCGAATCTATGTCAAGGCTGAAATGTGAAGCTTATTCTCAGTTAGAGTGTGACTCATGTCATAAACTGACTTATCCGAAATGTCTGTAACATATGTATAACACGTTACGACATGTTGTGGGTTCGATTTCCATCCGAGAAAATGATTTTTTTTTCATCTATCCCTTTGACAACAAGCTGAAGCGTGTCGTGGTGAAATGCCATCAGAATTCGGTGGAACGTGAAGAGCGTCTTAACTCTAGGTTCCGATCTGCATACGGGGTTCAGAGTGAAGCATAGGGTCGAAAAGTGGTTTTTCCGGAATGACTTGTGTGTGTAAACGGACTTACTTTCCTATGTGGATAAATAAGAAATGTAGTTAAAAACGTATCAATACTATAGTTTTTTTGATTTTATTTTAATTTTAATTAGGAAAACAAACAGGTTATTATACAAAATATAAAATAATACAGCCTTGTTATTTTTTCAACGATAATAACGAATTAATGAAGATAATAAAACACCGAGCTTCAGCTTTTTCTATTAAAATTATATTAGATTTCGCAATTAATCTCTTAATCACTGTAATCTTAGCGCATTATAAAATATAAAAGAAATTTTTATATTTTTAGGGTTATGTTTCTAAAATAAATACCGGAATCCTTAAAGAATCACTTTGTTGGCTGTCTGTCCGTTTGTCAAAACCATTTATCGCAACATCAAGAACAAAAGTAATATTAATTATTCAGGTCTATGGTTCCTTGGAGCACAAAAAAAAAATACTTAAATCAAGCAAGCATGTCAACGCAAGCAAAAGATAAGAGCATTTATAGAGCATGTTTGTTGCATTTTATGTAAATTTACTACGAAACCAATATCTCTATAGGGTACTTCCCGTGGATCTACAGTTATGAACAGTACACGTTCCTACTAGACTAGTGATAGCTTGTAGTGGAAAAACTTAGAAAAATGACGGCTGCTGATATGATATATAGATATAAAGATATTTTATAACTTTTTAAAGATACATACACATGTGGATTGATATGTAAAACATCGACGTCGAGTTCCGGCACTCAATAAGCAAGGTATGGAAATTTGCGCTGAAAATAGATAACGGAGTGTCTTAGCACTAACCGTTATGTCTACCCGTAGGCGGCCCAATACATAAGTACAATTTAAATAGTTATTCTATATATAACAGTATAGATAATTATATACGATGAAACCAACGTTTATACATTTATAATATTAGTAGTAAAAATTTATAATATAAATTCATTTCCATCCAATTACTGAATTATACAAATAATGAGAGCGAGTTTTTTCATGTACTCCCGTTTCTATATGACAAATTGTCTCGTTAAAATATTCATTCATGGTAGTACGTACTTACGTATATTTATTATTTAGACAAGTCGTTAGAATCATCATTATTTGATTTATAAAATATTAAATATTTTTTTTATTAAGTTTTCATATTGACATCTTCGCAGCGTAATTGGATGTTTTTTTTTTCTATTCACAATAGTTCCAGCTTTTTGCCCGCATATAGAAAATAGGTGGAGAAAAGCTGGTATCACCTTTTTCTTTTTCTCCCGTCGGAATTTTTTTCTCTTTGTCGTACACGTTTCTATAAACTCTAGTGCAGATCTACGCTCCCTAATCTATCAACACGCCAATATGTCATCTTACCAATAGATTTGTCTATTTGTTGTGCGTATGCAACCTACGCATCTAAGGTAAATAAATATAATATAAAGAGAGATTAAATTCAGACAATCTTAAAACATTATATTCAAAGAGGCAATTGATTTTTCACTATTTCTTTTAACTCTACGTAAAATAATTTAAAAGCCCCATCAACAGCATAAATTAAGTCATACAGAGGCCATCGTGGTATAGTGGCACACGCGTGTGACTGTAAATACGACGATTGTGGATTCGATTCTCACTTGAGTTATTTATTAATATTTTAATTTCTTTGCTCCGGTAACACGATAAGTTCTGCCACTCAACACGCAATGCCTCGTAAATTCGGCGTCAATTGGGAATAGCACTAGGTTCTCTCTACCTACTCTACTGTGTGCGGATTAGAGCGTGAAGCTGATTCATAGAGTAAATTATTAAGACGACATTCAAGTGAACCGCAGTACTCGTGTCTCTTATCAAGTACTAACCTTTGTCTTAGTAATCTAATTATCAGCATTGAACCGGTGTCGGCCGGGTGTGGGTTTGGAAATATCATAGTTCTGTATTCGTGTCGGTTACCAAGGCATTTGTTGTTTGTTTACGAAACATTTGAGATAAATGAGGAAACGTTGGCCCAATTATTTTATTAGAGCTGATGATAAAATGAGAGATGGTGATAAAAAAATGCATAAAAAGAACCGACTTTTTTAAGCTTTTATCGATAAATAATTTAAAGTTCTCTGATTTAGAAATATGCTGGTGGAGGGATTGATGCTAAATTACATCAAGATTAAAATAAAAAATAAAATTCCATGATGGACACTATTTAAAAGGTAAATTTTCAACGAGACGTATATTTTATAGCACTGTGCTACTGTTTGACTGGCTTCTTTTTCTTATCAATCCGGTTTTCTTATTAAGTTGTGTTAAGTGTTAAGTTAAAAAAAAATATTTTTTTTTATTCCATTGTAAATATTATTTTATTTAATTTGTTATAAATTCTCTCCGCCACATATTGAGACATTATGTATTGCGTGGCGGAACAGAGCACCAATTTGTCTTGTTAACAGAGCACAGAAATGAAATTGTAATATAATACCATCGGCAAGTCAGACAGATTCTATGCCACTGCGCCACAAGTGCCTAAGCGGTAAAGCTAAATATAAGTACTATATTTAACAATTCTTTAATATATTTTTTCCTTTCTGAAAATACTCAAGTTTTTACGCTCTTTTTACATTCTAAGTTAGGATAGATGCATAAAAACTAATTACCATTTATTCCGGTTAGTCGAATAATCCATCACGTGGCCGGTGAATATTTTTTGTAACAGCGAGTATGACGCGCGAAAAGGCAAAAATACTTAGGTTTTCTCGAGTAAAAGGAAAATTGACAGCCAACGCTATTTTATGCTTCAGATATTTTGTATTTGTTGACTTTATTTTTAATATTCTCGTGTTGTTTTCCGGTAATACTCATATCTTGTTATATATAAGTAAGCAAATTGAAATTAGTGCGAAAACGCACCGCTTTATTTATGCGTTAAAATATATAATTGTCCGAGTGGAAATCGAACTGACAATCGTCACATTTGCTGTTGATTTGCATTAGATATAGATCAATTTCTTACTTAATACACCTTTTAATATTTCCTTTGAATTTATAGAGAAACAAAAAATGTAAACTAATTATAAGACTGTATATACGTAAAAAAGTAGAGGCCATCGCCTTACGCTGACTTCGCTCGATTGTGTTTATTTGCTTTGTTAGTGCCCCTGCGCCATGACTGTTCTCAATGTGTCTATAACATTACATCTATCTAGTATAATTTATCAGTAGATATATTATAGTGATATTTCAAATTATCACACTCAGCAATTTAGATTTAAATTTAACCTTCTGTTGGTTTTTTATTTTTTCAAAGTTTTTTCCACATCCACTGTTTACTCAGAGTAAACCGAGTGTTAATATACTCCCCTGTTTTCCGTACCAAATACGAGGTTTTGTTTTGTTACCGGGGAAATGAAAATAATTAATTCTTTCAAGTGGGAATCGAACCCATAATAGTTCCGCTTAATAGTGTAGAACTCCTTAAATAAATAAAATTCAAATAGTCCAATAAGATCTTAACCACCGGTCGAGATAACCTTTATTCTCGACGGAAAAGTCCACAATGTTTATTGATAGAAAGAGAAAATGAATGCAATTAATATGTAATCATTCGCTCACGTAAAAATTGAACCAAGCAACTATCGCGCATACGGCCTGATGATAGACGCTGCGCCACGATAGCTTCAAATGTACTAACATTACATAATTTGAATAAATGAAAATCACATTAATTTATAATAATTTATTTATCATTAATAATACTTTTCACAATTGTCAAAAAACTAGTTTGACGTTCACATAAAAGCGAAAAAGTTAAGTAATTACAAAAAGCCTTATCTAATTTGCAGATATAAATTATTAACATAGTTTTCTACATATAACATATTAAAACTAACAAGTACACTATAGTCATAGACGCTTTCTCCTCATATTTACTATAAGAAGTAATATATATATATATGTATGGATTGAAATTTTTACGCTAACAGTCCTCATCTAAAAGTCCTCATCTATATCCAAAATTTAATTCAATTTATTTTTCACACGACAATAATTAATATTCTCTCTACATCTGGAATTAAGGAATTAGTCCACACTTAGTATAGGAAAAACTTTCAGAGAACATATAAAAAATTTAATGTAGTGAGTGGGATTCGAACTCACACTTCTTTAAAACTGTCCAATAATACGTGCAAAGAAGCGCACGGTCAAATCCCAGTTATGCAAAAAGCGAATAATAATTATAGCAATCGAATATATGTTATTTCATTATTTTTTATTCCTATAATAATAACTGTATGAGGCGTCAAATAATAGTTGGTTCCACATATCCAAACGTCCTGATCCTGCTGAAGCCGCCATCTGGTGCGATGGTGACTCGTATGTGGGATACGAGGTCTGAATTACAAGAAAACCAATGTTCTTTATTTGCTGATAACTGTAAAAAATACAATATTTTTAATTAATAAAGTTGATAATGGCTTATAGGCTATTATTATTGGCTAAAATTATTCATTTATTTTTTTGTTTCACGCTATAGGATTCTTTAGTGTTTTTAACACTCCATTTCTTATTTTCTGCCAAATTTTCATCTAATAAGATATTATTTTAGCCTAAAAAAATTTAAAATAAGAAAGGAATAACGTGACAAAACTTTTTTTTTGCAATTTAAAAAGAGATGATTAGTTTTTATACATAAAATATTTTAAAATAACGTCAACCGACTATACAAAATTAGTTTTACGATTAATTATTATTAATTAATGATTAATTAACAAAAAGCACACACACATTCTATTTTATAGAATTAAGTGGGGAAGCTCGTGAAACTAAATAAATAGTTTAATTTATTTTTAGTAAATGGAATTGAAAATACTATTTACATATTCACAATTATATTTTAGATAAATATTAATTCCGGATATTGTTTACAATTTGTTAAAGCTACACGAGTGAGTTTGAATTTTAATCAGTGTTATAATTTACAAATAAATTAATTCAAATACGAATTAGATGTTATTGAAATACTAATTTCACGTATGATTCATATATATATATATATATATATATATATATATATATATATATACTTACGAAGAAACTAGATATATAAAATTATATAAAGAGAACATAATGTCAAGACACTCCTTTCATCATTTTCCACCGAATTTTTCGATATCCAAATATATTATTACTATTTATTTTTTATTTACTATTACTATTTTACCTTGCTAGGTTTCAGAATGTTGTACCAAATAGCAGGTTTCGCAAGAGACCAGTCCTTTTCTAGGAGAGCGCCTTCGACTTTGATTGAATCAGGGAAGTTGCCTTTGAAATGTCTTGTGTCTACACATATCTGTTTTATTCGACCACTGGATCCTAGTTTAAATACCGCCCATTCCTCCCCTAGAACAGATTTAGTTATATATTACAATTTTATTTTCATAAGTATAGTTAAAATGTGACATATTGAAAAAAAAAAGACAAATATTATTTATTTACGATAATATTACTTATAAAATTTTGTAACGTTAAATTATTAGAATAAAGAAATAAATTTTCATTTTTAGAAGATGTAGAAAAATACAGTAAATAGAAATAGGAGTATATTAAATTCAACGTAGCTCGATGAGAACGCATAGCTTAGTCATTAGAGCGCTTGGACAGTCTACAAGAGCGGGTTCAAATCCCGCTAAGTTAAATTATTTACACGTTTTTATTAAAAAAAAAACATAACTTTTAATATTCATAAATATTTAAAATAAATTATTTTGTTCATCTACCTGTTACTTTTAAAGTGCCATCCTCCTCGGTTTCGAGAACCTCGGGCCTGTCCAACCGTCTCGCCGTCTCCCATCCGTCAGCCATGGCTTCACTTTTATTAGGCTTTATTACGTTGCGTGGATGACCGTAGTGCGCGTTTGAGTAACCTTTTAACAAAAAAAATTAGGTCAGCTTATTAGACGGCAATCAACGAAAATAATTCATACCCCGAACGGGAATCGAACCCGTTTGTAAGCTATATCTGTTAATTATTTAAAATATTAAAACATTTCAAATATTAGATACACCAAAATATTTAACACAAAATATAAATTTTAATCCACAGCAACAGATACCTAAATTAAATAATGGAACATAAACAATAATTAATTACGTAACTTAACGCCGAACGTGGTCGGGCGTGCAAATTCAAAGGACAATTTAGATGCATGAATGGTATCGTGACAAAGAAGCGTCTTAAGTGTGCAGCTTGCGAAATGGCTGCAATTTATTTGGATCGTCTCGGGATAGAATTTGTGGACGCGATACTATTAATTCTGGCATATCGCTGAAAGCTCCACACAAATTATAGTTTTATTTTGTTTTTAGCTTCATGCTGTATCCAGGGTGGGCAGGGAAAACTTGGGAGCGGTGTGCTATGGACACTCTGTTCCCCATTTTCTGCCGAATTTAGGAGGCTCTGTGTGATGAGCGGCGAACTCACTAGCCTTAAAGATCGTAAGAGTCAAAAAATGTTTTGTTTATTTTCTCATGTATATTGTATTATAAAACTTATACAGTCAAGTTAAGAAGGAAGCTTTTAGTACCGAAATAATAACGTTAAGCACACGTATAACATTTTTAAATATTATATTCTTCTAGATTAAAACGAATGAGATATTGTAAATAATATGTGGGTAATATTATATAAAACACTGAGTTATTTACTAGCAAAACCGTAGGAAGGAAATAATAAAATAATAAATAGAGAAATATAATATTTCGTACCTGTACAAGTAGTTCCAGACAGCATAGATGCCAGATCAACTATTTCATCACTGGGTGGTAATTCTGGTTTCGCTTCGCCGTACACTCGCAGCCGGGCGATGCCGCCGTCGGGGTAAATGTTTACTCGGATGTGAGTCCACGCTTCGTCGCACAGAACCTGAACCAGAAGCACTCATTTATTTAGTGAACTGATTAAGTATGTGTGGTCGTCGTGGCGCAGCGGCACAAGCGCGTGACTGTAAACGCGATGGCTGCGAGTTCTATTCACTCGGGGAATGAAATATTAAATATAGTCTTAGCACTCCCTGCATATGCTGCTTTGAATAGTCAAGCTTAATAATATTATTTAGCTGAAAAGTATGTATGGATCAAACCCGTTGACATAAGGAATATAAGTTTCAAATTGAAAAAAAGTTCATGTCTCTTATTGCCTTTGACTACGCCGACTGAACCACGGCTGAAAGCTAATTCAATCCTAAGACAACTAATCTAAAACAAATATCCAATACAATCAAAAGAAAAAAAAACCAACCTTCTGATAGTTCATTCTGGAGTCATCGTAGCCGGGTCGCAGCGCCGTTATGGGGACGATCTCCTCCCATTTGTCAGAGTTAAGCTGTTCCACCCGTTTCAAGTCGCATTTCGTGCACGCCGAACCCATTTCTGTGTCCCTTTCCGGCAATAACGCTTCTTCTATAATTACGGTAAATAATTAGTGGTCTAGAACTGTAATGTCGGTTTTACCCTGATATGTATGTATGTAGTTGTTTTTAAGTGTTTATATATATATGGAGGGTAAATCTTAGATTTTTTTAAAATTAATTTTCTTTATTTTTACAGTTCTGTACTTCTTAAGGCAAAAGCAATAATCCTTTTAGGATAGAAAAAAAAAACCATTACAAACTTAGTTTAAAGTTTATTACATATAAAAAAATCTAAGAACATATGAAACTTCAAATATAGTAATATAATGGAAATAATATATTGTCGCGTGTTGCTTATTGCTGCTTTAGCTACGCGTCGACAGTATTCGATACCATTATCCACGTGGTAACTGGATTTAATTCACTATATCTTGACAGTTTTTGATCTAAGCTTCTAACTGATGAATTAATACAAGTTTCTAGATAAAGAGGAAAATTAATTTCTATTTTCAAATATATTACAATAAATTTAGCAGTTTTAACGTATTTTCCCTACTAGCAGTATATATATAAGCAGAGATTTTTTATTTGCCGTCCAATTTTCTAGACATTGTGTGTTGAGTCAATTCAACTCAACTCAACATCGCGCTTTGTCTATAATAAATATATATATTTTTTATATATTTATAATGATTGATATACATATTATTTGTTAATATGTAAATTATATATGTACAACTCACCTTCAGGAGTCAAGCAAGCACCCTGTATAGAATACTTGGGTGCGTAATTCCCCGTGAAAAATGCGGTGTCGACGAGCAAACCTAAAACAACAATTATTCATTTAACATTTCATTTTGTATATGAATTATAAATAAAAAATAGAGGTCAATTTCGGCGCAGAGGCACAAACTGTGTGTTTATTTAGTTCTCTCTGGTGACTAGGCATGGCAAGATATTGAAATGGAAAATGGGAAACGAGAGTTTTTTTATGGGAAAGGAGTGTCTTAAAATTAGGTTAGAGGGGTCGGCCTACTCCAGTCTCCAGGGTTACAGTATTAAGAAGCAGATGCTCTTCAATCTATATGTTTTTGACGGTGAAGGTAAAAACAAACACAGCTTAGAGAGAGAACTTAATTAAGACACTCCATCTTCCACTTTCAGCATCATCATGTGTTGGGTGGCGGAATCGTACACTGCACTTTGCCTAACCAGAGCAGATAAGTGAAAATAATTAATTTCCCCAAAAGGAAATCGAACCTATAGCTATTGCGTTTACAGTCAAATACTGTGTCGCTGCGCCATGAACGCGTTTTATTTCTTATGACGTTTTTAATAATATTGTTTTATAACATAAATATGAAAAATAAAAGAAACGAAGACTCATATATTATTCCCTATCTAGATACCGCAAAATGGGTTCGTGTTAACAACAAGAAATTCAGCGGTATGTAATCTTTGTAATCCAAAGTAAAGCGAAGTGATTTATTAACGCCACGAAACTTTGTTGGTTCGGAAATTTAAGCATTAAAACTTATTTTAAAGTAATATTTTCAGTAAAATTAACTATATGTATATTTTTTTTGGAACGAGAAATTTGAACATATTATTTTTTGATTTGTATTCTACCTCAATCAAAAATTATTCATAGGTAAATATTTTGTGATTTCGCGTTGTATCCTGCATATAACAGCGTAGGCAAAACCTAATGTTAAGACATTCTGTATTCCACACACTGCTAAAATTTCGAGACATTGCGTGTTAATTGGCGGGACTCAGCGCCGAACGAAAATAACTCATCAACTCGAGTGGCAATCAAAATCATTTACAAGAAATTGACACTTTTCTTACTTACCTCGTACAACACATTTCGTAGCTAACTTCAGTATGCACCAATCGTGTCCGGCTATCCTCTTCCGGCGTGTCTCCCATCCGTCCATCCACTTCCCGAACTCTGTGTACTTGTCTGCCACAAACACCGGCTCCGTATCTGATAACATGTTCTCACATGTTGCGAAGAAATCGTCAGTTGAAAACATCACTTTGCCGCCAGCCTAAAGTAATAAAACTTCTTTTATTATCATTTCATTATTAATTATCTTTATTTTGCGATGTAAAACTATTCGTTTAGATGAGATATATTGTTATAATTAATTAAAAAAAAAACTTACTAAAGAAAAATTTGGGAAATATTTACATTAGTAAACATTCTATTACCTAATAATCTTCATTAATTTCGTTAATAATTCTTATTTGTATATAAATATGTTTAATGTTCAAAGTAAAAATTAAAAATCATCTATGAAAGACGATAGTAAAAATAAATACTAAATACTTACACTCAAACTGGCAAATTCACTAAGTTCAGCGAAAGCGGGAACGTTATTGTCTTTTTCGATCATTTTTACGAAATAATAAATTGAGTAGGAATCAAATTTAGAAATCGAGTTTTCTCGACTGAAATGACAATACTGACTGACGATCTATGAAGTCAGCTATATATATATAGTTACTGTTGGAGCGAGTACGCGCATTAATCGTTATCTATACAAATTCAATGATCGATTTAGTCTGGTTGTACGTACAATCGATGTGACAAAACTCGGAAAAAATATCAGAAATTATTTTATTATTAACTTATTTAGATTGTATTACACTGTACGAATTATTTATAAAAGAGAGAATTATATTAAATTAAACTCGTTATTTTTTATGTTTTTATAGATAGATATTTTTTGACGTGTAGATTTGTAAGCTTAAAATATATGTAAGGTACCAAAATAGCAAAAAAAATGACCTTTTTTTGACCCTTTAAATTTTAAAAGAAGACATTCTCAATGTGACAGAACCAGCAATTGTCAAGTTTATATATTAATCTATAGTTATACCGATGTCTTATGGAACGGTGGTATGGGACAGTCCTGCAGATTTAAATTCAATATAAATTTTCCAAAAACTGCTGTGAGATCTATTTACAACCCAAGAGCTCATGATTCTCTGCGAGATGCAGGTATTAATAATATATTATAATATTCTGTTTGTCTAACAAAATATACAGTGTCATAGTAAAAACAGTGATTCACATACAATAGGAACGAGAAATAAAGATAAGCTTGTTACGTCAAGTTTTCACCTCCAAAAAGGTAATAAATATTTTATATGTCCGAGTATACGTGTATATTTAAATTCCGTAATGTAACTGTAATAACAATGGTAAAAAGAAAAAGTTACTACACTGTTGAATAATATTTACAGGATGAAAATATATGGAACTAATATCTATTGAATTTCATGAAAGATCGCCCCAGGATAGTATGTAATAAACAATTTAAATAGCATTGACATTGAAAAGACCGGCTCTCATCACCAGAACTGCCTTCCAAACGGGTGGTTTTTTTTAATGGGAGAGGACAAAGCAAACGAGCGTTCGGGTCACCTGATGGTAAGTGATCACCGCCGCCCACGACCCCATGTAACACCAGAGGAGCTACAGGTGCGTTGCCGGTCTTTAAGGTGGAGATGAAGGGCGCCAGGGCCCGGCATTAATGCGAAACGCAGTGGCAAGAGCCACTACTTCACGCCGGTTTTAAATGCCGGGGGTGGTATTAATCCGGCGACGTGACTCTACCATACGTACTTTAGTCGCCTCTTACGACATCGACAGTATCAGGGTGATCCTATTCTAAGCCGAATTCACACGGCGTATAACGGTTGTTTTTTTATATGTTTATTCGATGATTCAAAAGGATTTATAATAGTGTATTTTGAATAAAGAATATTTTCAATTTAAAATTAAATAATTATATTTAATAAGAGATTATTCTTTATAAAAATTGGAATATTAATATAGTATTGAATTAAAAAAAACACTAAAAGTGTTTTTTCTTTTCGACAGTACTTTATATTCTGAGCGTTTCTAGAATTAATTTTTAAATAGAGTAGAAAAATACAAGTGAACTAAATTTATTACATAATGGACGTGAAGAAAAAAACAATAAAAAATGTAAATAGCGAAAAGCCTTCAAAAGTTCGTGTAAAACTGGCAGCATAGAAAAGAAATAAAATGAAAGGAGTTTTATATTACTATGAATAGATTCATTATAAATAAACGATTCTGAATTGTTTTTTAAGGTTACACACAACAAAGGCGGGACATGATTAGTGTTTATAAAGACAACTACAAAAAAACAATAACAAACTCAATTTAAATATATATTGTAGAAACATGCTAGAGGCCGTCGTAGCGTAGTAGCACAAGGGTGCCGCCCGTACACGCGACGGTTGTGGGTTCGATTCCGAGGCAAATTCTCTCTGATGTCGAGGCAAAGCGCGGCGTTGAGTTCTGGCACTCAACACGCAATGCCTCCAGAATTCGGCAGAAAGTGGTGTACGGAGTGTCTTGACACCGAGGTTCTCTCTGCCAACCCTGCTGTGTGCGGGATATAGCGTGAAACGGTTGCAGAAATAAATGTTTCGTTAAAAGGAATAGGTGTGGAATTTTTTCATATGTTCTTAATATATAATAGTCCAAAATTATAACCTTGACCGGAATCGATCTCGTTACTTTTCGAGAAGCAGATAGGGCCGTCAGTACATTGAGGACCCTTCATAAACAAATAATTAGTAATTAATAATAAAGCATATTAATTAATAATTCTTAATTTATAATTAGGTTATACTAAGGGTTTTAAGGGGTCTATGTAGATCACCTCAATAATGCACTATAGACTTAGTATTTTAAAATTGTTTTGTATTATATAAAAAACATATGACGTTTTCTTAGATCTAGTTTTGAGAGGCACAAGGGTGTGACTGTAACTCGATGGTTGTGGGTTCGATTATTAAATTTATATTTTCGTTCCTTCTCTCTGGTAACGAGGCAAAAGAGCGGCGTTGAGTTCCGCCATTGAACACGAAATGCCTTCAGAATTCGGCGGGAAGTGGGGAACGGAGTGTCTCAACACTATGGTCTCACTCTCAACCTCTGTATACCCTGCTGTGTGCGGCATACAGCGTGATGCAAATTTTTGATTTTTAGGCTTTTTAAACTAAAATCGCTCTCCTTCGAATCTGTTACTTCTTTAAAAACATAAAAGTGTTCTCCGTGTGTAACCAATGTAAATGCATTAGTTCTTCAGAAGTCCTTTTTATTTCTTTAATAATCTTATTTCATAGACCAGTGGGTTTTTGTTAGCCTTGGGACTGTCAGTCATGTATTTATGCAACAAAATAAAGGGGCCGGAGATGTGCATGTACGAGTGTGTGCTGATGATGACCCACAGTGTCAGTGGTGCATAGACTGACAGTTATCTAGGAGAGAGGTCGGCACGGGCACAGCAAACTGGTAAAATCCACTTGAATTGATAAGAAACTAGACTAAGTAGTCTCCCGAGAACTTGTGTAATAAAAAAATAGACGTAATATTATTATTATAGTTTTGTGAAAATATCGGATTAGTAAGGTTTTTGAAGAATTTGTATGAAATATACAAATGTGTACTTCATACAATGTGTATTTTTAAGGAAAATATAAAATAATAAGTTAAATAAACAAAAAGTTGAATAATTTTCCAATTTACTTATTATATTTTTGTTATATACTGAAATAAAAATGTGGCAGCAAAGGTGGTCCGTTAGCGTGCTATTTTATATATATAGTACTATATATCAGTAACTATATATATATATATATATAGTTTTTTTTTGTTTATTTGGAAATGTATTAAAATAAATCTGAAATTCCCCTAGTTCCCTCTACGGTTGATAAACTATATAATTTCACGAGAACTGCCTAAAAACAAATGAGCTAGTCAAAATTACACCTAGTTTTCTTTGCAGTTACAAATAAGGTCCTATAAATAATACTGTTTTGTAGACTTGTTAATTGTAGACTGGAATTTGTATCGTTATAGTGCAAGGACACAAGCGTACGACTGTGAAAACGACGGTGAGTTCGATTCCCATTCAGTGTAATGAAATATTTAAAATTTCATAAAGTCTCAACACTAGATTCTCAGATTCTCTTCTATATGCAGTTCTCCTGCTTCCTCTATCTTCTTTCTATGTGCAGAATACAGAGTGAGGGCAAAAAAAATATGACTTTGTTCGGTGGAACATGCTAATCTCAGGAACCTTTTTCTTTACTTTCTTTCCAATTTAAAAAGGTATTATTTTTTCTGTTGCGATAACCATTTATTGAACAAGGATATTCTGTATATTACATAATACTAGTAGTTCAAATGTGACCTAGTTCGTAAAACTATGTTATAATTTATGAAAAAAAATAAATAAACAAACCGACTTTATCATGGAGATAAAGATTCAGACTTTGTTCTCAATGACACGCAATAATTAATTAAATCTAGTTTAAGCTGGTTTATTATATATTTTATAATAATTTGATTTTGTTTAATCCATAATATTTACGTTTAAAAATAACTTGTTATATACTTAAAATATTTTGTTTTGATTTCTGTTATCGACTGTACCTCAATTAAGCAATTTACTGTTTTGATGACATTTTCAATAAGCATGTAACAGAATAATTTATTTTTAGTAATTTAGAGCGGTTTTTACTTAATTTGTCGTTAACGAATCAATTCCAGTAATAATTGTTAACATTTAAGTATGTGATGGGAATTCTATACTGGTTCAGTTTTAGCGTGCTGGAATATTTCCACTCATTCCTATTTTCGAAGAATTAATTTAATTTTTTTTTAATTAATTAAATTAATTAAATGCAAAAGTTTTATTTTATATATAAATTGTAGTGATTATCCTAAGGGATCCTCGATGGACATCAACTTTGTATAATACATTTGAAAATAAGAATTTTATACTTGCAGAATTCTAGTCTTCTCATATACTTACTTTGACGGCGCAGACTGACGAAAAACGTAAAACAGAAATTCACATTTTTAATTTACAAATTGATATTGAAGGACATATGACGCAGTTCTAACAGCATATACTTTTTCTCGAGTTTTCATTTAATTTATATTAAAATTTGTTTTAATTTATAGTTTTATTATAACTTTTTTATTATATTATAGAAGTAATTAATAATAGAAAGCAAGGAACGTATTTTTTTATATATGTCGCGTTAATAATTTCAATTTGAAAAATATTTAAAATAATGACAATATGACAGTTGATAATTATTATTAGCATAAAGATAGAATTGAGAGTATAAATATAGCAATATATTTTTTTGCTAATACAAAAAATATGCAAAATATATTTTTGCATATAGCAGGATAGGCAGAGGGAATTATCATTTGTCACTTTTTCTCGTTTTGTCCGCCACTAGACAAGCAATACTCATGAAGTGGCGGAACTGAACGCCGCCAAATAATATAAATAAATATAAACAAAAAAATAGCTTTCAATACTGTATTCTTCTTACAAACGGGTATGCAAAGACAACCTATGTTAGTATTAGTACATTTTCAAGACTAAAAATTTTACCATATAAAATTTACCATACCAACTCAAAATTCAACAAAAATATAAGAAAAGAATGAATATTTCCAATTACATTTCCAAGACAGGTTAGACTCGACTGAATCCAGCCAGCCATACATTTTTCATACATTTCACCAATGTGTAGACAGACAATAAGGCTGACGTGCACAGCGCGGTGTTCCGCAGAGTGCACCAGTTCCATTACTGGCTGTCTTCTAAATGATAAATTACACCTTCTGCTTATGAATTATTGTACTGCCTCATGAAAAATTGACAGTTGGGAGGTTATAAATGTTTTTGTTTTACTGAATTGATTTTGCATTAACGGATGCCTGGTGGAGCTTTTGTTTAGCGCAGGTCGATGTGAGGCTTTATAGACGACAATATATATATTATTAAGTATCGTATGAGATCTCATTGCTGCCATGACTCATATTTGTGGGTTCGACTCCCACTGATGCATAAGATTATTTTGCCTAGTCAGCAAGCTTACAATAAATTTAGGGTTAATTTCTCCTTACCTATCCTACTACGAGTACATGCGGGAAGTGCACAAAGCAAATAAATACAAGAATTTATTATTATTTTAATATAAATAATTGTTACAAATTCAATTTCTTGTAATTTCTAGAAATAGACGAATAAGTTCTATAAACTTCCATCTACACTGTATGTGGCAGTTAAAGCTTATCCAAGAACTGTGAGGTCGTAAAAGTATAGTTCAGTCAATTCTTTGGTGCAGAAGACATTTTAAGTACAATTTTTAAGCACTTATTACTCTTATTACTGTAGTATACTTTGAAGATATTATTATTTTGTTCCACGATTTTGTAATTTTCATCTATATTACTTTTTTTTACAATTATATTATTAAATAAATAAATTAATAATAATAAATTATATTCTAATTTAAAATATAATATAAAATGAGTTTATTATATATTTCACGTTGCTGACGTAAAGTGATGCTAGACTTCATTCATCCACTATATGATATGTAAAACTTACATTGTAAAAATTTTTTTGCATGCAAAGAAGTGAAGGAGTAATTTTTGAAATAGAAAGGAGAGTCGAAAACATACAATGCATTTAGAATTTGACGGAAAGTGAGGACTGGTTCCTCACTTTACGATTCTTAACAATAGGTTCCCAGGCTCCCTCTGGCTACCCAGCTATATGTTGTGTACAACTGGAAGCTGATTTTATAACGCATTGTATTCATCTCTTACGTATTTTCAAATAGAAAAGAGCAATAAAAGTAACAAATTCAATAAATTGCATCGCTCCCAAGATGGCGATATCTAGCTCTTAATAGTTACAGTTTATTACAAGGCACTAAAACCTTTCCGGTCCGCGCCAGCCCGACCCCCAGTCCCCAGCGCTGGGGGTCGTAAAATAGCGGACTAATTATTTGCTCCAAAAGAAATGTAGCTTGTACCATTTTCAGCTTACTTCCGTTGGAAATAAATTCTGTTGTAAAAGATTTTCAATGGAATTGCAACGAAAGTGGATTGTTTCTTACAAATATTATATTGAGGATTGTGATTTTGTTATAGCTTTATTATTTTTATTTATTTCTATACTACATACGCTCCGTCCATGGTGGAAGCGAAGAGAAACAAATATAGGAAAATTATCAGCCGTGTGGTCCCGGCTTAGAATAGGATCACCCTGGTACTGTCGGTGTCGTAAGAGGCGACTAAAGTACGTGTGGAAGAGTCACGTCGCCAATAATGGCAACACGCATGGGCAGACTCGACCGGATTTAATACCACCCCCGGCATCTTAAACCGGCGTGAAGTAGTGGCCCTTGCCACTGCGTTTCGCATTAGGTAATGCCGGGCCCCGGTGCCATTCATCTCCACCTTAAAGGCTGGCAACGCACCTGTGGCTCCTCTGGTGTTGCATGGGGTCGTGGGCGGCGGAGATCACTTACCATCAGGTGACACGAACGCTCGTTTGCCTTGTCCTCTCCCATAAAAAAAAAAAAAAAAAAAAAAAATAGGAAGTGATAATAATTTGAAGATTTCATGTAAAATCGCTACACAAAAACAGTCAACGGAAGCAACAAAGAGTATTTTTTTTTGAAAAATAAATATTTTTACAAATGTCATTTTCTGTTTATCTAAATTGAAAAATGAAACTGTCCCGTATTACGAGATACCCTAAACTACATTAGGCTGATACCCTTATAAGGATGTTGATACAAATTGAATCAGTTAACTTGACTAAATTAGACGAACTCATTCCTTGCAAGGGTCTACTTAGCAAATCAAATTTTTACCCAATGAGACAAGATCTGTGGGAGTCTTAATAATGTCTTCTAAGTCAATTTGCATAATTCACCTGGTCCCTCCTTTCCTTATTTTACTGGAGAAGCAGAATTTTAATTGAAAAATATGATTTTTTTGTACAATTTTTTTGTAATTTAATCAATTCCTCCTTATGGGATTTGGTTTTAAATCTTTGTAAGTTGAATTTTTAAGAGTGAAAAAAACAAAGTGCCATTTTAAAGAATGAATATTATTTAAACGTTTATAAGAGTAAATAAATAAATAAATCAGCGTCACGCTATATCCCGCACGCAGCAGGGTAGACAAAGGGAACTTAGTGTTAAAACACTCCGTTTCCCACATTCCGCCGAATTCTAGAAGCATAGCGTATTGAGTGGCAGAACTCAAAACTGCGTTTTACCTTGACACCAGAGCGAAGAAATGGAAATATAAACGTAAATGAATATTTCACTTCCTCAAGTAGGGACCGAACCCACAACCGTCGCGTAACAGTCACATTCCTGTGGCGCTGCACCACGACGACCTATAAGACGACATCAAAATGTAGGAAAATAGGAAAGTGTGTGTTGTGTACATATATACATATACATAAACACAAAAAAAAACTTTTTTAGAATATGCTCCTCTTGGGTTGGGAGGCACGGGTTCGAACATGCAGTATCCCGTATATAGCAGAATAGTCAGAGGGAACCAGAGTTAAGACACTTTGTTCCCATTAAGACTATCTACTAGGAATGTCTCGGGTCGGGCCTCGACCGCCTCTGTAATTATAATACGACTTCTAAAAAAGAAATACTAACTTGTTATTTTAGAATTATCAGCTCTCAACCTTTGTTAATTAAAAACTTCCCGATACATAAACAAAGACAAATAAATATTAAAAAAAACTTTAAAAGGAAGACGTAGTATAAGTTATAATCGTGTGCTAACGTTAGTAGCGTCCTTCACTTTGAACTTTATGAAGTCATAAATTCAAGTTATTGAAGAGATGATACCTCTTTAGGAAGCGCAACTACCCTGTTAATATTGTTCATGTAATATATTTTGATACTTTGACCTAATTGGCTTTAAATAAATCAATTGGTTTTAATTAAATAAATAAATAATATAAATGTAAGTATGTAAATCTGATGTTTATACAATGACCGTGGGTTAGATTCTCAATTTCATTGAATTAATCAAGAAAAATCATTTTCTTTATATTTAAATCATATTATTGTTGTTTGAATTTCAAAATCTCAAAAGAAGAAAAACGATATCTTTATAGTCTCTGTCTGTTTTTTTCTTAATAATTTAATAATTATTCATTATTCATCATTATTTTTAATCTATTAGTAGAAAAACTAAGCGTGGCGCTTGGTTTTGCGTTATAGGATGTAAAAAACAACGTTGCAGGAACGGTAAGTCGAAATCATATTGACTTATTTCAAGGTCACGTAAATAACACGTAGACCCCTGGGGAGAATGTGTGAAGAGGTCGACTACAAACAAAAACAAACTAATATTTCGATCTTCATTCAACTGCGCTTAGCGTATAGTAATTATCAATTTCTAAAATCTCGATGGGCCTTAAGAATTCTTAATTAGAAATTTTCATATTGTAAAATAACAAAATGTAACTGCTTTGAATATTATCTTTAGCCATTTCTGGGCCTTTTGTTTGGTACACTGGTCTACAATAGCGCGGGTAACAGGTGTAACGGTGGAGGGACGGTTTATTACCTCTTATCGAGCCTTTCTCTGTAACGATAAAAAGGATTTACACCTGCACGAACGGTCGGGACGAAGTGTTGTTGATGTCTGCTTGCTTTAAATTTTTGTTTATTAAATTAAAGCGGTAGTGACGCAATGAAACAGCATCTAACTATAAATACGAGTGTTGCGGGTTCGATTACCATTCGGGTGAATTTCTTTTAGATACAGTGTCGAATTCTGCTATATAATACGTAATGTCTCAGAAAATCTGCAGAAAGTGTACGACGGAGTGTCTTAACACAGATTTTTGTTCTTACCATGATATGCGGAAAAAGGGTAAGGCTGTCTTTTTTATCACCCAGAGATGAAAATTAAAACGTTTTATTAGCTTTCAGCTGCATAGCGCATATAGTAGGGTAGACAAAAAGAAAAAAAACACTCTGTTCTCCCTTTTGCTTATCGAATGAAACTCAACTTCGGGTTTGGTGAGCGAGGAATACAAAACATTCAACAAACTATTCATTATTTAATTCAAGGGATCGAACCCACAATCGTCACTCTTAGAGTCATTGCGCCACGGCGGCATGTCTTCTTAAGAAATCAAATTAACTTAATTTTCAATTCAAATTTAATTCTTTAAAACAATTTTTTAAATCTTTAAAACACAATTCTAGTAAATTAATTCAGCGATTACAAAATCGTTACCTGTAAAAATACCCGTTATCGTTATGCAAGTCGTTAAATTCTTAACGACATAGAAATGAATTGAAGTCGTGTAAATAGTTTAACGTTATTGTTATTTGAAAATAACGAAATTTACCAATTGTTTGCGGTTACCGGATAATTTGTGCTGTTTATATTTCACATATTATGTATCTATGTTAATTAAATTACCTTTGACACATTTAAGTCGTGGTAATTATAATTTCAATTAAAAAATAATTAAAAAATAATAATAAGGATTAATAATTATAATTATTAACAAAATAAAGACCTAGTAGTCAGAACCTAGTCAAACTTTCATCTAATTACACTTCAAGTGTAGGTCCTTTCTAAAATAATCATTGAAATTGGTTAGTGTGACATTGAGTTATTCGTTAATTTGTCGCGCACATATTTTATGCAAATTTAAGACTTATATGATTTTCTCAAAGATACTGTTGTCAGCAATGGATCATATTAAAATTAAACGGGAAACAATAGATTTTAAATAAAAAATAATCATCAAATCCGGTCGAAAATTTTGAGGTAACAAACATAAAGAAATACAATCGAATTTATAATCTTCCCCTTTTACAGAAGTCGGTTAAATAAATTTCGATTAATAAAAAAAAATTATTCAATTTCAGTTATATAATCCACACCATTTTTAGAGTACCGTACTTGAAAAGGTAAAAACGGAACTCATATATAATTTTTTTGTCCGTTTGTCCGGCTGTCGAGACCATTCACGTTGAGATCGCGTGGAGGTGTGAAGGTGAAATTAATATTAAACATTCAGGCTTTTTAAGTACAGTAAAAATAAAACTTCAAAGTCAAGAAACCATGTCTGCATTTTGTATGAAAATACCTACGTTATCACGTAATACTACTACGAGGTCATACGAAGAAAACACATTACATATAAAATAAGCACAATTTACAGGTGCGCTGTACCACTGAGAGCGGGCGGCGGTGCTCCTTCGTGAGGTAATTAAGCCATTAAGAAATAATTACAACGGTCTAAAACAATTTCAAATTTCATGTTAGAGAGATTACTTTTACATTTTCATATAAAATTGATGTATTTTAAAATATACGACTGTACAGTTAATGGTAGTAAGTTCGATATCCTTTCTGGGAATTTAATGATATAATAGAGAATAGAGAACAACGTCTTTTTGATCACCTATGCAAGAAATCATCAATAATAGATTCTTTAAGAAATGTTTTTTTTTAAATTAACCGCCGCTATTGGATGAAACGCAGCAAAATCGAAATCGTCATAGCATTTCTCGTATATCCTAAATGTGATATGTATCGTTTCTGCCCCCTCATCTTGATCTTAGAGTAGTATATGCAAGTGGAGAACGGAGTGTCTTAATACTAAGTTCCCCCTGCCTACCCCGCTGTTTGCGGGATACGGCGTGAAGCTAATTTAATTTAATTTACAATTTGAAGCACAACACAAGATGACTGTAGGTCACAAAACAAATGTCACTTTTGTTTGTTTACAAGCAAATACAATAAAATATTATGAATATATGCATAACATATTAATCACACCGCTTAAATATCGCTGTGCTCACATTCATTGGACTTTGATAACTCAACACGCCTTTATGACGTGTAAATCGAACTTATAACCTTTGCGTGTACCGACACACACTTTCGTAACTAAGTGTGATTGTCAAATTAATTCTACAAGAGAAATGGAGCTTTATAACATTATACATTATAACAATACAAGACTAAGTAGAATAAATTTAATTTTATCTTAAAAAACTAGATAAAAATCGTAATTTCCCTCGTCGGTGTTCTCCGTGGCGCAGTTGGAAAAATTTTATTTCGTAAGCACTTGTGATAATTCCCCATTTCAGCTTGTAATGTGTGTGTGTGTGTGTGTGTGCGGGAGTTTTTTCCTATTTCTGTTTTTGTATAAATCTTTTGTTTCGTATAGTGTTGACTTTTTAAAGTTTATATCTTTATACACTAGAGACCCGCTCGTAGCTTCGCCCGATCGATTCACGCAATTTATTAATAATATATTTTCGAAGACAATAAGTATAAGGGAAGGTTGCAATCAATAGACTGACGCTTTCATTGGACCAACTAAGTGTTTCAGAAATGAAGCACCTTAATTTCATTGCGTGTTGAGTGTAAGAATTCAACGCCAAACTTTGTCTCGACACCAGAGCGAAGAAAAATGGAAATATAAACATTAAAAAATATTTCACTTCCTCGAGTGGGAATCGAACCCACAACCGTCGTGATTACGGACGATACCCTTGTACCACTGCGCCATGACGGCCATCATATTTTATATTAATAAATATTTTATATTAATGCATCTGTGGGTTCTGCCATTGGTTAAATAAAGTCGTGTTCGCTGACTATGATAACATTTTATGATATTATTATTAGCGACTTAACTATAGAAAACACAAGTTATAAACCTTACAATTTCTCCATTTGCAAGACTTCGTGTAATATTACTCAAAATAAAATATAGCTGTATATGTCAAAGCAAACGAAATTTGTAAATAGTAATTAAGACTCTTTGTTAATAGTAATTAAGACTATTTTAGAACAGTGATTGCGTCTCTTGTAATATTTTAAAAATTAGAACCACTAAATAAACAATAGGCTTTTTGCTGTCTAAAAAAAATAAGTTTCTTAAAGAATTTCACTATTTACATATAAACAATTTATTTCATCCATTCACTAATATTTGATGATATGAAAGCTAGTGAGGCGGTCATCTTCAACGTGGTCTGGGGAGTAATATTTCAGTTAGAGCGCTCTCGAGAGCGACGCTCGCTATGGTGTAGTATAGCCCAAGATCCCGGGGTGGCCAGACTTGAGGTTGACCTAAAGCTAAATTAAGTTAAGGAAAGCTAAGTGAAGCTAAGTTAAGTTATTGACGTTTGTTAGGAGTAAAGGCTCTCGTTAAGGGTCTGGCAACATAGAATATACATTTTTTACATTATTTTTAGAAACGTGTGTAAATACGAGCGTTTTTATTTAAATGTAGATAAGCGAGTACCTTAAGTTACCCTTTGAAAGAGCCCCACTTGCAAATTAGTAAGTACGCTTAACTACATATTAGACAATTAATCCTAAAAATATAAGATTTTCTAAAATGACGTTAGGCTGGTGACCCTGAGATCTCAGGTTAGTTGGTAATGACCTAAGTTTGTCTCTTTATTGTACTAATTTAGAGTTTGCATTGTGAATGCTATGTTTTGTTTGTTATGTAGTTTAAGGCCGTTTGACTGTACGGCAGTTGTAGGTTCAATGTCTTCTAGATAGATTAAATTGTTTTCATTTATTCGTATAGCAGACTTATTTGAGCCATTTCTTTATTTATTTCTGTAAGTTTAATTTAAATTTACAATATAATCTACATATGAAATTTAATTAATCTAAACTTATAACTAAAATAGCTAACTAAAATTCCGAATATACTACCAATAACGTAAACCATCGAAAGTCCGATCATAATATAATTACAATCACTATTAACAACTTCGTTGCAGTTTTAAAAGGAATAAGTCCCTGCGGCACGTTACAGACGACCAGAGCGTACAAACAATTAATATTATTAAACCTGGGTTTAAATTAACTTTACTCTCTTGCGGTTAAATTCGTCTCAGTCAAACCAACTAACCTTTGTATTATGAAATTTGAATATAAATTAAATGTTGAACTAACATAGATAAATTTAAGTTAATTTTCTAATTGATACTGACAATATGGAACGAAATTTTGAGAAAACTTACATTTGTTAATGACTAACATGCTAGTTTACACTAATGCAGCTATTAGCTTGAATAAATCAGATAATGTAAGTTTAAACATTTTAAGTTGAATATTTCTGGGTGAGATAGATGCTTATTTACGAAGACCGAGTGCGCCAAAAATAAAATTCTTGAATGGTGTGGCCATGAGTGCATCTCTCTGTAACTTAAAATTAATGTGCTTTAGAAAAGTAACGAAATTTGGCAATTTTGTCCAGCAAGTACGTGATATTTCGACAATTATTGTTTACATTATTTTTTTGTAAATTTTGAACATTTCAGTAATCTAATTTAAAAAAAATATCATTATTTGTTTTGAAAAAATGTTAACAATGAGATAAAGTTGGCGTAGTTGTTTGGGAATATTTTAATATTTCCGGATTAACGGAGTAATTTATCATGTTATCATATTGCTTACCACAAAAAATATTTTTTACTGATATATTTTAGCTTCACGCTTTATCACGTAGCGGGGTAGGCAGAGTGAACCCAGTGTCAAGAGCAATTTGATCTGTTACCCCTCTAATTGTTATTTTCAATCAGATGGTAAAAATGTATAAAATTCATTCATTATCGAACCAAGTCCATCATTCTTACAGCCAGACTATGTACCACTTCAGCCTTGTTACTAATATTATAATATAAAATATGTAAATAAAATAGAGCTGGTATAATTTAACATAAAATATTTTAATTCACTCTGTTTTGCTTGTAAGTGCATACCATTTGAACTCAACATGAAAAATGTAGTTTTAGTAAAATGCAAATTTGGAGCTGAAAATTTGTAAAATAATGAACATTTTTATTTATTTTACAACTTATTGTAAATGTTGTACGGAGAATATTTTTTTATAATTCTCTTCATATGCCAGGGTTATCTCATATTGATGTAATAAAAAATATTTTTTTGATTTTGATTTGGTCATTTATAGACGCAAAGTCGGCCTCGCCCACTGAAGGTTCCGTGCAAAAATTGGAGATCTCGAGCTATTTCTGAAATTCAAGCCTTGTTTTGCCAGAGCCCTTTCATTTGATACCTCATTTGAATTATATTTATGAATGAATGAAATGAATGATAATTTTGCTACCCTTTAAGGCTGTTATTTTAAGGACTTAACCAGTAAAGTTATTATTTCTGAACAAGTTCTCCCTATAGATGCTAGCTGTCAAATTTCATAATTCTAGATCAACCGGAAATATATTTCATTGATATCCTTCGGCACATTTATTAAAAATTTCCTAGCAGGCTGAGTATTTAAAATTTAATTAATTTAGCTCAAACGGTTAGTTATATATTAACGTTTGTATATTGACATTTTTTTTTGGCAGTGAATTCGAGAACGATAAAGAAGAACCAATTTACTTAATGTAAATATTATTACCAATTTACTTAATGTAATATTATTTAGGCTCTAAATATGAAAATTATATAAAATAAGAAATTACAAGGCCAGTCGTGGGACAGATGCAACGAAAGGCATGTGGGTTCGATTCCCACTGGAGGAAATGAAATATTTAAGATTTTCATTTCTTCGGTCAGGTGACAAGACAAAGCTTGGCGTTGAGTCCATAGAAAATGTGAAACAGAGTGTCTTAATACTAGATTCCCTCTGCGAAATGCGTGAGACTAAATAAAATCAGTTTTAATTAAAATAACACATTCCTTATTTAACAAATTGTCTGACAGTACATTAAATAAATTCATAATTTCTGTTCTCATATACACATTAACGCTAACGACTTCAAAATACTTCCTTCTATTTAATCTGATATTAAAAACAACATAATTTATCTTGGTGTGTAATTAAACGAATTACCTTCACTCGGTTAAGCCCAAAACGCCCCCTGAAAAGACCCTTGTAACAAAAAATACACTGGGCTAACTGGAATAATTAGTAAAATATTAAATAGCTAAAATTATAGCTGTAAGATTGCATATCATGCTGGTAAAGGCAATGAGTGTAGGTTCGATTCATTCGGGGGGATGATTATATTTAATGATTAGATTTAATTTGTTAAAGTTTACCCACGTTTTTAATGTGACACTATTAGATGTTTGAGATCGTCGTGGCGCAATGGTGAATGTAAACGTGACATTTGTGGGTTCGATCCTTACTCGTAGAAATGAAATACTTAAATAATATTTTCATTTCCTCGCTTTGGTAACGAGACAAGGCGCTCTGTTGAGTTCTGCCTCACCAATGTATCAATGTGTGTACAATGTCTCAACAACTTAGTTGAAAGTGGGGAAAAGCAGATTCAGAATGTCTTAAAACAATATTCATAGGTTCCCTCTGACTACCATGCTATGTGCGGGTTACGGTGTGAATAACAATCAACTAATAGATAAAAATGGAACAACAACGCAAAATTTATCTATAGACAAGAAATATGTTCCGATAGTGACTCAGATAAAACCAAAAGCTGCAAATTCTAAAACAAAATATTTGTTAAAACAAAAAATCTACCCTACATATTAATAAAATCGTCCCATCGGAGATAAAAGGCAAGGTAGTAAATACCACAGCTAGAGATTAGATCATAAGACAGGAGGTCCCCGGTGAGACCAAGCCGTGATTGACGTGGGCCTGAAGCTGGGGGGTGGGGGACCTACTGGTGAAATATTATGAAAATTTAAAGACGCTTCCAGGAGTAACAATGTATAGTTACCATCTCAATGTATTATGTATATAAATTGGCTTATGATTGATTACGTTATATACATATTTTTCAATTTGGACAGTCGGATAATGTCAAAATATACCCAAGATTAACTTTTCGCGTGGGAAGCGGAGTGTCTTACCACAGCTCCATCTGCCTCCTCTGCTACATGCGGGATACAGCGAGAAGCTGAAAAAAAATTAGACAATAATATCTTCGGTACTACTCTCCACACAGTGTGACATTGGGGCAGTGAGTGCTCAACGGACACTTTAGAAACGATATAATAAAAGATCAGAAAAAAATCTGATGATAATCGATTCGATTTCAATTGGAGAAAACACTTAAATATAATATAAGTATTTTCTCCAATTGAAATGTTCAAAATAACAACTAAATTCGTTTAGATATTTGATATCTTGTTTGAGGGTCAGGTTGATATTTGTTTCTTCAAAGTTAAATATCAAATAGCAATTCTGTAATAATCCTCATCCCAAGTGAATATGCCATTTACCTCAAAGCTTATAATAGAATGTGTTTATAATACTGTGTATATTACGTACTATTAGGCCAGTCGTGGCGCAGGGGCACAAAGTGTGCTGGAAAATCGACTAGTTGGGGGTTCGACTCGAGGAAAGGAAGTATTTATTTAAATGTATATTTTTATTTCTTCGATTTAGTATCGAGGTAAATCGCGGCGTTGAGTTCCGCGATTTACTAACACGCAATGCTTCCAGGATTCGACGGAAAGTGTGGAATGGAGTGTCTTAACACAAGGTGCCCACTGCTGAGTGCGGGATACAGCGTAAATCTGATTTTGTTTGTTTTATATTATCATTTTATCGCATGTGAAAACCGTTTGTTTGTACACGGTGGTTGTAGCTTATATATATTTTAGTTTTTTAATTTCCGGGATACCTTTCCAGAATGCCTGGGACGTAGCAGAGTAAGCAGAGAGAACCTAATGGTAAAAAATACCTTTCCACATTTCCCGCTGAATTTGAAAACCTAGCGTATTAAGGGAAATTAACATCGCACATATTATGTCTGTCTTTTATGTATTCAATTTTTCAAGAAAAATATAACCTGATTATAACTCATAAGTTACAATCGGCAGCTTTTAAATATTTTGGATATATTATATTTTAGACAGTGGATTATTAATATATAAATTCTTATAAAGTTTTAAATGTTTTAGTTATTATTTATTATATTATACGAACCTAGCCAGTACATAATGTTTTTCTTGCTTTATTACATAAATATAATTTAAAAAATGTGATATATAGTCATTGATGCATCTGTTTGCTTCGAGTACTTTTACATTCATAAAGTAAATGAAAAAAATATTGTATTTATTCATGATCACATTTGTATTTACAGACTTAAGCCAGCTGGAAATATATTCATATCGGTACTTATATTTATTTATAAGAGTCATCGGAAATACTACAAAGTCGTAGTTATAATACAGATAGATAATATAGTATAGAAGATAAATAGTAGATAAAAAAAATCGTCAAGTAAATATCGATTCATATTCAACGTCAATACAATTTTACAGTTTCCTCACTGCGACTACGACGCTGTCTTTTATTTCCATACATTTTTAAAAGAAGCAAATATACCTACGCGTTTTCCCAGTAGATTTTAAAAATATGATGTAAATTTCGTGAAGGCGTCTCACCTGTTCGATGAATGCAATAAATTCCGGGAAAACAATAAACTCCCTCGTCACGGTGCAGGGAAATACGAGTAGCACTTCCGCGTATTCCCAGAGAGTTCGTGTCATGCTGTGCTTCTCAACATTTCTTATGAAAGATTGACGTCAAATATACGTTACATGTTATGTGATTTCATATATTTCTTACATTTCCTCTTAGTGTCAAGACACTCTGTAACGTACTTTCCGCTAAACATTAAGTAGTGAAGAACTCAACGCCTCGCTTTGTCTTGTTACCGAAGCGAGGACATGAAAATAGCATATTTAAAGTTATATCTGAATAAATATACTTTGTTCAAAAAAAGTATTGAAAAATTGAGAACTTGAAATGTTTCTTTATTATTAAAAAAAGTAATATTTGTTTTCGTATAACTAACTAATAGCCTATAGTTAACGAAATTATATAAATATTTTAATTTCAAAAATAAAGCGGCATTAGATATAACATTGAGAAACACTGAGTGCCGGGAATTCGACGTGAGGTAGCAGTCCCAAAGACGACGGTTCAACTTAGCATCTGCCGCGTACGTCCTCCATATCTTCCTTTAAGAATCCGTTGAGACGATGGTCAACATAAGAGTAAAGATATATATAAGATCAATGTCTACCATAAATATCTATATTATTGAACTTTAAAGCATTTTTATTCTATATCTTTTCACTATATCTAAGAAGAACCAGCTTAACGCTATATCTCGCCTACTCTGATATATGTGATGAAACCTAGTGTTAAGGCCCTCCGTTTCCCGAATTCTGAAGATATTGCGCGTTGAATGGAGGAATTCAACGCCGGGCTTTCGCTTTGGTGCCAGAACGAAAAGGTTAAAATATCAATAAATAATAATGCATTCACACACAATATCGTTAGTCATACAGTAATACAATAAGCGCAAGTTATATAACATATCTATATCTGAACTAACAGAATATTAAAATATTATATTGAAATATATGAAATGAATTTTATATTACTTGAATATATCGGGAAAAATGAACGTAAAAAAAACGTAAACGTTCTCATCATTTCTTGCAGTAAGGTAGACTATTTATTTAAGGAATTAAGTTATTTTAAACCCATATTGGAATATATTTCTGGAGTTAAATTCTTTATATTATAACATAATTTATATTTTTAACGAGATCATCCAAAATCGGCTTAAGTGAAAATTGTACTTTAATTTCATTTTATACAATTCATTTCAAACAAAAAATATCTTTTTAAAATATTAAACAGCAGGTAAAGCAAAGGGAACATAATATTAAGGAACTCTGTTCACCATTTTCTTTCCAAATTTCTTCAAAAATAGTTCAAATATTCCTTCGAATGATAATCAAAACCACAAAATTAACAGCTATCCTACTGCACCAGAGCAATCTCCATGATCAGTAAGGTTATACAATTTAATTTTATTATCTAAAAAAATGAGGCCGTCCGTAAACGCGACGGTTGTGGGTTCGATTCCCACTCAAAAAAGAGTTAAGTCGTCGTGGCGCCGGGGGCACAAGCGTGCCAACGCGACGGTTATTGGTTCGATTATGGAAATTAAATATTCAATATTGGTGATGAGACAGAACGCGGTGTTGATTTTCGCTACTCGACTTAAATGAAGAATTCGGCGGAAAGTGGAAAAACGCAAATCCTGTGCAAAGTAAAAAGATAAATCAGTCAGTCACCTTTTCTTAGTTCACAGACTAATAGATAAAGTTGAATATTAAAATTTTATCTCATCAATTTTATATATTTTTAATTTGAAACGTCTGGAAGCAGAAAGAAGGTTTGCTATTATGAATTCCCATTTTATTTTAGTATATCGTTAAAGCTGGTCAGGTAACTCTTGCATTATGCCCCTGGAAAATATCACTTAATGCAATTCCGCCACTTAATGCAATGTTTGAAAATTGTGTGGAAAACGGGGAACAGAGTGTCTTAACATTGAGTATTCTCTGCATTTGGCAATGTGTGGAATAAAGCTTGGAGCTGGAAAGTATAGATGCACAACGTCAATGTACATAAAGTAAATATATATATGTACTAAATATTAAGATATTTCGTTAACCGATCTGCGCACTAGGATTTATTCGAATTATTTTTAGTTTCTGTAATGCAGTGCAGGTAAACTTATTAAGTCTTTCATTAAAACCACGTTCAGCGTTACATGGCAAGGTTAGTTGAATAAGGCATGAAAAAAAGCGTTCACTTCACTAAGGTCGTCTGTTTTGCGGTCGCTTAACTCACTG